>CM022944.1:10227320-10814447 GCA_012931725.1 Litsea cubeba | reverse complement strand
TCAATGCGAAGGAAGATTCAAGAACACCACATCCACATGTCTAAAAATTCAGAAATTCTTCGTACAAGAATTGGGACCCTTGGAGGCACCTCAGGTGATCCTACGGATGATGTACACCTATGGAAATGGCCCCCCACCCTGATAAACAGGGACGAAGCTAACGTGAGCCGGTTGGTGATGTACTCCCACAATATTCCCTTTCGCTAATTTCGTGTAAACCCTTGCCTCGTCTGTACCCTGACCTATATATCTTGACCCTCTTCTTTCCACTCTTACCTTCTATCAGCGAAAGCCAGACAGCACCAAGGGTTTGTTTTTTTTTTGCGTCTGCGAGCTCCCTGCAAGTCTTCTCGATCGATCATGGCCGAAAGAACCAATGTCGACTCTCGCTCCCATCTCTCCTTGTCCGCTCCTCCCCAGATCTCCAAAGGTACTCCATCTCTCTCTCCCTCTCCCAATCTCTCTATCCTCGCTGCAATCTTCATCTTCCGTTATCATTTCGATTTTTGTTCTTTTCCTTTTCGATTCGCATGAAACCCTAGTTTTGATGGCGAGATTCTCTGCTTTCCCCTTTGTACGCCATGACTGCAAAACCTAGGAAATGGATTGGCGGCATTGCTCTTTTGCAGGAAGGTAGCAGAAGTTTTTAGGGTTTGTGTTCAGTTAATCCCTTTTTTCCTGACTGATATGCGCTGATGATCTGGTCAGTAGATACTCTAGTTTTGTCATTTGTTATGCTTAAGACGGACTGGCACTTGATGAAATGATGGAGTGATAATCGTGACCTAGGATTCTATTGTAGGATTTATAGCTATTGTCTGTTGGTGAGGTTTAGGGAAATGATAGTTGGAAAGTGAATAATGCTGTGTTTGTGATTTGGGTTCGAATGGATTGTATTTTGAGTTTAGTGACTTTGTCGTTTTGGGTTGTTTTTGTTCTTTTGGAGAATTTTAGAGATTTGTATTCATTCCTCTGTGTTCTTTTTTTTTCCCCGCAGAAATGCAAGGGCCTGATGGTTCCATTCCTCTTTCACCGCAGTGGCTTTGCCAAAGCCTGGGGAAAATAAGTCTGGAATGGTAACTGGGATAAGTAGTCCTATATCTCTGCATTTGAGTTTTGTTAATCTATCAATTGATTATGAATGTTATGCAAACCAACCAGTTTTCTTTAAAAAAAAAAAAAAAATATTCCGAAATGCATTTAGGACTCTATGCCCTACAATGGAATGGAGGGGAATCACAAAACAGTTGGTTCTGTCTAAACTGGCTCGATGCTGTTGGATGGGGCTCGACAGTACTATATGTTGATAAGTCGAAATTACTGGTCCAGCTCTATATCGGTTATTAATGTTCTATGACCAGGTGAACGGGTTGACTTGGACCAGACTTTACAAGGCACTGGTGCTAGTTCAAGTTCAAACGGCCTGGTTCGGCTTTTAGAACAATTGCTAGTCCCTATCTAATTATGAGCTTTGTTTTTAACTCATTGCATCGCTGCTTTGTAGGAACCTCATCTGAGCCCTCATCCAATCACACCGGTCGTGCAGATGCTGTAAAAGCATCGGGTAATGGCGGAGACACTCATGATCCAGAAAAGAGGAAAGACATTTTCCGGCCATCCTTTCCTGATGTAGAAGGTGGACGACGCGATCGTTGGCGTGATGAAGAAAGAGATACTGGTTCTGCCATTCGCAGAGATCGGTGGAGAGAGGCAGATAAGGAATTGGCGATACCCGCAAGATGGAACGGTGGACAGATAGTTCCTCTATGAGACATACCAGTGAAGCACGCCGCGTTCCATCTGAGCGGTGGAATGAGTCTGGCAACAGGGAGGGTGGTTATGATCAACGACGTGAGAGCAAATGGAACACTCGCTGGGGACCAGATGACAAAGAGCCAGAAAGAGAGAGTAGGCGCGAGAAATGGTTGGATTCTGGCAGAGACAGTGAAGGACTTCGTGATAAAGGGGCACCTCTTCTAACTAATCATGGAAAGGAAATGGATAGGGAGGGTGATCACTATTCTAGGTCGCGAAGATCTAACACTTCTGTAAGCCGAGGAAGGGCAGAGCCCCCTCATCACCAACTTTGACTCCAAACAAACAAGTCTCCATGTTGGCTTTGGTAGGGGCGTGGAGAAAATGCCACTTCAACCTTTTGTGCTGGTCGTGGAAGAATCAGCTCCGTTGGAAGTACTACAAATAAAAATCCCTCTCATTCTTCTTTAGATGCCCTTTCGGATAAGGCTGACAACATCCAAGGAGATTCCTCTATTTTAAGATATAATAGGACCAAATTGCTTGATGTATACAGGACAATTGACATGAGAACTTATGTATTCCGTTAGATGGTTTGACTGAAGTCCCTTCTCTGACACAGATGGACCCATTGAGAGCCCTTGGCTCTTTTTGCACCTACTCCCGAGGAATTTGTAAGTCTCCCTACAATGAATCTGGTGAACTATTTCTTTTGGGCATAGTTGATTTGCTAATAATTAGCTTGAACAGGGTATTTTGCAAGGAATTGACAAAGGAGACATAGTTAGTAGCGGTGCACCTCAGGCTTCAAAAGATGGTTCCGTTGGACGGAACTCTACAGATGCCACCCAACTGAGACAAACCAAACTTGGGGGTACTTGACTTCTGTTCAGGACACAAACATTTACATACACAACATTAACAATTCCAGAAGCATCACTTAACTTTGTCAAGTGTCAACTCCTACTTTTGTTTGAGCAGGTAGTAAAGAAGATTTATCATCTGGAGTGGATGATTATAAAGATGAAAGCAATTAAAGGTGACCATTTTGATTTTCTGAGAGCATGTCATATGAAAAGCATGTGTATCCATATGGGCCCGATTCAAAGGTTGAAGCAACTCGGGACAAGCATTCATACTTAGATAACAAGTTTAATGTCGAAGGTAGTGTTAGTGCTTGGATACATTGTTGCTGAGTTTTCTCTTTTACTGCCAACATTTTTATGGATATTAGCTTGCTGCATGCTTTCTTTTATTTCTTCAACGTGGATGTTGCCCTGTTATTTCTTATCAACATTTTGGATAGGGTTGCAACAGAAGGGTTCCGGGCCCATTCTAAATAACTGTTCTGGTTCGGGTCCATTTTTACTCGGAACCTATTTTGTTGGTTCCAGAGTCCAGACCTGGTTCCGGAACCAGGTCCACCTTGAGGACTGAAATCTAGTTTTAAAACTAGTTTTGATTTCTCTTCATTTTTTTCTTAAAATAAGCTTATCATTCAACTTATACATAAAAATGTCCAAAAAAGTTGATTTTGAGGTTAGTTTGCAATATCAAAGACACATATGCGGGGTCCTGGGTCTACGGGTCAGAACCCATATGGACCTAGAACCAGACCCGTTTATTGATCGGAGCCTAAATTGGGTTCCAGACTTGGACCTGTTTATGAATTGGAAACTAAATAGGTTCCGGGCCCTTTTTCTTTGGCGGGTCGGAACTTTCGGGTAATTAGAGAATCGAACATCCGTTTGCACCCTAACTTTGGATGTTCTTTCTTATCGTGCAGATTTTAGGACAGAAAATGCACCACTTAAGAAAGTTAATCAGGAAGCGGGCAGTAGAGAAGTGGACATTCAGGAAAGTTCTGCACACCGCAGCACTTTATGGAGATCTGAATCACTGGTTGAGCAATCACATAGATCTTTACAAAATTGGCAAGATAGTTCCACTGATCTCAGATCAAGACCCTCTGATTTGGGATGGTCACATCCACAGAAGGATCATGCCATGGAATGGGATAATAGAGGACCTGCTTTGTCATCTAGCTACAAAGACGAATCAAACTGGCCCTCGGGTCATGGATTTCACTCTGATACCAACCGGGATTCCATTGTTAAGAGACAATCATCTGAATTCTTGGATGGGGAAAGGGAACCCAGTTTAAGGCTAGGGCGGGGCAGATTCTTCATTTCTAGGGAAAAGTAAATGATAGAAAATTACTGCCACATCCCTCTCCTGAGGATTTAACCCTGTGCTATAAAGATCCACAAGGTGAAATTCAAGGTCCATTTTCTGGCAGCGATAGCGATATGATGGATGGTTCGAGGCTGGATATTTTGGTATTGACTTGGAAGTCCGCCTTGCAACAGCTTCTCCTGACACCCCTTTCTCATCACTTGGGGATGTGATGCCACACTTAAAAATGAAAGCTCGACCACCACCTGGATTTGGTGCACCAAAGCAAAGTGACACTTCAGAAGCATCAGGTCGGGTGAAGTTTAGCAGCCTTGGGAAAGCTCATTCTGACTTAACTGAAGTTGATCTTAGAAGGAGTGAGCAAAGAATAGACTTGAGTCATCAACTGAAGCTGAGAACAGGTTTTTGGAGTCATTAATGTCTGCAAATATGATCAACTCCCCGCCAGAGGCTTTTCCATTCGTAGAAGGGGTTGTCATGAAGGAAAGTTTATTATTGTTTAAATTTTGTGATGGTTTGGCACGCGTTGTTTTGTGCATAGTTAACTGATTCACAATTCCACCAATTCGAATTCACTTTGTAGTTTGTAGTTCCACATTTATTCAAATTTGAAAATTTGCTAGGGTACATTTACTTAATTCATTTGATTCACAATTTGAGTTTAATGTGTTAATTCGTAAGCCTTCGGTCTACCTTTCCTATACTGTATAGCCTTCTTTTATTTTAGTTCAGTCACTTTAAAAAAAAAAAATTTGTGGTAATTCGCAAGTCCAATTCAATAGATATAAGTAATTTTCTAAAATTTAGATACTTTAATAAATATATAAATAATGATGTTCATAAAGAATATGAGACATATATTTAAAGGCCATTTATGCCCAAACAAAAAATTTAATTTCTACGATGAAGTAAGAAAACATTCAAACATTAAACTATCAAAAGTTAAATAAATTAAATCCCAAAATCTAAATAAAAAAGCGTAAAATATTAAACACCAAAATAGGAAATGAAATTAAAATAAAATAATTCATTGAGTCTTACGATTGGCCAAAACTTTTTTAAAGTAAACCTTTGTTGAATCTTATAGAAGACTAGAACAAACATTTTCAATGATTTGGATTTCTAATTGGTGGGCCATGTGACCCTACCCTACGAATTTCTCATGTCCAAATTCAAAATCTTGAAAGACTTAATAGTATAGAGATAAGAGGAGAGAAAGGAAGGGTTCCCCCCACCACCTATTTTTTCTCTTGCAAAAGACAAATGGACACTGAAGAGATAAGAGAGAGAAGGTTGCATTAAATCACATCACTAATTTCTTTTTTTCCTCTCTTGCAAAGAGGCCGATGGATATGGTATAGAGATGAGAGAGAGAGAGACCAACGGATATAGTCAAGAGATGAGAAAGAGAAAACAAGTTGTACACTTGCATTAAATAATATGCATTGATTTCCCCCTTTTCCTCTCTTGCAAAGAAACCGATGGAGTAGTGATTGTAAAGAATAAAAAAATGTCACATTTTCCCATTGGCAGCTTCTTCTCCACTCTTTCTTACTTCCTTCTCTCTTCTTCTTCTTCTTTCCACCCTGCCATTTCAGAAAGCACTGTATCAAATGAACTCTAACGAATTGTGCCTTCTCAAAACACCAAATCCCACCAAATTGAATCGCGAATTATTTGATTCGAATTGTATGGGATTCAAAGGCCAAGGGACTGAATCAGGTAACTATGGTTTTTTTTTTTTTATCACTGGTGCTTGTTTAGTATTATTTATTTGATGGCAATGTTGTTTGAGATTGCATGTTTGTGCACCTTCAAAATTTTTGGTGGAAGAGAATACCATACATTCCATCTCTGGATGCGGGATACTGTATTTCTGCACTGCTACCGTTCCATCTCTGGATGTGGAGGCTGGACCTCCTTCCAGCCAATTTATTTGGACATCCTAACAGATCTGAAATTGTTATTAGTTTCATTTTACATGCATCAAGGGTATTTTATTCTGTTGCTTATACTTTGATCTAATGCTTTGCCAGGATATGCAGGTAATAATTCTGGTAATATACCCCCAGTGGGATTTGAAAGTGGAAGTGAACTAAATTATCTCTTGGCCCAAAGATTCACTTACGACGGCAGAGATCTTTCCCTCCCTAATCCTCTTCCTTATTGGCCTGGAGAGATGCAGCACCTTCAGGGTCACAGGCAGAGTATTTCCCCAGGTTCTTCCATTCCTCAATCCAAATTGCTACCATCAGTGGTTGAGAATTCTCATCAAACGCCTGTTTCTTCTCAAATGTAAATTTGAGGTCTGTCCTGCAGGCTGCTGCAGATAAGTCCTCTCCCTACCACCTGGTCTAATTTATTCTGATAGATCTCTGAGTAAGAATAACCAGGGTGGTGTGGATTATCCTTCAAGATAAGATGGACCCACCATCATAATCAACCTTTTTCTCCTCCGGCTGGGTTATGGAATTCAACAGCAAAGTTGCAATCACAGCTTCCACCATATTGTCCCATATGGTTACACAGCCCGTGGATCACAGTTCTGGAATTGTTACACCTGAGAAGCTCCTGTCGTCAGGGATATCTCAAGATCCACAAATGTTAAGCATTTTGCAACAACAATATTTGTTGTCCCAACTGCAGTTGCATCCCCAGTCACCTGTTCCTACCCAACTATCGGTTTTGGATAAAATCTTATTGCTTAAGCAGCAACAGCAGAAGCAAGAGCAGCAGCATCAACTTTTACTTCAGCAACAACACCATCTTCTATCTCAGGTTCTATCTGAAAACCCAATTCATCAACATTTCATGGAATCATCATATGGACATCTTCAAACTGCTATACCAGCTGGAAATACTTCTCTAGATCAACTTGGGCTTAGGCAACCTCTTGAGGCGTTCCAAATGAATTCCCAGATGCCACAGGCTATTCCTTTATCACGTGACAGTCATGTCAATGAACCAGCTCTTAGTCTACAAGATGATCAAAGATTTAACTTTGTAAATTCAGCTTCTCAAATTTCCCAAGATGTTAGCCAAACTGTTGGTTCCAGTTCCTCAGCTATAGGCTTGCCTAATCAAGTTATTGAGAATAGTGCTCCTCAGGAAAGTTGGGCTGCCGTTTTGCCTCGACAATTTGAGAACATTCAAGACAAGCATAACTTACCAATCCCAGCAGTGACAGATTACTCACTTTCATCTGAGGTGGTGGAGAAGTCTTCAGATGAACTTGTTTTAGGGAAATCTGTTCTGGTTCCAGACAGGTATGAAGATAAAGTTCAAGATCATGAAGCACAAAACACTGCAAAAATTGCCGAAACTGTTCCAGTTGGTAGCTTTGAAACTACAAATTTTGTACCTACCCTTCATTCTGCTTCTTCTGCTGGAACCGGCATGAACAACACTTCTTTACCTGTAAAAGATGGTGATTTGAAAGTTTCGTCTGGAGGTGGCATTGAGAAATTAGATGTGCAAAGAGAAGTCCATGGTGGGTTACCTGAAGTTGTAGAAGTGAAAAATGTGGACACTAAGAAATCTTCAGAGAAGAAGTCCAGAAGGCAAAAGAATTCGAAGGTACAATCCTCTTCAGATCAAGGAAAGGGGGCATCTAAGACCTTACTTTTGCAGCAGTCTAAGGTTGATGTTGAGTCTGAGTGGAGAAATATTGATGATGCACAAACTGAGATGAATGTGGGAGCAGAAATTCCTTATGGGACACACTATGCAGACACAGACCTTAAAATTGGGACATCTGTTGCAGAAGCTACTTGTCCTCAACCTGTTTTGAATTTGATATCAACAAGTATTTCAGAAAATATAAATGAAACACAAGAAGGAATGGACGACTCAAGAGAAGTTGGGTCTAGGTCGCTGCAAAGCACACATGCAGCTTCAGGTCATCGGGCTTGGAAACCCGCCCCTGGGCTCAAGGCAAAATCACTCTTAGAGATTCAGCAGGAGGAGCAGAGAAGAGCACAGACAGAAATGGCTGTTCCAGAGGTTCCCGCTGTGGTTAACCCTACAAATTCTTCATCAACAACACCTTGGGCCGGAGTTATTGCCAGTTCAGAGCCTAAAACTACGAAAAACATTCATAAGGACACAGGAAATACACAATTTGTTCTAGGTAACTGTGAAGATACTACTAACCTAAGTAGTAAGAAGAGCCAATTGCATGATTTATTAGCAGAAGAGGTTTTGGCGAAGGCAAATGAGAGAGCTTCAGATGTTCCTGCCGGTGCTGACAAGGGTTCTACTATGTCACCATTACCAATTACGACTACCCAGCCGGATGTCTCAATTATGGACGATGATGATTTTGTTGAGGCTAAAGAAACCAAGAAAAGCCGTAAAAAGGCTGCAAAGGCTAAGGGAGCAGGAGTTAAGGCCTCTCCTCCGGTTGCTTCAGTTGATCTTTTAGCCGCTGCTGTTCCTATTGAGAAAAGCAAAAGTTCTCGACAGATGCAGCAGGAGAAAGAAGTGTTGCCCATCCCATCATCGGGTCCGTCTTTAGGGGATTTCGTGCTTTGGAAGGGGGAGCAGCCAAGTGCTGTGCCTGCACCGGCATGGTCAACAGACTCAGGGAAGCTTCTTAAACCCACATCATTAAGGGACATTCAGAAGGAACAGCAGAAAAAAATAACATCTACCCATCAGCAGACCCCAGTGGTAACTCCTCCCAAAGTCCAGTCAAACCGTGCCCCTTCCACTGCCCCTCGTGGAAGTGGTTCTTCTTGGCTTCTTTCTGGGACGTCACCGTCGAAGGTTACTGCATCTCCTCTCCACATGAGCTCTCATGCTTCTACTCAGTCAAAGTCTAAGGTGGAAGATGATTTGTTTTGGGGCCCTCTTGATCAATCAAAACAGGAATCCAAGCAGTATGTTCTGAATACCAAGTTTTATGATTTATTATTATTATTTTTTTATTGTTGTCCTTTTTTTTTCAGTATTAGACTATTATTTAATCTACATGATCACTGTGGCTGGTGAAATTGTCTTAACAATTCTGTTTTCCTTTGCCAATCTTGCTCTTTGTTTGCAAAACATTTTGAGCAATCCATATTTCCATTGTCCATTGTGAATTCCTTGCCACAATGATCATTTCCCCTGGAACAATCCAAGCACTCCACTAGTTTGGTACCTCCCTCTTGGAATTACGTCTTGGTATCGAGTTTCTGAGGATTATGTGCTGCTCGTTCTGGGCTTCCTTGAGCTGTTACCGTAGAGTAATGGCCCAAAAAATCTTCTTGAACCATGACTTGGTCTTGATTTATCTAAACAATAATGTAATGTAATGACAAAAAAACTGTCCAACTGTTAACTATCCATTTTGCTCAGCCTTCTTCCGAATGTCATGGTTGTCTGGTGGATGCTATTTGATACGTGGGATCTGTTTTGGATCCTATGATAAACTATTTGAGGAATCTATCCACTGCTTTCCATTTTCCCTGTACTGATAGGTAATGTAATGAGTGAAAAACTCACTTTGCATGTCCTTGGTGCATTGGCAATAGACAATAGTATCAATTGGAGAAGATGCATATGATCTAGGAGCAAACGGAATTATGCATAAGGGTCCAGCATTTTTTACATGATTCAGTAAAGATTTGCATTGCTTTGGAAGATCATGGAATTGAATAATAGGATATAAAGTTGTGGAGCGGACTAGATTTTTTTTATTTACTTCCCTAATGATTTTTTTGCTTGTGAAGAGACTCAAATTCACACCTTTGCCTCTTATAAGTGGAGGTTGATGTCCAGTGCCAGCTGAGCTACAGCTTAGGACATGGAATAGACTAGATTAAAATAGAGAACTGCAGGCATTAATTGATTAGTCTAAAACCATCTAGAATAGCTTTGCAATCCCTTTGGATTGGATTGTTGCCACATGTGCATATCTGGTCAGTTCATTTGTATAGTCTGATATTACAGGTGGAGAAGAGTACCCCACTCCTTTGTAATCGAGCAGTATACATCTAGAAGAGCTTTGCAATCCCTTTGGATTGGATTGTTGCCATGTGCATATCTGGTCTGTTCATTTGTATCGTCTGATATTACAGGTAGATTAGTCAATAGAGTACCTCACTCCTTTGCAATTGAGCAGTATACATTACAAATTTTCAAGTGTTCTATCTACTCGCACGAGTTATATTGTGTCATTAGGTGTGACTGTGTGATCTTGTGAATAGACTAGGAGGAAAGACTGGCTAACTCAAGTGACTGGATGAGTTTAGGACCGGAAAGGTTATAATGAAGGTAATTTATTGGCTTGTGCCCTACGTGTCATAGTAGGGCATAGTAGGGTTAGCGCATTTTTTTGGAAGGCAAGATTGTAGCACTAGGGAGTAAGAAGAGCATCTTGGATACTTTAGTGGTCAGTAAAGGTTCAATGATTTAGGGCCCAGGGTAAGAGGCAAGAAGACCAAGGAGAGGATGAGCCCGCTTGTTAAAGGCCTGAGCCTGGTTAATGCCCTAATGCAATATGTCCAAAGCTTGTTGAATGGCCATTTTCGGTCAAAGAGCTCTCCTTATGCTGTTTTTAGACACTTAAAAGTATTAATATATACATTTTTGCAAAAGTATTAATTATAAAGTTTAATAAATACATCCATATGTTTATATAGTTTTATACTATAAAAACTGCAGTATAGTTATTAATTTTCAACCAAATCATTTGGCTATGGTCATACTTGGTACTTGGAAGGTGCTCATTCTTGCAACCACAAGGTTGTGGGGTTTGTTGTGTCACCTATCCCCCGAATTGGGGGAAAGGAACGGTCACATTGATGTTTGTAGCCATAGTAGGGCATAGTAGGGTTAGCGCATTTTTTTGGAAGGCAAGATTGTAGCACTAGGGAGTAAGAAGAGCATCTTGGATACTTTAGTGGTCAGTAAAGGTTCAATGATTTAGGGCCCAGGGTAAGAGGCAAGAAGACCAAGGAGAGGATGAGCCCGCTTGTTAAAGGCCTGAGCCTGGTTAATGCCCTAATGCAATATGTCCAAAGCTTGTTGAATGGCCATTTTCGGTCAAAGAGCTCTCCTTGTGCTGTTTTTAGACACTTAAAAGTATTAATATATACATTTTTGCAAAAGTATTAATTATAAAGTTTAATAAATACATCCATATGTTTATATAGTTTTATACTATAAAAACTGCTGTATAGTTATTAATTTTCAACCAAATCATTTGGCTATGGTCATACTTGGTACTTGGAAGGTGCTCATTCTTGCAACCACAAGGTTGTGGGGTTTGTTGTGTCACCTATCCCCCGAATTGGGGGAAAGGAACGTTCACATTGATGTTTGTAGCCATATTAGGGGTGTCAATGGGTATCCAAATTTCCAAATAAGTGAAGCCTTCAGTCAGGGGAGAAGTAGGTATGGAACCTCCTTTGGATTCAGGACATTAGGAGCTGGATCCGGATTCGGATCCGCATCAATGTCTATATTATCTAGAAGTTTTCATATCCAGATCTGGATCCTTTGTTCCAGCTCAAGGATCTGGATCTAGAACTGACTAGAGCTGCATATTATAAATAATACATTATAGAGTCCACAGTGTTTTGAATAAATTCTAGCATTAAAAAGGATGTATACAAAGCTTGGATCATATTTCCATTTGAGAGTCTACACTACAGAGCTCGAGTCGCATTGCCGTTAAAGAGGCCCGCTAATATCCTTAACCAATTCATTTTGGGGCTTGTTGGCCCAAGTGGTTTTATGATCCTGATATGTATCTTCAGTGTATCTTTGGTTTTTAGTTGAGATACCGAATCCAAAACAAAGAATCTGTATCGAGTTCTGGTTCCCTAGACAGATCCATCCCATTGAAAACAGTTCTGAATCCAGAAAACCATGGTTCTGCCCCAGATCAAACCTGCTTATGTACATAAAAGGCTCCAAAGCCTAGTTTTCAAAGAAGAAAAAAGTTACTAATTTATCCTTGAATGGTCACTGGAAAAGTAATAGCATTAAGGCTCTTGATTTAATAAAGTTACCAGTCAATGACAATAATAATAATTATTTAGGGGTCTTGATTTATGAATTAAGTTTTTAGTTTTTGAATTCTGTTGGTTCAGTTTAAGGCGTTTAGTGTCTCAATGGTTTGGTTTTATGGATGTATGTCTCCTATTTACTAGTTGATTGCCACAGGTTGGGTTTGTCGGCTTTGAACATTTCATTTTTATTACATGGATTGAATCTTGTGATTGTGCATCTGTCTATCATCATTTAATCATTTTTCTCCCTTCTAAGCAGGTCAGATTTCCCATCTCTTGCCAACCCGAACAGCCGAGGATCTAAAGGAACCCCTGCAAAAGGAGTTGTTGGAGGGTCATTTAGTCGACAAAAGTCACTTTCATCATCTCCAGCTTCCTACAAAGGGAGGAGAGATGCCATGACCAAACATACAGGCAAGACCACTGCATGCTTACCGACCTTATTTATTTGAATTTCTATCTAACTTTTGGCATTGCATACTCATTTTGCAGAAGCCATGGACTTCCGTGATTGGTGTGAGAGCGAATCTGTTAGGCTGACTGGGACTAGAGGTATCCTTTTAGCTGCTCAGATAAGACACCAAACAATTGCTAAATCATCTACCATCTTAGTTCAGTAAATTATAATTGGCCAATTCTGTACTTGTACAGTTGTCTTTATTTCCAATGCTTTTTTTTCCTTACCAAGTAGTGGCATCTAAGTTTCTGCTAGGTTGGTTAAACCAGAAGCTCCAAGTAAGGAGGAACCTGAATCTTGGAGACCTGGCAATGCCGTACATGAACCTTTTTGTGGGGTTGGTTTCATCTTGGAAACAGTAATTGTATGAATTCTGCTTGCTTGAAAAACACTGTTTTGCCGGACAAATTACAAAATGGTATATCTGGTCTCTCATAGACTCCTTTCTGGAAAAAATCAGGTATCCTGATTTTACCAATCCAACCAAGAGTCTAGGTTGAGAAGTTAAATATTGGCATTTGATTTGAGTATCTCCTCAGTATGGTTTTGTTTGATTTTGGTTTTCTTAACCCCGCATCTTCTAGATACGAGTTTCCTGGAATTCTGCTTGAAGCAATCAACTTCGGAGGCCGAAATGCTCCTGACAGAGAACCTTGGTTCTTTTGATCCTGATCGTGAGTTCATTGACAAGTTCCTAAACTACAAAGAGCTGTTGTCATCTGACGTGATTGAGATTGCCTTTCAATCTCAGAATGAGCGGAAGATTACTGGGTTTGCCATCAATGATGCAAGTACTGACAGTATGGGCGCAAGGGATGTGGACCCTGACGCATCAGTAGGGCTGGATGGATCCACCAAAGGAGGAGCAAAGAAGAAGGGCAAGAAGGGGAAAAAAGTGAGTCCTTCAGTTTTAGGGTTTAGTGTTGTCAGCAATCGCATCATGATGGGTGAAATTCAGAATGCTGAAGATTAGTGTAGGTTTCAAGGCAGGATTTACATGCATTTTCTTACTCATTTGTAAATGTTAATCTTTGTGGCCTTTTGTCCCTCTCAATACAACCAGCTTCACTGTGTCATCATTAAGCTCAAGCGGTTTTGTGGGAAAAAAAAAAATTTAAACAGTTAAAGCCCTTGTGATTTTGGTTATTTTTTTAAAAGGCCAAGGAAAATCCAGGGAAAAGTTAATGATGTCAAGTTCTTATGTTTTACGCCCTTAATGCAAATCCCTTTTGTTTGTTTCATATTAGTAGTTTGTTGTGTTTTATTAAATGCATGCAGGAGTTACTGATTGGATCAACGATGCAATATGAATGTGCATCATTGGCATGTGTGGGGGACCTTAGCAAGCGAGCGTTATGATTATTCCATCCTATTGGGTTCTGCGAATTAGATGGTTGTGTTATGTTGGCGATTGGAGAAGGTTGCTTTTGTCCTTGCATATGCCAAGTACGGTCTATTTGGTAAATGCATAAATGGGGGATCTTCTGATTGGGTTTAAAATAGCAGCAGCTACGTAGCGCAATGAGCGCATTATTAGCTGTAGCGGTTGAGGCAAAACAGTGGTGCTGTGATAAAACTAGTAGAACCAAATAGTTTTTGTTTAGAACACTTTTTCCTATTTATTTTCTTTAATAACATTTTCTAAAGTTGTCTCTATCCTTACATGATTTTAAATTATTAACACATAAGACTGTCTGCTACACATGATTCAATTTTTTTTACCATTTAAAATATTCACACTGCTACGAATCACTGCGATTGCTGCCTATCGTCTGTATCGTAGCATATGCCACAAATGCTATTTTGATATGATTCAAAAAAATTTTCCATTTAAAATATTCATGCCACTAAGAATCTATTGCCTGTAACGTAGGGTCTACATCTGCCACAAGTGTTATTTTGATCCTTTTGATTTGGATAATGTATTGTTTGATTGTTTGCTATAACCATCCTACCCTGAACAGGGTGCTGGACGACCCAGTTTCTTGGATTCAAATAGAACGTTTGCTTGCCATCCTTGTTCTATTCTTGATCTCAGGTGCAACAATGGACATGTATATGAAAGTCTACATTCCCGGCCCTTCTGATGAACGTAACCGTTTGGGTCAGGAAACATTTTTGCCAAGATGCTTACCTCATTGGCAAGCCTTCTGGTTTATACTAATCATCATCATATTGTCCCAGCTATGTCTTCTGGTTTATTTTATGCATCCTTTTAATACTCATTTCAACAAGGTGAGTTGCTATATTTAAAAAATAATAATATACATCTAAAAGAATTTATATGAGAGGCACTTTTGATAGTGTAACATCTATCATCAATCCAATCCCTTTCCACAGCCAAATTTAATACTTATCTTAATAATATTTACCGTTGAATTGAATTTTATAAAAAAATGTATCTTAAGAAGCTGTTAATAATGCCCCCACATCAATAATTGTGATGATTTGATTGAAATGATATTCTTGTCCAAAATCTAACCAGGATCTGAGTGGCATTATCATTACACCATCTCTCCCATAATTGGCACGCATCCAAGTTACTGTAAGATCTTCACCAATTGTATGAACTGTGAGAAAATAAAGGAGAAAGTCGACACCCCTCAAGTGAAAATTATCCTAGTTTTTCTTTAGACAACTAATCACAAACCCTCTTTTTTAACACCTGGGTCCCAGCTACATGCCACATGTACTTTATAATAACTTCTTCCCATTGTTTGGGAAAGTCAGTTAAATTAGTTTTTAAGTTTCTACATTATGTCTTTGATGAACTGTTTTTCTTTATTTTTATTATTTGGGTTGCCAATTACATATGGCTATGGCCTAGGGGTGTTCATGGCTTGGGTCGGGCCAAGCCAAATCTTGTCCCAGCCGAAACCTAATATTCTTGCTTAAATTAAGGCCCATAGGTCTGAAAAGGGCCAATCCTAGATCATTTGTAGAGAGTAAACTGCTTTTTGCTAAATATGTCAGGTCTGGATGGACTTCTAATCGAACACAGGATCAACCTTGGCCCATGTAACTATTTAAATAGAAACTTAGGTCTGGTCCAGCCCACGGTCTTGAAAACAGCCCAAATCTAGACAGTATGGGCTAGAGTGCCCCTGCACATGGCTCAAGGGTGTAGCATCAAGATTTCCATTTTTGTGGGCCCTATTGTATAATTTTCACTGAAGAATAGTGTTGCCATCATTATCATCATCATCATCAACATCTTACCATTATCCAATCATGAACTTGGATCCGAATTGGACATAAACCCAAAATTTGGACACAGTAAAAGAAACAGATGCAG
This sequence comes from Litsea cubeba, assembly GCA_012931725.1. Classification (NCBI taxonomy): domain Eukaryota; kingdom Viridiplantae; phylum Streptophyta; class Magnoliopsida; order Laurales; family Lauraceae; genus Litsea; species Litsea cubeba. The sequence continues at coordinate 10,798,744 of CM022944.1, read as the reverse complement.
CGTCCTGGGCGATTTTTGGACCAATATGGATCCAATGTGCTGGGCGGTTTATAGTGAAGTGTCATTGAATCAAGAAAGATGAATTACAGAAGATCTCCCCTGTCTATCTTGTGAATTGTGATGGGCAGCAGCTCATATCCCTTGACAACTTAACAGCCAGACTATAAAAAAAAAAAAAATCGATGTGATCATTGATTGAGGACCATCAAAGTAGTGACCATGTCAATGGTTCTAACCAATGCATGTGCGTCCCATCTAAATTTCTTCAACATGGAATCCAAGAGCCCATGATCCTTGTATCTTACAGGTTTGTGGTCATATGAACCAATCTGAAAACGAAATGTATGATATGAAATTGCATCATTCGTACATATGGACAATCTATATTCGCATGCTGCTGATCAATTGAAAATAGGTCCAAGTCTCTCAGATCGTTGATAAAAAAAGAGAGCGCAAATTACTTGTAAACTAGAAATGCAGGTGAAATTGGGTGCCTATCAGGAAAGAAACCTTGAAAAGCCCCGCATGGAAAGGTTCAAAAAGGACAGATGACACTGTTGTCTAGTTGATATGATACTGTTGGATGGGCTACGCAGATTAAGAGCGCAGCCGCGTGGTGAGCACAAGAGGGAACAATTCTTTTGCCTTTTACTAAAGAAATATCAGGGCTTGTTACTTAAGCTGTTTCTTTATCGGAATTCTTCTTTATGGAGGAATTTGAAATTCTTAGGAAAGAAAATAGCAATTTAATTATCAAGAGATAAGAATTCTGATAAAGAAATAGGCTTCTAGATGGATCCAACCAAATCTAAATCAAATAATTCACTATATCTATCAAGCATTAAATCAGATTTTATTTATTCTGGAATGGGCCCTACTAAATCTAAATCAACATTGAATTTACTACATCCACTAAATCAAATCACTTTCTCAAATATTCTCTTCTTACACTTGAGCATCTATAAATTCTAGCAAAAAAAAAAAAAAATTATTAGGAATTTCAAAGGTCATTTAAGGTGATGTTGGACATGATATCTCTAAAATGCCATATTTTTTTACAAGCATTTTGAAAGTCATTTAAATGGTCTCAAATAACCTTTGAAACTTTAGGAATTCTAGCCCCTTTTTCTTTTTGGTAGAATTTTTGAATGCTTAATTACAAAGGTTGATTTAGGAATTCCATTGTGTCTAAGAATTTCACAATTATTTGGATATGAATTCTATGAATTTCGATAGAGAAACAGGCCTAAGGATTTTTAAGCGGTTAGAACTTTAGAATTATGAAAAAAAAAACAACATGACATTTGCAAATGCCGCAGGACAATCCATTACATCATGTACATGAATATCAAACATACCAAATTTTTTTAAGTAATTCTGGTAAAGAAACAAGCGCTTAGTTTTGGTCCATCCAATTTTAATTGAATAAAATTATTTCTCTAATGGATCAGATTTGACTCATAAGAACTAATTTTTTTTTCTAATGGGTCAAAACCAAACTACCTATATTTCTCTTCGTGGCTCCAAGGATTAAACTCCAAAAAGTTATACATAATAAGGCTCACTCATGATAAATCTGAACCCTCTTATCCACTTACACTCACAAATTGACACTCAATCCAATTTCATCATGTGATTATTTGCTGTTGGGTTAGGATAAAACATGATTACATTTTTTTGTTTGCTTGAGAAGAACTAAATTATACCCATTAGAATATGATTTTCACAAGCTTACTAACATGTTTCAAGGTGAACCACAAAGAGTATGGCTCAATTAATTTAGGACCATAGTTTGTTTTCGAAGGATATAGATTTAAAACTGCACTACCACATTGATCGAGAAGAGAATTTATCCAGCGTTATAGTGCAGCCCAAACGTGCAATTTCTTACTTTTCTACCTCACTACCCCGACCTGTATTTTTCACCCTGGAAAGCAAAAGTAGCATAAAAGGGTTTTCTTTCTTTTGCGTCTCTGAGACTCTCTGCAACTCTATCATGGCCGAAACAAGCAATGTCGAAACTCGCCACCACCTCTCCTTGACCTCTCCTCACCATATCTCCAAAGGTACTCAATCACTACTCCATCTCTGTCTCTCCAAATCTCCTTCTCATTTCTGGGGCTTTGTCTTAACTTCAACCGCGTTTTCCTTTGCATTAGCATGGAATGAATATGCTTAGATGTGTGGTATTTTTTGGTTCTTCCTTTGTTTGTTGGGGTAGTTTGGAATTAAAGGGCCTGTTTGTTTTTGATGCAATTGAATACTTAGGATTGTATTTCTATAGGTGGTTGAAAAAGAAGAACTACAAGTGAATATCCAAAAAAAAAAAAAGAAGAAGAGAGAGATCATCAAATGAGATCCCCTTTGATGGAAATTGAATAGGAAGATGGAAATGAATATCTATCCATAATCCTAGCAATTCAATCCTAGGAAAGTCAAGGTTACATCTAAATCTCCACCTTATATCCTTCACCCCCACCTCTCTAATAATCCTTCAATGGAGCTCATTTGATCATGAGTTTCTACTTATTTTATGCAAACAAACAGACCCTGAGAGTTGGGTTCCCATAATCTATTTGTGTGAGGAGATGGTGACCTAGTGCTGTCATTTGATTGGGTAGATACAGATGAAATGGGCCTGGTGTTATTGTTTTTCAGTGTAGAACTGCATGCGGTGGCTTCAGTTTGTGGTAAATGTGATCCATGCTGTAAGCCTCCACTGTCTGTACCGGATATGCAGCAAAGGGATGATGATCTAACCATTATATATTGTGGGTTCCTCCTTTAATTGCTCATAAATCAAAGATAGAAGCATGAGATTTCATCTAAGTGTGTAACTATGGATGTTTCTTATGGGTGAGCCTGGCTTCTGCCGGTTACAATTAGAGCTTACATGGTCAGTTGAAGTTTTTAATTTTCCTTGTGTTTTTCATTTGACTTGGTAGAGTTGAGCTCACACTTGTTGGAACCAGTTGCTATATTATTGCTCTCATAATAGGTACTTGTTCTATTTAGTCATGATTCATAACTCATGAGTGAGAAAAAAGGATTGGTGCTGTGCTGGATTTTCTGGTTCTCAATGAATTTCCAAGTCGAGTCACGTATTCTTATTTGACTGGCACAGCTTGTGGAGGAAATCAGTCATGTTATGTGCGCCCAACCCTTGTCCCCATCATCTATCCACCCCTTACTTTCCATGGTTGTCAACAGTGATGGATCCCTGAATTTCTCTCAGGGGCAAAGAAGAATTAGAACTTTCAATAAATAAAAGATGTATAAAAAGTAACAAGTTATATTAACATAAACACTTGTACATCAATTAGCCATAAAATAAGATCTTCTTTACAATCGTCCTCGCGTTTTCACATTTTGGAACTCTTTCATGAATATGCCTATACGATAGAGTTTAGAATATCAAGGTCCCATCTAGTAATGAGTATTTCTTTCATCACGGTCCCATTATCATCACTACCATCAACGTTTGTCATTTATGAATGATATTTAATGACCTTTTTTTTAAACCTTTTTATTTAATTTTTGTAAAACTGCATCTTTTGTACGACATCGTAAAGCCACAACCAATCATGTACTCAATCGGATGGTGGGTCCCACTCCTATTGATATAAAATTTTAGGATATATCATTAGAGGGGATGATATTCATTTTGAATGGTTCGCATTATAATTATGTGGGCCCTATAATGGATTTTCGGAGACCTGTAAATTAGCATATAATAGTATTTTTGGATATTTCTAACCTATAAAAAGACGGTGGGCCATAAAATAATCTAGTGGGCCATCATTCTTTCTAATCTAATCTATCCATTTACATAGACCTATACTTTAAATCCAATCTAATCAAAATCAATATTCTTGGCAGATTTTTAAATAACATGATATAAAATAAAATAAAATCTCACAACATAAAATAAAGAAAAAAACAAATGACATCAAGAAGTAACTGTATTTAACAAAAATACTTAAGACATGAAAAAGAATTAACACATGCACTTAAATATACTCATTAAAGAGCCATCCGTTGAACTCAAGCAAAAAAGAAAGAAAGATATTGAAGAAGCAAAAGGCATATAGGTTTTTCTAATTACCTGTATAGCTGTATTTAAGAACCAATGCAAATGAGTTGAAGTGTTGAAGAATGAAGAAGAAGACAATAGGCAATGGACGTATAGAATAAAAAAAGAATTGAGTGTTTGTATTTGGAAACCAAGAGAGAAATAAGGAAAAAAAGAAAAGAGGAGAAAAAAGAGGAGATAAACTTGCCGTATAAAAAGAGCCAATATCTTGTCTAGAATGGCTTGCTTTTGAAGAAATCAAAAGGACAATTTTGCCCCACCTCCTAATGTGATTTTATTACTTATTTGTAGCAAAAAGTGAGGAGTGGCAAAAGTAGTAAAAAGATAAAACTGACCCTAGAAAAAATTTAAAAGACTTTATCCCCATGTGAGAACTTTGAAAATTGCCCCTCCTCTCCCTTATGTAGATCCGTCCCTGGTTGTCAAGCATTTATGAGGCCCCACATGGAATACGTGTTTTTCTTAAAAATGCATGGTGCTTTGTGTTCTCTATCTCTTTGCGTGCGCGCTCGTCCACTTGTGTTGGGTTGCTGTGTGTGTGCACTCACATGCTCATGCACACCATAAATTTCAGAAACAGTATATGGGGAACAACCCAGCTGGGTTGTGGTGCTCTTTTGGAAGGATGACAATCATTATGGGGGGCTTTGTTTTTGTTTTTTTGTTCTCTTGGGGAGTGTGTGACTGTGCAGTGCATGTGGGATAGGGGTTTGAAATGTCAATGAACTGCATGTATGTAAAAACAAAAAGAAAAGTGAAAACCATTTGATCAAGGGAGGTATTGTTTAGGGTCTCAAAGATGTCTAAATGATCATAATCACCAAAGCGTTGTTCCAACTATGATGGTTAGCAACATTAATCAATCATATCGTGTGACGCCATCAAGGTTCAAAATAGTGGTTGTGGTGGGTGTAGCGGTCGGCAGCCAAAATGATATGTAGCCTCTGTGACCTATGATGCCCAGATATGACATGGATCCAATAGAGACACGGCAAGGATACAGATTTTACACAAAAGTGAAGTATTGGATATGATTCTACACGATTCGTTGCCCATTTTGAAGTATCCATGCATCATAGGCCGTGACAATACATGGTGGCATAGCATTGCAATCGACAATAAGGTCAAAAAAATTGAAAAAATATTCAAAAAATTCAGAATATTGAAAATGTTAGAATTTAATTATTTTCATTAATATCTAAGATAGGGGGTGTGGTGGACCCCTCATTGCATTGAAGTCTTGTATCGCTTTATGATTACAAGATAATAATATTGATCTATTTGTCCGCATGTTTACGTGTTGGTTAGCTACACAGATACTAAGTTCGAAACTAATCATCATCATCGTCAAAGTTTTGTCCCAACTATGTTGGGGTTGGCTACACAAATTCTGTTTCCCCATTCTGGTCTATTCTAAGCCAAATCCTTGGATAGATTGCACTCGTTTAGATCTATTGTTACTACTTCTATGTTGTCACTCTTATGTATATCTAAATTCTAAATTCAAAAGGGAATTTAGCACAGCTGCACATAATATAGGATATATATAGTAATGTTTAAAGTTCAAAGTTTAAACACAAATGAAAAAAACAACTTTCTTTTTTTTGAAATGGTAAAAGACAACTTTCTTGAATGGAACAGTGTATTTTTGTTGAGACTTGAGAAAAGAATACCTCCATCAGTACCCAAGGGAGTGTTTGCCAGGATATATGGCGTCGCTGTCCACGTCCTCATTGTTGTTGTCATTGGTAGTGGCGTAGTGGTACCACCAAATTGCATGTGCTCTCCATATCCATATTGGTGCCACGATATGGATGCTTGGATGCAAAGAGTTCATATTGATATGGATTTGGATGGTCATATTGAAGGTATGAGCCTCGATTTGATGATTGTTGCGTTTTTGCAAACTTAGGGTATGGATAAAAGTACCTTGCATATGGATCATCATAGTAACTGGGGGTTCACATTTTGCTTGTTGCCTTCCAACATCTCATGACGTATTGTGTTGTTCACCATAGTTACCAACATTAGACAACGAGGGTTGATGCCGCATGTACGCACAATTAGGATCAACATTGGATGCATTTGGGAACTCCTGGACAGTCTCATATACCATAATTCTCCTTTGTCATGGTGATGTTCACCACCAGTGCCTCTATCTCCTCTAGATGTAAAGTGACTGCTCATAGCGGTCCTCGAACTACTTGTGTCATTTTCTTTTGACCCAAAAGACATTGTTTGAGGCTTCTTCGATTCCTTGCCTTTTGATCTAGGTCGTGTCTATTTGTAAACTCTAATGGATGGAGGAGGCCTAAATGGCCCACTTTCTTCTTCTCCTCCCTCTTATTCTATCAATCCCTAAAGTTCTTGCTGAAGCTCTTCATTTGCATCCACCAATCGTTCTTCTACTTCAGCTATCCATGAAAGTAGGGGATCATCTTCTTCGAAGATATGATCTAGATTTATAGTGCGATATTCAGGATCATCCCTTTGCTTTCCTAGATCTTGCTTTCAACTTCAAATTGTAATGACAATAAACTAACTCGTTGAACTTTTGCACGGTTAGCCGATTTCTTACCTTTTTGTGGATCTGAGAGAAATCAGAGAATACACTCTAATTTTTTAAACATTTGATGAAGATGTGATTTGACAAAGGATACGAGTGGCAACTTTTCTCGAATTTGGAGTTTTTTCCTCAAAATTGATCCACCAATCAGTTGAAATTTTGAAATAAAAAATGAAATTAGAAATCTGCATAAGAAAATACAAAGTTAAATCCCACTCGACTATTCGATTCCAAGAAAACATCTATCAATTGATCTTCCTGTCAGAAGGTCTACAAAACTCCTTTGCCTAATTGTGTATATAGAAATCTACAACATGCCAATATGTAATCAAGAAAATAAACAATAATTCCCAAATTGTCTTAAATATAATTAAACGATAAAAAAGGTTAACTTCGTTACGAGCTTTGACATGCTGGTTTGTATCTCTTAATATTCTTCACAAAACTTTCCTCAATCCTACTCGCAATTCACTGTCAATTACATATTTATGAACTTTTCTATTATGATAATAGAATTGAGGGTTCAAGAAATAATGTATATTGAAGAATGAAGAATGTGCATTAGCATGCGATTGTGGATTATAAATTGAAAGCTGAAGTTTCATCGATACAATTTTAAACAATTATATTACATGCAACATACAATGGATGGTGTAACTGATCATTCCATCGGGCATCAATTATCTTCAAGTACTCTTCATGGTGCCTCCAATTTCTTTGATGGCTAGCTCTGCCCAATCAATAGCCTCATAGATGTACCCCGTTGTCGGCTTATTGTATTCATCACTATCTATCAGCTGCAACACTTTGACCAAGGTCTTAAGCTTTTTTCCACTTTAGCCCAAAATTCATTATCTCTAATTAGAATGGGAACATCGAAGCCGAGACCACTTGTTGCCTTTTCCCATTTTGAGTTCAACCAATCCTCTGATGAGAATATCTGAATGAGATTTGTCTAATGTTTTTCAGAGCAAGGAAGCAAGTGACAAATCTTCTCACTCCCAGACGTATTAGCGACCTCATATTTGTGAATCTCTTCATCAAGTTTATCAATAATGAGTGATCATATATTCATATATAAATCGTGTGATGCTTCTATCCTTTATGATTGCATATGCTACATTTTTCTTCTTCTTGACGTCCTTCAACATTAGGATTATGCAATTTGTTGCACACAAGGTCCAAAACAAATGGTTTCTTTTCTTTTTCTTTTTCTTTTTCTTTTACTTTTTTGGCATCAAAATTTCTCCGACTTCCTTAAAATTGGTGTCATTATCCGTAACAATTTGTGCACCATTCGTCTCATTAACACTCCACACAACTTTATTCTTTAGACCAAAAATATATTTTGCAGTCTGTTTATCTTAAGATGCATCAACAAACTTTTGGAAGACGGTCTCAACAGAAAAGTATACCAAAAAGGTTATTTATTTTGTCTGGTCCCGCTCGTCCAGCCCGTCACACATAATAGTCACTCCCCTCTCCTTCCATATATGTTTGTATGTAGCCACTTGTCTTCATCTCTTTGTACTCAATTTCTAAATATTTGGTGCCTACTTCATATGCGGAGGGCGCTGTTATACACATACCAGTGGCTTTGATGTGAACCTCCTTTATCCAGACTTGGAACCAACAGATGACGAGGAAATGAAACATGACAAAGTTTCAGTCGATTGTAGCACCACATGTGCTTGTCCAGTGTTAGTACATCCTAAAACTTCATGGTTTGATTTATGCGATGGTATCTTAAAAGTATCACATGCAAACACTCGTCAATATTCATAAATTCAGTTACCAACAGGTTATGCGAAGTTCTAATAAGAATGATGCTTAAAAATGAATTGCATTACCTTTGTTATTCTAGTGATACATGTTTTGTATTTTCAGGTTTTAGCAAGTTGCCAAGTTGTCATTTTTATCATGTTGGGTTGTTTTTATACTTTTGAATAAGAAATGAGGTGTTAAACACTTATACTCATTCTTTTATTTTCTTTTTGCAGAAGTACAAGGGATTGATGGTTCCATTCCTCTCTCACCTCAATGGCTTCTGCCAAAGCCTGGGGAAAATAAGCCTGGAAAGGTAACTGGGATAAGCTACCCTGCATCACTGCTTTTGACTTTTATTTCTGTATAAAGTGATTCTGAGTATCATACAAACCACATCCCATCCTTTTGTATTCTGAAATGCATTTGACATTTGATGCTTTAGAAACTGAAGCAACAGAAACTGGCATACTAGACGCTTCTGATCAAATTCAATTGTGGCTTGGATTAAGGCCCAACTATGACCGTCAAAATTCTGGTCCATGTCTGTACCGGTTTTAAGTGGTATATGACTGGGTCACTGGGTTGATTTGGACCAAACTTTACAAGGCACTGTGCTGGTCAAACCCAGTCCCACTGGGCAGTCTGATCTGTTATTTAGAACACTGGTTAATTACCTATCTAATTAAGGACTTTGTTCTCCCTCATTGCATGGCTACTTTGCAGGAACCTCATAGTAACTCTCATCCAAGTTATGCCAGTCACGCAGACGCTGTAAAAGCATTGGGTAATGGTGGAGACTTTCATGATCCAGAAAAGAGGAAGGACATTTTCCGGCCATCTTTTCCTGAAGTAGAAAGTGGACAATGTGATCGTTGGCATGATGAAGAAAGAGACGCCAGTTCTGCCATTCGCAGAGATCGCTGGAGAGAGGTAGATAAAGAGGGTGGTGATACCCGCAAGACAGAACGGTGGACAAATAGTTCATCTACAAGACATGCCAGTGAAGCACGTCGTGTTCCATCTGAGCGATGGACTGAGTCTGGCAACAGGGAGGGTAGATATGATCAAAGACGTGAGAGCAAATGGAACAAACATTGGGGACCGGGTGACAGAGAGCCAGAAAGAGAGAGTTGGCGCGAAAAAAGGTTGGATTCTGGCAGAGACAATGAGGGGCTTCATGATAAAGGGGCACCCCTTCTAACTAATTATGGAAAGGATGCAGATAGGGAGGGGGATCATTATTCTCGTTCACGAAGATCTAACTCTTCTGTAAGTCGAGGAAGAGCAGAGTTTCCTCATAACCAAACCTTGACACCAAACAAACAAGTCTCCATGTATGGCTATGGTAGGGGGCGAGGAGAAAATGCCATTGCAACATTTTCTGTCGGTCGTGGAAGAGTCAGCTCTAGTGGGAATACTATTATTAAGAATCCATCTCATTCTTCTTTAGGCATCCTTTCAGATAAGGCTGAGGGTACTCAAGGGGATTCCTCCTCTACTTTAAGATATAGTAGGACCAATTTGCTTGACATATACAGGATGATTGACGTGAGAACATATGTAAAGCCATTAGATGGCTTGATTGAAGTCCCTTCTCTGACGCAGATGGAGCCATTGGAGCCCCTTGCTCTCTTTGCACCTACTCCTGAGGAATTGGTAATTGTCTCTACAATGATTTTGGTTAACTATTCCTTCTGCGCTCAGTTGGTTTTGCTAATATCATTGCTTGAATAGGTTGTTCTGGAAGGAATTGACAAAGGTGATGTAGTTAGTAGTGGTGCACCTCAAGCTTCTAAAGATGGTTCCACAGGACAGAACTTCACAGATGCAACCCAACTGAGAGGAACCGAACCTGGTAGTATTTCTCTTTAGGGATACAAAAATATGTGCGTATAAATATCTACATGATAGATAGATGGATAGATACATACATACATACATACATACATACATACATACATACATACATACATTACGTACGTACCTACTTACATATGTGCGTGCACACTTCTATCAGTTCTAGAAGTCTGATTAGATGACTTGGCTTTGTCAATGTCTATGCCTTTTTTAGCAGGCAGTAGTGAAGATTTACCATCTGGAGTGGATGATTATAAAGATAAAAAAGCACACAATATTAAAGGTGATCATTTCAATTATTCTGAGTGCGGGTCATATGAAAAGCACATGTATCCTTGTGGGCCTGATTCAAAGTTTGAAGCAACTCGGGATATTCATTCATACTCAAATAACAAGTTTAATGTTTAATGTTTAAGGTGGTGTCATTGCTTGCATATTTTGCTGGTGCTCTCTTATTTTGCTGGTGCTCTCTGTTTCAGTTTCTGCATTTTTCCAGATGTTTAACATGTGATATACTCTGTTATTTCTCATCAACCTTTTTTTTTTTTTAATATTTATTTTGTACAGATTGCAGGATAGAAAGTACACCCCTTAAGAAAGTTGATCAGGAAGTGGCCAATAGAGAAGTGGATGTTCAGGAAAGGCCATCCGGAAAACGAGGCATACTGTGGAGATCTCAATCACTGATGGAGCGCTCACATGGTTCTTTACACAATTGGCAAGATAGTTCTAGTGATATCAGATTGAGATCCTCTGATTTGGGATGGTCACAATCACAGAAAGATCACGGAGCAGAATCGGATAATAGAGCAACTTCTTCCTTGTCATACTACCAAGACGAACCAAGTCGGCAAGATGGTCAAGAATTTCAACCAGATACGAGCAGTGATTCCATTATTAAGCAGCAATCGTTTAAAATCTTGGATGGGGAAAGGGAAGCCAATGTGAGGCTAGTTAAAGCAGATTCTTTTACTTATAGGGAAAAAACAGATGCGAGAAAATTGTTGCCAGAGCCCTCTCCTGAGGTTCTCTCCCTGTGCTACAAAGATCCTCTGGGTGAAATTCAAGGTCCATTTTCTGGCAGTGATATGATTGGATGGTTTGAGGCTGGGTATTTTGGTATTGACTTGCAAGTTCGCCTTGCTAGTGCTTCTCCTGCCACCCCATTCTCATTACTTGGGGATGTTATGCCACACTTAAAAATGAAAGCACGGCCGCCACCTGGATTCAGTGCACCAAAGCAAAGTGACACTGCAGAAGCATCAGGCAGGGTGAAGTTTAATGGCCTTGGAAAAACTCATTCAGGCTTGGCTGAGGTTGACCTTACAAGGAGCGAGCAAAGATACAGACATGAGTTACCTAATGAAGCTGAGAATAGGTTTTTGGAGTCATTAATGTCAGGAAATATTAGCAGTCCCCTTCTGGAGACTTTTCCCTTCATAGAAGGTTGGTTACTTCACGAAACAAAGTTTTTCTTCTGGTTTGAATTTTTTGATGGCTTAGTATGTATTGTTTTGCCATTGCTATTTACTTAGTATTAAATATTAAATATTATTCATATTGTAGCAATATATCTTGGAGTTTGCATGTGTATGTACCTTCAAATTGTTTGGTGGTGAATCGATGATTATAATTTCTGCTGCCGTTTGAGGTGTAGGTAATGGGCACCAAGGTGATGTGGGATACTGCTTCTACCTTTCCCACTCCAAATCAGTGTCTAGAATGTTTCAGGTCTAACTTGTAATGTTCCAGCTCTGGATTTGGATAAGGAAGCCTGCTGCCTGTTCAACTCACTGGGGCATCTAAACAGAGCCCAAATTGTGGTTAGTTTCATTTAGATGCTACGGGCATACTTCATTTGGTTGCTTATGTTTGGATATGTTGTTGTGCCAGGATATGCAGGTACTAATTCTGCTAGATTTCCCCCAGTGGGAGCAGAATGTGGGAGTGACCTAAATTCTCTCTTGGCACAGAGAATGTCACAAGCAAGGCAAAGATCTCTTCCCAATCATCTTCCTTATTGGCCTGCAAGAGATCCAGCACCTTCAGCATCACAGGCAGAGATTTCCTTGGATACTGTCACATCTCAATCCAAACTGCTAACAGCGATGCTCGAGAGTTCTCAAATGTCTCATTCTCCTCAGCATGTGGATTTGAGGTCTATCCCGCAGGCTGTTGCAATTAATTCCTCTCCTGCTGTCAGGAGTGGAGCTGCCACCTGGTCTGATTTCCCTGATGTTATATCTCATGGAGTTCAACAACAGAGGCTGCAACCACATCATCAACCATCCCTGCCCCATACGATTACCCAACCTGTGGATCACAGTTCTGGCATTGTAACACCTGAGAAGCTTCTACCTTCAGGGATAGCTCAAGACCCACAAATTTTAAGCATTTTGCAGCAGCAGTATTTGTTGTCTCAACTTCAGGCACCTATTCCTGCCCAACTTTCAGTTTTTGATTCACTCTTATTACTTAAGCAGCAGCAACAGAAGTTGCTTCAGCAGCAGCAACATCTTCTATCTCCGGTTCCATCTGAACATCAGATCCATAAACAATTCATTGAACCATCATATGGGCAGCTTCAAACTGCTATGCAGGCTGGAAATACTTCTGCAGATCATCTTAGGCTTAAGCAACCCCATGAGGCTTTGAAAGTTAATTCCCAGAGTGGACAGACTATTCCTTTGTCATGTGACATTCACGTCAATGGACCGGTTCCTAGTTTAGAAGATGATCAAAGATCTAGCCTTGCAAATTTATCTTCACAAATTTCCCAGGATGTCAGTTGCGCTGTAAGTTCTGGAGCATCAGCTATACTCTTTCCACATCAAGTTTTTGAGAATAGTACCCATCAGGAAAGTTGGATTGTCAGTCTGCCTCAACAAAATGAGGATATTAAACACAAAGATAACTTACTGATTCCAGGGGTGACAGATTACTCGCTCCCATCCGAGGGAAGGGAGAAGTCTTTGAATAATCTTATTCTAGGGAAATCTGACTTGGTTCCAGGTAATCTTGAAGATAAGGTTCAAGATCATGCACTACACAAAAATGCAAAAATTAGTGAAACCGTTACAGTAGCTTCTGAAGCCATTTCAAGTTTTGTACCTACAGAGGAGAGCGCCACAATCCCTGTTTCTACTACTGCTGGAAAAAACAAGAACATATCTTTTCCTATAAAAGATGGCGATATGAAAGTTTCTTTTGGAGATACTGTTGAAAAATCAGAAGTGCAAAGTGAACACCATGCTGAGTTTCCTGCTTTTGTGGAAGTGAAAAATGTAGATGTTAAGAAATCGTCGGTGAAGAAATCCAGAAAGCAAAAGAATTCAAGGGTACAATTCTCTTCAGATCAAGGAAATGGGGCATCTAAGATTGTTCCTTTACAGCAGTTGAAAGTAGACGTTGAAACTGAGAGGATAAATGCTGAGGATGCACAACATGAGACAGATGTCGGAGCAGAAGTGCTTTATGGAACACACTGTTTTGAAGCAAGAGATGGTAAAAGCGCGGTGTCTGTTGTAGAAGCCTCTGGTTCTCAACCTATTCTTGATATCGTATCAGGAAGTCTTTCAGAAAATGTACCGGAAACGGTTGAATGCAAGTCCGATTCTAGAGAAGTCGAGTCTGAGTTGTTGCAAAACACACAGGCGACTTCAGGTCATCGGGCTTGGAAACCCGCTCCTGGGCTCAGGGCGAAGTCCCTCTTAGAGATTCAGCAGGAGGAGCAGAGAAGAGCACAGACAGAAATGGCTGTTCCAGAGGCTCCCACTCTGTTTAATCCTATGAGTTCTTCAGCACCAACACCTTGGGCCAGAGTTGGTGCCAGTTCAGAGCCTAAAACTGCTAAAAATATTCATAAGGATGCAAGGAATACACAATTTGTTATAGGTAACTCTGAAAATACTACTAACCCAAGGAGTAAGAAGTGCCAATTGCATGATTTATTGGCAGAAGAAGTTTTGGCTAAGACAAATGAGAAAGTCTCAGATGTTCGTGATGATATAGACAAGTGTTTTACAATGCCTCCATTACCAGTTATGACTATCCTGTCGGATGTCTCAGGTGTGGATGATCATGATTTTGTTGAGGTTAAAGAAACCAAGAAGACCCGTAAAAAGGCCGCAAAGGGTAAGGGCACAGGGGTTAAGGTCTACCCTGCAGTTGCTTCAGTTGATCTTTCAGCTGCTTCTGTTCCTACTGAGAAAATCAAAAGTTCTCTACAGATAGAGCAAGAGAGAGAAACGTTGCCCGTTCCATCATCAGGTCCATCTTTAGGGGATTTTGTGCTTTGGAAGGGGGACCAGACAAATGTTGTGCCTGGTCCATCATGGTCAACAGACTCAGGGAAGCTTCTTAAACCCACATCATTAAGGGACATTCAGAAGGAACAAGAGAAAAAAGCAACATCCTCCCGGCAGCAGACCCCTGTGGTACCACCTCCCAAAGTCCAGTCAAACCCTGTCCCTCGCGGAAGTGGTTCATCGTGGCATCTTTCTGGGACATCACTGTCCAAGGCTGCTTCTCCTGTCCACATCAGCTCTCATGCTTCTGCTCAGTCAAAATCTAAAGCAGAAGATGATTTTTTTTGGGGTCCTCTTGATCAAACAAAGCAGCAGTCTAAGCAGTATGTTCTAATTTCTATATACCAAGCTCAAAGTTTATTTTCTATTGCTGTCCTGTTGGTTTTTTTAGCATTATCTAATCCACATGATCACTTCCTTAGACTCGTGAAGTTACCTTCCACCATTTAAGAATTCTTTTTTCCTTTGGTTAATCTTGCTCATTGTTTGCAAAACCTTTAGGTTCTGTTTGTGCAGCGCCGCCGCGGCAGTTGGTTTTTTGCAATGGAGATCAGAAAATGAAATGCATTCTTCGGTGGAAAATGGGGACTCAACAACGTCGCTTGAAAATCGGGAAGACGGAATCCCCTCTGCACCCAAACGCATGGGGAAGGCGTCGGAGTCCCCGCCCATTTCTGCGGAAAACTACTGCTGCACAAACGGAAACTTAAGCAATTTTTATATCCGACCATGCATTCCATGTGGCCACAATGCCATCCTGATTTGGTGATCCTAACTAACCACTGGAACAATGTGAGTAGTGCACAATTTTGGTACTTGCCACCTTGGAGCCGGTCCTGGGCTCAAGTTTGTGAGGAGTAACTGCTGCTGATTCCACATTCCAGTCTTCCCTGAGCCAATAATGTAATGTGGTGGACAAGGGCCTGTGGCACAGTTGGTAGGTGAAGGTGATCATTTTTTTTTTTTAATTTGAATTATAACTTTTATTAAAGATAGCAAGAGACATACTGAAAAGCTATAAGGCAGGTGGCCAAATCCTGAAAGAGAAATACAAATGAAGATACAATCTAGATAAAATTTCATATAGGAGAAGAACCATCGTAAGCTATAACCTAACTGTTCCGCCTTACACACTTCTCTGCCAAAAGATCTTCTGATGAATTGGCACTCTGTTTAACATGAGTAAATGAGGCACCCAAATGCCTAGCTGAGTGCACAACCTCTTCAACCACATATACAAGACTCCATGTGAAAAGGCGAATAGGCGATCGCTGTTGCAATCAGGAGGTCGTGATTAGCAATCCAAGAAAAAAGAGTTATGACTAGAAAGATACTTTAAATGTGAATTAGTTTTGGTCTTTTGCTAAACTGATAATGTAATATAATAACAAAAGGTCCTACCACGAACCACCCATTTTTTTGCACGCCATTGTTTTGATGCTGATGATCCAATGGGTAGTGAAGTTTGGTGTATTGTGGATCCCAGGATAAACTTCTTGTCGTGTATATATATGCATCTGTTCCTATTTTCCCTGAATGGATAATGTAATATGATGAACAAAAAACCATTCATTGTGCGTGCCCTTGTTTCAATGGCAATGATCATCCTATTGGTGATGGTGTAGATGCATTCCACTTAGGGCTCCTTGTGTGACTTCTGCCATGCTTGCCAGTTGGCCTCATATTATGGGCTTAATCTTTATGACATGCATGCAAGGTGATGTGACCATCCCAATGGCTGGCCATGTGCACAGGGAGGAAGATTTCTTGTAAAGGGGCAAACGAGCTATGAAAGTTGGGGCAAGTGAAATTCTTCATAACCAGAATGTTCTAGCAATTCAATAGGGATTTGTGTTGTTTCGGGAGATGGTATAATTGTACACAGAACAGAGTTGGTTGGCGGTCTGGATTCTGGAATAGACTAGGTTACTGTAGAGAAGTGTAGGCATTTTTAGATAGAATCTAAAAGTGTCTGTACCAGAAGAGTGGATTAGTGTACGGCTATCTAGTATAGGTCTATAGTCCCCAACTTTTGGATCGTTGCCGAGTCCATATTTTACCAGTCCATTTGTATGGTCTCATATTATAAGTAAAATAAGGCCTCTCACTCATTTGAAACCAAGAGCAATACATATTTCATTTTCAAGTTTTCTATCTACTTGTGGAAGTGATGTTGAGCCTTTAGGTGCAACTTTTGTTATCTTGTGGATCGATCACAAGGAAAAAACAGTGTGCACATGGTATGAGTTTAGTACCACATTGGTTAGAATGGAAGGAATTCTATCAGAAACCGACATTTGGTAAAAGACACTTTTGGAAGGCAAGAGCATAGCAAGGATGGCGATTCGAGGGAGGGAGGGAGAGAGCTTTGGAGGTCAGTGTCGGTACAGTGGCTGTGGGCCTAAGATGGGTGATGTTTGGATATGGGTGTTTTAGTTTTGAAAGATTCACCACCCCCGCCCCCCCACGCCGCCCCCCGCCCCCGCGTCCTTTTTCTTAGCCTTTTGGAATGTATGACTACGTTGGGGGCTAACTGATGGTCAATAGGGGTTGATAATTGACTTAGTGACCTTAACCATAATGTCTCGAAGGCTTCCACCTGAATCCAAACATAATACGGGGTTAGGGTTGGCAAATTGGTCGGGCATTGGTTGAGGGCCTGTGAGTGGAGTGTGCAGTCAGTTTAGGGTTGGGTTATACAAACAATGTAGGTTTCCACCTCTAAGAGGAACCATGCTTACTAAGGCATGTCAAAGAGATCAATGAAATCTTTATTGTGTTACAAAAAGATTTCATGTGGGAATTCAAGGTCGATGGTAAGAAGCTGCAGCTACAAGGTGGGGTGGTGCAAGAGTGGGTGCTCCATAACCCAAGTACTACAATGGTGCTTGGGATGTTAAGTAGCTGGAGAACTTGCAGCTAATGGAGAATTACTGGAGTCCAAGGTCGACACTTGATATGTCGACTATGCATCTATTGGATGAAGTTTTATATTTTGGAGGCACAAGCATGTCAATATAATGTGTAAAAATAGGAAAATGAATGTCAGTATAAAGAGACTAGTCTTCACCTTTATTAGGATGTGATTCAGTCCAAACTTGGACGGAACACTATCTTACCTTAATAGTAAATGGGTCATAGCTTTTTTAATCTTGGGTTCATTGGATGGGTAGTAATAACATAACCCATAAAGTGTGTTGGTATTGTGGGAGGGAGGGAGGAGGGAGTGAAGGAGAAAACCCTATAGTATTCATTGCCTTATTGGCTTGATCAGACAAAAATTAAAAAGAAAAAAATACGATTTCTGATGTATGGCCTATTAGGATTAGGACTCCTAATCTTTTATGTAGTCAGCCATCTATTGAGATTTCTTTTAACAAATAAGAGATCGCAATCTTTGGTTGACCAGCGCATTTACTCTTATTTTACTTTCCTAACTTGTCTATAAGACTGACAGCACAACTTGACCAACAATAGTGGTGCCTTAAAAACTAAGACTCCCATTCATATAAAAAGGGCCCTTTAACACTCCCAATTAACGGGACAAGCAACTTTGTGCTAGACATACATTGAAATGCCTTTTTTTGAATGGTAGCATAGATTAAAATATTGGCCAATACGTTGTGTATCAGCCTATATGATCTGGTTATCAATCCCCATCAATATGATATAATGTTTGTATAGCAGTGTCAAGGTGTATCACAGATTCCAGCCGATGTTGTCAATTGTTTCGAACGATATGACAATGCTAGTGTTGTAGGGTTTTTGGAGAAGAAAAAAAATATGAGAGTTTGTTATATATTGTTTTTTTTTTTTGGGTGTGGGAGGAGGGAGTCCAGATCCTTTGAAGTTCTATCTCATAGGAAATATGCGAGGCCCACCTATTAAAAATCTAAGACGCTCAACATAAATGTCGTCTTTTATGGGCCTTGGCCAAATTCCACTCCAATAGGATATATGATGATCAGGTATAAAACACGAGAACAATATATTGCTAAACATTCGTGTATTTCATACATGATGAATCTGATGCAGGGCCCAACTTGATGATCTTATATTATGGTTGGACTTCTTGCTTAATTTATTTATTTTTATTGGTAACATGACTTGAACCCACAACCTCAAGGTTGCAATAGTGAGCACTTTCCACGGTTAGCCTTGCAATAGTTCTGTTTTAAAATAAAGCATTATTATGCACGATTCCATTGTTGAGAGGAATAATATCAGTAGTCTCTGTCGGTACTATGGCTTATAGAGGGTAATAGGCCAAGTAAGTTCGCAAGGGTGGAGTGACCAAGCCATTTGGAATAAGACAACATAGGGGGTCATATAGGACGATAGGCAAAAAGGCTATTGAGCAGCCTATGGTACTGGATGACTGTAATTTCAAATCTGTTAG
Source organism: Litsea cubeba (assembly GCA_012931725.1). Taxonomy (NCBI): domain Eukaryota; kingdom Viridiplantae; phylum Streptophyta; class Magnoliopsida; order Laurales; family Lauraceae; genus Litsea; species Litsea cubeba. Next base: position 10,779,755 of record CM022944.1, on the reverse strand, counting down.
TTTGAGCACCAGATTGATGTGTGATGAGGATCCTTACACTAATGGAGGAGAATCATGTGCCCAATACCCTTAACACATACGAGGTGACATGGCCACCCTGATGGCTGGCCATGTGCACAAAGATAAGTTTTCCTGTTCTAAGGGACAAACTAAGGAGCTGAATGTTGGGAGTTTGGATAGGTTCAATTCTCCCAAATGATTGGGAGTGTTTCAAAGGATTTAATATCCAAGAAGATGGTAGAATTTTGCAGTATCTAGAGGTGTGTAAGGTGGTCTAGAAATGGCTATTTCAGTGTTGAGAAGTGTAGAAGGCTTTAGCTAGTCTTTTGAAATGTCTTGGATGGAGGAGAGTAGGCTAGTGTAGTACCATGGACCATAAAAAATAGGTCAGTGGTTTCTAGCTGTTAGATTGATGCCGCATGTATACATTTGAGTCATTGATGTACTTGTGTATCATATACAGTGCTGGATCCCTTGTTGATTAGTAACCTGGTCATTTGGAGCAATATTAGTTTCATTCATATGGTGTGCCTATGGTCACAATTAGAACTTGAAAGATGGTCATTCTTGCAATGTTGGTTGTGTTCTTTTTTTTTTTGGAATGATATTCTTGCAATGTTGATGTTGTGGGTTCGAGACTTCAAGCCTTTTTGTTACCTTTCAAAAATGAAAAATGAAGGCTATTGTATCTTTGATGTTTGTTGTGTTTCGAAGAACACAAAAAAAATAAAAAAAATAAAATTAGTTACTCCTAAATGGCCATTCAGGAATTAATAACATTAAAGCTTGTTAATTATGATTTAATTTTCAGATTCTGATGGTTCAGTCTAAGGATTTCAATTTTTCACTTGTTCATGATTTCATGGGTGCGTCTCCTAGTCATTTTTCTCTAGGGGACTCCGGAGGTAGCACTTGTATGCTTAGACCATTTTAAGCATTTTGAGTACATTGGTTGAGTCTCATGATTGTATATATGAGTACGACTATCAACAATTTAGTCATGTTCCCTTGTAAGCAGGTCAGATTTCCCATCTCTTGCTAACCCCTACAGTCGAGGATCCCGAGGCACCCCTGCAAAAGGAATTGTGGGAGGGTCCGTGAGTCGACAGAAGTCACTTTCATCCTCCCCTTCTGCTGCTCAGTCATCCTTTAAAGGGGGGAGAGATGCCATCACCAAACATACTGGTAAGAATACCACATGCTTGAAGAACTTATCTTTTTGAATTTCTCTTTATCTGTTCGCATCACATGCTTGTTTTCCAGAAGCCATGGACTTCCGAGATTGGTGTGAGAGTGAGTCTCTTCGGCTGACTGGGACAAAGGGTATCCTTTTAGCTGCTCAGATAAGACACATCTAAGCCTTTTCATATCAATAATTTTCATTGACTCCCTGCTTATCTGTATTGTACTATTAGTTGCTTTTATATCCAATTCTTTCTTTTTCCCTCCTTTTTCCTGTACAAAGTAGTCTCGCAATTGACTGACTGTTGGGTTGATTAAACCGGAAGTTCTAAATGTGGAGGAAAGCTGAATCTCTGAGAGTTGCAGCCCCACACGTGAACTTTCTAGTTGATTTCATCTTGAAACAGTATCTTTAGGAGTTCCGCTTGGTTGAAAACACTACCTTGCAGGAGAATTCACAAAAATGGCATTTCAGGTTTCATAGAATCCCTTTCCTGACAAGTCAGGATATCCTGGTTAACTGATTCAAACAGGAGCCTAAATCGCCGAGTTAGATCATGGCATTTGATTCAAGTATCCCACTATTTTATTTTGCCTACTTTTGTTTTCCCTAACCCTGCATTTTTCTAGATACGAGTTTTCTTGAGTTCTGCTTGAAGCAATCAACTTCTGAGGCAGAAATACTTCTGACAGAGAACCTTGGCTCATTTGATCCTGGCCGTGAGTTCATTGACAAGTTCCTTAACTATAAAGAGCTGTTGTCATCTGACGTGATTGAGATTGCCTTTCCATCTCGGAATGACCAGAGGGTGACCGGGTTTATCGTCAATAATGTAAATACTGACAATGTGGGTGCCAAGGACGTGGACCTTGATGCAGCAGTGGGCCTAGATGGATCCACCCATGGAGGTGCAAAGAAGGGCAAGAAGGGGAAAAAGGTCAGTCCATTGATTTTGGGGTTTAATGTTGTTAGTAATCGCATCATGATGGGCGAGATAGAGACTGTTGAAGATTAGTAGGCTTTTGACTTTTGAGGCAAAGTGTGTATACATTGGCTGCGACATTTGTAAATTGTAGCTGTTCTCACCTTTTGCCCCTCTCAATACAGCAGCCTACTGCTCAATTGAGTTATCACTATAGCTCAATCGAAAAAAAAAAATATGTTTAAGCAGTAGACCCTTGTGATTTTTGGTTATTTATAGAAAGCCAGTGGAAAATCCAGTGTAAAATTGATGTCTCTACTAGTGTGTTTTGGTCCTTAAAATGCTTTTGTTTATTCTATGTTCCTACTTGTGTTTTGCCTGACTGACTGGATTAGAAATATGAATGCGAAACATAGGCATCATGATGTCTTAGTTTCGGCAATGGAATTCAAAGTTCAGGAGATTGCAATCCTCAGATAGTTTTCATTGGGAGGAGATGGCATATCTCTTCACTAGCATTTAGATTACTTGATCCTTGAGTTGGACCATTATTTAATGTTCTTGGTGCATGTGGGGTCCAAAAATGGCTTGTGGCTGGATAAAATTGTTTTGATCTTTTTATATGTAGGAAGATTTTCTCTTACAAGAATGCAGCATTGGATTTTTGCTGTGAGCTTCTTTAATTTAGGGGGTCCGGTTGTCGCTCCTAAAGCACAGCAGGGATTGAGAATTTTTCCTTATATTGCCAGCCTCATTAGGTGCAAAGCTGGACTGTATATGGAGAGCCTGTAAACACCCTATTGCTTCCAGTAAAGAACAAGATTCTTGTGTCTTGGATGTGCCTTGTTTAACAAAAGAGTTCCATGTGCCATTTTGCGCCCCTATATCTCGCCATGAGTGGGAATTACCTGATGCATCTTCTGACCAATTTAGAACTTGTTTTGGCCAGTTGCTGACAATGATACTGACCACCGAGCCAAACCAGATTGAAAATTAATCATGCTCCTCTAATCATAAATTAACAGTACATCGTCTTAAGAAAGATCTATACTATGAGGGAAAAAGATCTCCTGCACACCGTTCGCATGACCACAGTGAAAAGAGGCAGGCCACACCATTAAATATGAGTCCAGATCTACGAAATAGGAAGATACTGTTTCACCCGATCTAAATTTGCTCATGCCAGCTAATGCACCCTTTCAATCTCTTCTTTGGAATGAAAAAATCAAGGAGAGATTGCGAATTTGGATTGGATGAAACGGTATCTCCATGATAGTAAAGAGGAGGATCTGGACTCATTAAATATTCATCTAATGGCTCCTATCCGCGGTTTTCATGCAAACCATGCAGAGGAGAATATTTTCCCACTGTAATGAGAATATAAAGTTAGTAGTGTGAATACCTCCCTTAATTGTGTTTCCCATTTTTTTTTTTCATGGGAATTGTGTTTCCTTTTCAAAACTGGCCATTAGTAGTAGGTTGCAATCAAGGCCAAGGCCCTGTAATATTGCAAATGAGTGAGTTTTTGGAAAGGAGTCGTTTGTGCACGAGCAGCATCCTCTTCCGTGGCACCACTTTTTGACTTGGTATGGCAAGATTTTCGGATCCCTTTCTGTGTAGAAAAGACTAGCAACAAAGGCCCGTTTCTCCCTTGAATCAGACGTTACACTAAATGGCAATGAAGTAGATGCCGGATTTTCTGGCACCTTGTCTCCCACCATTTCCGTAGAAGAGGGCATTGCACAAATGCCTCCCAAATGGTTTTCAATCATCTTTTTGTTAGATAGCTAGTAAATTTAATGAGTGATTTTTTATTTTTTATTTTCTAAATTTGAAAAAACCGTATTAATATGCGGCGTGAGACTAATAATTAGTACCTGGGCCCTAAACTGCCATTCCTAATGTTTTGCCAACGAATTATTTAGTTGGTTTAATTTTCCTTGTCATATGATGTCTGTCAAATGAATCTTGTTCAGTTACCAATCACCAATGTACAACTGGCTTAATGGGGGCGAAATCAAACCATCCATTTTGTAGGTTTAGAGAAAAAGTTGTTGGACTAGAGGACTTACAAGACCTTTCTTGAGGGACTTTTGGCTAATTATCCCTATATTAATTGGTTTTGCCTTTTAGCATAGCATGGATGGGTAAGTTATATTCATTACTTGGGCCTGATCTGGCCTGGATCTGGATCTGACAGATCCTTCATTATAAATGCAAATCGGATGTGTACCTTCAAAGCGCATAGGCAGATGGGAGAATAGCAGTGTTCTATCATCGATCCCTTAGAATGGGCCATACAGAAGATGGATGGACGGTCAGGATATCACAATCATACAGCCACCTTTAGAAAGAAATGCCGAGAAGGTTGAATTCTGGATGATCTCCACTATCATCTGATGGGCCTGGATGATGAACTGCTGCTCTTCAAATATAATCTCATTTGACAAATTCACAATAGGAGAAAAAAAACAATTCAATGTGATCCACTGATTGTGGCCCATCCATAGTAATGACCATGTGAATTCTGCTGATCACTTCATATGGGTCCCATCTAATTCTCTTCTATTTGGGGATCCAAATGCCTGAGGTCCCATCTAATCAGTTATTGGGAAGCAACCATTTCACATTTCTTTTCTATGATTCAAGTTTCTCACTTTATAGGATGGTTTCAGAAAACAAGAAGAGGTTTACTAACAGGCAAAAGATTCAGCACAATATTTGCTTCAGTTGGAAACATTGACGATCTAACACTCAATCTAGACGGTCCATTTGGACCATTTCACAACCCAAACGACATGGATTAAGAGGGCAAAATGGCCAAGGTTCCTGACAAGTAGAAAGCAAAGGGGAAGACTGTAAAACTGGATATGATACTCTAGAGAATGTAGTCCCACATTGAAAGGAAAGCAGAAACTGATATCCAGCTGATATGATATAGTGTTCCTTGTGCTGCATTGTCAAAGCACGCAGCCGCGTGGTGAGCACATAGCGAACTATTCTTTCGCCTTTTACTAAAGAATACCGTGTGCTCGCCACTAACAGTGGCATACGCCTATTTTTGGAGGGCTCCTTCTCTTATGGGGTGGGGCCCAATAAATCTAAATTGTAACAAATGTTTCCCACGTAGGCTTATTGAGTTTAGTGGATTGTATTTTCTTCCTCATATAAAAATCTCCAAAGTTTTTCCATGGACAAGGGTCTTGGGTCTGCTTTCAAAACCCCTATAAACCAAGACCCAACTACCTATATGGGTCCTGCCCCATTCAAACAAAAATTAGATTTCAAAACCCACATATGAAATCTGAACTTTCCAAAACTGTTTACCATTTTAATTATCTATCGTGGAAAAGAAAACAGGCAATGGTTCACATTGAACATAAATTGAATGGCTGTGATCTTCTAATGGGTGGAGCGCATTAGACCAATCTCCTGATGGCCAACATGTACTCTCCACATGTCCTAACTCAATGTTTTAGTGTCACATGCAAAATTCTGGTTGATTTGAAGGAGGCCCTTTGGTGCAGAAATTTGCTCACCAGTATTGTATTTGACCATTCTTCAAGATCAAAAAATTCAAAAACGATGTAATAGTGATATCTATAATCTAATTGAAAAATGCCCTTAGCCAAAATCTATTATTACCATGATGGATATGGTGATGCAAGTTCTTGAGATTAATCATATGAAATACACCTTATAATACAATGTTTTTGAGGAGGAGATTGCAAGGATATGTTGTGTGATATATCGATTATAGCCAGAAAATTTCATTTAAATATGTTTATAAAACTTAGAGATCAGATATTGACAATCAAGAAATGATAGCAGGCAAGCAGCAGGAACAATGTTTAATCAGAAAATACAGAGGTAAACCTGCATCTGCATCTGTATCTGAATTATATGTATACTGTGATGGCCAAATAGCCCAATTTATATCCACTACTCCCCACTACCCAATTGTTATTCTTCTATTGGCAATTCTTTTTACTACCTGATTGTTGAAGCACATTCACTTAATGGTATAATTTGGGAATAGGTTCTTGTTACCCCCCCGGGCGCATTGGAGATTAGCTACAGCAGTTTGTAACTACTCCAAAACAATGAAATTGACTCATAGTGATGAAAAGTATGCAATACATTACATTGTACCATCATCTAAGATTACAAAATAAACAATTCTTGACCTGAATATAGGCAGACTTTTCAATCACCCCACGTTCCAAACAAGTGAGGCTCAGGGCTCCAAAGACCAACCAGAGGAAGAGAGCCTCAACCAAAGCACTGGTCACCAGGCACTGGGCCAGGGATATAGCCCCTCTCCAAAAACTGCAGCCCAAACACAACCAAGATGGCAAGCAATGCCAAGTATGACAGGCCTTCAACTGCGCCCAACAGCCCGTAAGGCCCATTGGGAAGGCCCGAGCCCGTTTTCGCCTTGGTGTACAAGGACCATGAGATGATACCAACAACAATGAGATAGCTCACGCCTTCAAGTGCGCCAATAGAGCCACCAGGCCCTGGCGGTAGGCCGCAGCCCGTTGTCTTGAGAGTGTAGAGAGACCACCCGATCACAGGGTTGGACACTAGGCCCCCCGCGATCGCAGCGGTTTCTAGTGCAGTGCCACTGCTGGTGCTTGTGGTGTTGTCACTTTCCTTTGCCATGCCCACTACCTTCAATGTGGTCATGTGCCATTCTCTTCCTCTTGTAGTAGGTCTTTTGGAGGAGTGAATGTTTCTGAGCTGTTTTGGGTGCAGAGTTGCAGCTCCAGGCGACAACAGAAGGGCGTTAGACATTGCCATGGCTGGTTTTTTGATGAAACTGGCTTGCTCTTTTCTTTCCTTGCTGTGAATGAATGATTGCCTCTCTATCTTATCCAGTTTGTGTGTATGAAATTGACTCGTGTGGTCTATATACACCGCAGCACGGTTGCCGTCAGTGTGGGACATACGGTTCTATTGCGTGCACAGGGTGCAATTCCGTGCCTAATCTGAATCAGAAAGCTCTATGGAAAAATCTTTTAACCATCCAATGACTTGAATAGCTATTTTAACTTAGCTTGTTCGGGCTTGGACTCATGCCTGAGGTAATTAGAATTATTAATATACTATATATATTTAAATGGTTATTAATATACTATACTGAAATATTTATTGTATATTACATGTGTTCTTTGAAAATTGGTTCAAAAGCAAAGAGAGTTTTTTAAACTTCTTTTTAAGTGTTATATGGAATATTTTAGATAGAATTAGAATTTTAAATGAACTTATTTATACCATTTAAAAGAAAGGGACTCGGTATCTGAATAAATTTCAAGAACAGCTAATGGATTTCTTTATACATGTATGGGCACTTCTTTACTGAGTATGGGCGTCCGCCTGTGCAGTGGGCTCCCCTGGGACCAGTGCCCTCTGCTGGGAAAATAATTCATTTTAATTCGATGGGCACCTAATCGCTTAACCAGTTGGTACCATTTCGGGGGAAGAGCATAGGTGACCTGTGTCTCGTAACGTTTTTACAAAGCCCGCCTTTCTACTCTGTTTTGTAATTTATTTAACAGTTGTTAACAAATGGTGACCTGTGTCGGCTGTCACCGTACGGGGACGAATTCATTAAAAAACAAAAAAAAAAAAAAAAAAATCACGTTGCCAGATAGGACGAATCACCAGACTACACGTGGCATACATCCGATCACGCAAGTACATCAAATGAGCCCTTGGATAGACAGTATAGACAACCCAACTAATAGGGCTTAAGTCTAATTCCAAAGTCAAATGAACATGTGGTGGTGCTGGTTACACATCATCATATGGAACATGGTGTTTAGACCATTTATGGGTGCTTTAGCAGGCGCAGCCCATATATACCACTCATTTTATATTTATTTTTTTGTAAAATTTTAGCTTTGGTTTTTGTTGAAAATTTTCCAGAAGCAGAGCATCCCATGGCTTGTAAATATTCCTCCTTGGATCAAAATAGGATCCTGCTGTCACACACATCGCTAAAGCCCAAAAGACAATGTCAGAGACTCAAGTCATTCACTTAACAGTCAAAAAGAAAATTTCCTATAACAATTTTATCTTTTTTTTTTTTTTTTGGGAGAGACATTTCTCATACAATGTTTGAGCAAAAGGAAGAAAATGATGCAAGTGCCAAAACACTTGTTGGATTGCAAAAGTGCATCCGATAATTGAACAGTTGGAACAGGTGCGGGGCAGTCACACCCCAATAAAAGGGATCACAAAATCAAGCACGTGTGTGTGTGTGGGGTATGGCTCAACGACTTACCTTACATCCGATGTCGGGAGATTTTGAGTTAATAATTTATTATTAACCCTGGGAGGGAGCTGAGACGTTGTACCTCTCAAGTAGTCGCACTTCAAGAAAGACTTTGACCTTCTCAATGTAGCAAATTACACTACATCCACCCTTCAAAATCTGAATCTGCAACTCCATCAAAGGATACCTGACAATCTTTCATAGATGAATAAGAGGGGGGGACCAATCCATTGATACCAGGATTCAGGACACATTAGACATTGTCTTCAAAAGATAATGGTAAATATGTAAAAGAGGAGGAAGAAGAGAGGTTCGTTTTTTTAAAATGTTTTCTTTTACGTTGGGGATTGGGGGGGAACTCAAACCAACATAACTGCCATTTGAAAACAAAAGAAAAAGTAGCATCTAACGGTTTAGGAGAAGCATGTGAGGACAAGAGAATAACGACTTTTTAAAATGGAGAGGAATAACCAGCTCCTCTCCCACTTCTTCCAAATTAAGGTTTTGCCATTTCTATCTTTCTAAACTATCCAAAATCCAAAGTAATTTCACAAATCATACTAAAAAAGATCAATATCCTCCCCCTCCCCTCTTTCTACTCACAATACATATACACATGGAGCATCATCATCATCAGTGGTGTTTGGGGTGTTTTGGTGGTGGCCTTGAGTCCTCAATGCTGCCATCAGGTCTCCTCCTCTTGGGCTGTGGAGGCACATTCAGCTTGTCTTCTTCATCTTCAACTTCATCCTCCTCCCCCTCATCTTCGTTGCCTGGATCCAAATCACTGCCTCCTGCATCTTCTTCAGCCTGCCTGACAGGCCGCACCAGGTATTCTGATCCAAAATCCTCTTCCTGTCATGAATAACAACTCAAATAAAAAATTCAAGAACCACCATGAACAGTGACCAAAGAACAACATGGCAAAAAAAATTATTAATAAATGCTTAAAATGTTAAAAGATGAATAGGCAATACATCATCATTTGAGTCTTGTCCCAATTAAGTTGGGGCCAGCTACACAAATAGAGAAAACACATAACTAACTCTACAATTAATCTTCCAGTAAATATAAAAAAATCTACAACTAACAATCCAACATACCATTTAAGAATAAACTTGCAGAAATTTCAATAAACAGTTTAAAAATAAATCAACACACATGACATTAATAGCATGGAGGCTACATTTCAAATTATATGGGGAAAACAAGAGGAAATGAATTTACAAATGAATTTTACAATGGGCCTATTGGGCCAACTTCAATTCTATACGAAAACTTAAGAGACAAACCCAACAAGTGATTTATTTTGGAAGGTATAATATTAGTGTCTTTTTTTTGGCGGCAAACTAAGGATGTGTTATCAATAAATTTGCCAAAAACTACAAAGCTATGAACTGGCAAATGTTCTTTCTCCTCTGCACTTATCTTCTAGCAGTTGTGTATATGGATATTTATATTTGATTTTTAACACAGATTGGCCCAAAATAATGTGGAATAGAGAAAGAGAATTCATGTGGCTGAATTCCAACAAAGTAGGGACAAGGCTTTGATGATCATTATGACGTAAGAAAGATTAAAATGTCTGTCTATTACTGTTTTCGTACATATTGGTGAGAACACAGATTCTGAAAGCACAACAATAAATCCACGCAAACTAGTAGTAGAAGGATAAGCAATAAACGAGAAAGACATTCCTATATTATAAATATTAAAAGGCAGAATAAGCAATGACAGTAACCCATACTCCATAAAAGTTACTATAAAGATGAATCTAAAGTAGGTATCCTAACAACAGCAGTAGTTTCCTCACTTTGGTGGGCAGACAACCTTTTCTTCTTCACTTCATTCATCAGATTTGCCAGTGAGGTTTGTTAAAACTTACATGAATATGTAAGTTGAAATGAAAGCCAAAGGGATTCATTGGTTTCAAGAAGAAAAAAAAAAGAGTTCCATTGCAAGCAAACAATATGGCATTCAGTTTGCTTCTTCACAACATATAAATAACCTAAAGCCAATGATTGGGTGCGGTAATCAACAAAGGACTTGGATGCTTTGTTCAAGCATATCCATAGAAAAAAGGCACCCACCATCAGAAACACCATTTGTCATTGGAGCACTCTTTTTTTTTTTTTTAACAAATCTGGATCTCAAATGATCCATGGAGAATGCAATACTGGACTTAGAATTTCATCTGAAACACTAGAAACAGAAAGCATCATTACAGTTCAAGGAAAATTTCACTGCAGGAACCATAAGTTAAAAGAACGCATATCTAGTTACATCTAACATTAAAAGTTATGAGAACCTCATATGGGACATAATGAATTGAGGTAAAAATAAGTGTTCATGAACTATCACGCCGGTGTTTGGTACAACAGGGTAGCTACACTTCATGGACAACTTTTCCTGACACCAATATTTAAATAACTATACCTTCTTTAAGGGCTCAATAGTTCTTCTGTGGAATGAGCATAAAATACATTATATCAAAGACTAGCTAAACTGGAGTAACCAAGGAATACAATATGAAAAAGCTGGAATTGCAATAAGAACACTGCAAATTATAATGCATGTAAAGTGATGTTTCCAATTATCATTATTACAAAAACTATGCTGAGGATAAAGGATGAAACAGAGGAAATGGGAGAGTGAGAAAGACTATATAAAATTAAAAACATTCATAATCATAATAATATGCTCAACAGTTACGATTTTCCAATGTGTGAGAATGGAGAAGTCGTTATCAGATTCACAGCAAAACCCATTTTGCATATAGAATAACTGTCAACAAAAAAGTGAACATCTTAAATCCATTCAAAGAAGGTAAAACAGTTTTGAACGTAAAATGATTTAAAATGAATTCCTTCACACTAAGAAAAAGGGGGGCACTATTAATGTTTTAGTTTGCCATTTCCAATTGACTAATATATGGATATATCCAAGATAAAATGATAAGCCAAATGCTCAACATGCAAGACTCACTGCCAGAATAAAATTCGAAAGGTTGCATTGCCATCCAAAACATGGACATTCTCCCCCTACCTTTTGAATGATTTGGATATTCTCCAATTAAAACCAATCATTATATCTTTCAACATGGAAATCTCCAAGAAGAATAGGCATGGAACATTAATAAGTTGACACAAACATCACTATCATGGCAACTTCTAAAACAATTATATAAAACGCAATCAAGAAGAAGATGCAATAGATAAACTAGTAAAAACAAAAACAAGTAAAGGGAAGCAAATTAAGAAACTGAGAGTTTTTCTTACCTCATCTTCACCCTCACCATCATCTTCTTCATACTCTCCATTTTCTTCAACTCCCTGCTCGTCCTCTTCCCCAATCTCGCCATTCTCCTCATCATCATCCTCGTACTCACCATCCTCTTCGACTGCCTGATCGTCCTCTTCCCCAATCTCCCCATTCTCATCTTCCTCTCCCTGCTCATGCCCATCAATCTCCCCTTCTGCACTGGTCAGCTGTGCTGTACTCCCAGGCTCCATATCCTCCTCATCATCCACATCCTCTTCATCTTCCTCATCTTCCTCATCATCCTCCTCAACTCCATCTTCATCCTCGTCGCTGTCATCAATCTCATGAACTTCAACCACATCATCATCTTCTCCTTCCTCTTCATCTATCTCTTCCCCCAAATCATCTTCGTCCTCATCTTCCATATCCTCTTCCACATCATCACCATCTGCAGAAGGTGCAGCAGCAGCAGCCACACGAAATCCATTCGTCAGATGATGCACTCCCAACCGACTGGATCCATTCGCAACCCTCGTCGTCTCTGTCTCCTCTTCGTCTGCATCACTTTCTTCATCCTCATCCACATCGACAACTCCCTCGCTCACGCCGCCATTTGCTGGTTTTCCCGACCGATCCTCGCCGTCCACCTCACCACTGCCAGGATCGTCCTCTTCCTCCTCCTCGTCCTCTTCTTCGTCTTCCTCATCAGACTCAGGCCGCTCGTTCTCGTCGGCGTCCATCTTGTCCAGATACTTGAGAGATCTGATCATGCTGAAAACCCTAGAGCGATAGTCCTTGACCCGCGTGACCGGGCACTCGTAGAGATCGAGAGAGACGAGCCTCAGCTGAGCGAGAGGAGCAAGGTCCTCCACGAATTGGATGCGGTTGTTGGAGAGATCGAGATCCCGGAGCGAGGCGAGGCCAGCTTCGACAAGAAATTCAAGGCCGCCGGCGATGCGATTGTCGGAGAGGGTTAGCTTCTGGAGGTTGGGAAGGTGAGGGAACTTCTCCAGCGACGAGACGCCGACGTTGGCGATCGAGAGGTGCTCAAGCGACCGGAAACGCTCGAGGAGGCCGGACGGAGGGAGGCGGCCGTGTATGCACTTGACGGCGCCGTCCAGCGTCAGGGATCGAGCGGAGGAGCTGTCTGTCTGGCCGTCAAGAGCCGTTTCGACGGCTCTCTCCCAAACCTCATCCATTCACAAACTGAAAAAAATACAAAACCCTAGATTTCCAAACCCTAGATCTGAGAAAACGACCGATGAGAAGATAAGAGATATGTTGCAATCAAGGAAATACCTGAAGAACGATCTATTCCGTCTTCGTCTTTGTGACTCAAGGATTGATTCCGTCCATGGAAGAAACGAGATGGGGAAACCCTAACCCTAGATCTGGGATAGGAAGACGAAGGAGAAATAGGGAAAAACCCTAACCCGAGAAAGTACGGAAACCCTAGTTTTTGAGAAAACGAGATCTTCCCCTTTCCCGCTGCTCTGCAAAAGACGAAGTCCTCTCTCTCATGCTCGCTCGCCCGCCCGCTTCTCTCTCTCTCCAATTTCTAGCTTCGGCGGTGTAAAATAGCCACGATGCTCGGGTCGAGCCCGAGAGAAACTTCAAGTTGTTCGCCCTATGAATACCGTACCTGTGGCCCCTATCGCAGCAATCACAATCGTTTCTCGGGTGGCCCAGCACAGATGTTCAATCCAATCAGAAATTCCCACTCAGAGAACATCTTTAAAATCTGGCCGTTCTTTTACTGGTCAATACCGTACAGGTGGCCCCTTTTGCAGCAATCACAATCGTTCCACGTGTGGCCCAGTACAGATGGACAATCCAATCAGAAATCTCCCCGCAGAGGACATCTTTAGAATCTGGCCGTTCTTTTACTGATTAACGGACCACATTTAATTGCAAATATAACACACATTGTACTCTTATATTGATAGATAAGATAGAATTCTTCTATTTTAGATCTGCCGATCCATGATCGACCCGTCAATTGGACGATCAGGATCTTTGACACGTCGGCCGCCCGCGCACGATGGGTTTGGGTCGAACAAGTTGTCGGTTTGCTCGGGCTTGGCGTTGGGATGAACCGGGGCTGGTTCATGTGGGTTTGGGTCGCGGTTAGGGCTGGAGTGGATCCTGATGCGTGAAATGGGTAGGTAGCGAGTTTTGTCTTATTCTCTGTGACGTGGGGAGCGTTCTTGTCGTTGGATTAAAGACACGGATCGATGACGTGGAGCGTTCGAATGGTCTGGATTTATAGTTGGTGTGTTTGTTTGAGGAGGCGTGGAAGCGGAGGAGAATCCTCGTCGTATCCGAGACGACGGTATCGGTTGATATCGGGGCTGTTTTTTCCCATAAATGCCCCTCTCTTTTGAGAGAATAACGGAACACTTCTGCTGATAGCAAACTACCCTGCTTTACAACTCTAAATTACAAGAATGCCCTCAAGCGCAATTAAAGGATTCCTTTTATAACGAGAGATTTGGACGATTTCGATAATCAAGTCTACCACAATGTGGGTCCCACTTTAAACTATTGGAAGAGAAGGGACCCACATAGTGTGAGACGGTCACAGCCATTGAAAAGGGGGCCATCCATAATAAACGATTGGATAAGAAGGGCTTTGTGAGCATAATAAGATAAGATCACGTGTGGAAAAGGATAAAGATGTGACAAACTGTGCAAAAAATTGATGATCATCCTAATCACAGAAGATATTGTTTTGGAAGTTTTCAATTTTTATGATCAGTAGTATTTGGGAATTCACAGTTGGCTAAGGCTAATCCCTTTATGGTCAATTTAATGAGTGTGTACAATGGACTTGCAAATTTTAGATGATTGTCAAATGTGGACTAAAACATGGGCTTGTGACCATCCTTGGTGGGCTATCAATGGGGCCCCCCTATGAGCTTGGGCCAGTTTGGCACTTTACTTTTAAGATCAAGTGGAGTGAAGTAAAATAAAAAGTATGAATAAAAAATATAGTGGGTTATAATAATATTTTATTTTTAGTTGCTGTGAATAGAATATTGTTGACTTTAAGGTATGAAAAATGGAGTTTTTTTATCTTTTAGTGAGTAATTGTTGTTGTTTTTTGACTTTTTGTTGGAAAAGTTGAAGAAAGTATGAATAAAATATAAGTGACTTTTTGACATTACTCTACTTGACTTTACAAGTAGAAATACCAAACTAATGAGGCCTTCTGTATTCCTTTAAAAGTCCCAAGGGTCAGACTTGGACAAAATTATTAGAGGTCTGCCTAATTTGAGGGTCGGGTTTGGACAATATAAGGCCCATTCCGGCCCGACCCTCTTATTTTTGTTATTTATATCAATTTAATTATCAGGTGCAAATACAGATAGATATCGTATAATTCAAAATTGTTTTAGGATATGAGGATTTCTTATATGTTTTCATTTATGAATATGATATACCCACTTATGAGTATTGTTGTAAGGTTCATACTTAGGTAGCGTTTGGTTCGCTGGAATGGTTATAGGCAGGAATGGAATGGAGACCGGAATGAGTCGGAATGGAATGTGGGCAGGATATGGGCATGTCCATTCCAGCGTTTTGTAAGTTGAGGGAAATAAACCCGTTGATTCCTATTCCTGCGTTTGGTATGCTGGATGAGTCTTGAATGGAAGAAAATTACATAAGACCTGACCAGAAATAAGCATTGTTAGAATTTTATATTGTAGAGATAGAATATTATTAAATAGGTGGGTCCCCCACAAGGTCTTCGATTTTATAGATAATAATAATATAATGTATAGATTATAGTATTATTATATAGGTGGGGCCCACACAAGCTCTTCTATTTGATAATCTTATAATAATAAGAATAGAATGTATAGATTATATTATTATTATATAGGTAGGAGCCATACAAGCTCTTCTATTTTATAACTTATAACAATAATAATAATAATAATATAGATTATATTATTATTATTATATAGGTGGAGCCCACACAAGCTCTTCTATTTTATAATTTTGTAATAATAATAAAAATATATAGATATATTATTATTATATAGGTGGGGCCCACATAAGTTCTTCTTTTATATATAATATAATAATGTATATATTATATTATATTATATAGGTGGGGCCCACACAAGTTCTTCTATTTTATAATCTTATAATCTTATAATAATAATAATACATTATATTATATTATTATATAGGTGGGGCCCACACAAGTTCTTCTAATTTATAATATTATAATAATAATAATGTGTAGATTATATTATTATTATATATGTGGGGCCCACACATGTTCTTCTCTTTATAATCTTATAATAATAATAATAATATATTTATATTATTATATATAGGTGGGGCCCACACAAGTTCTTCTATTTTATAATCTTATAATAATAATAATAATGTATATATGATATTATTATATAGGTGGGGCCCACACAAGCTCTTCTCTTTTATAATCTTATTATTATTATTATAATAATGTATAGATTATATTATTATATAAGTGGGGCCCACACAAGTTCTTTATATAGGTGGGGCCCACACAAGTTCTTCTCTTTTATAATCTTATAATAATAATTATTATTATAATAATGTATATATTATATTATTATTATATAGGTGGGGCCTACACAAGTTCTTCTCTTTTATAATTTTATTATTTTAATAATAATGTATAGATATGAAGAATGGTCTTTTGGTCTAAAAAAAAGTAGAAAGGAATGGAATGGCCATTCCTTCCCATCCCGGATGGAATGGCCAATCCTCTACATAAGAGAATGGGATTCCGGAGGTAATGGTCATCACGTCACTTTTTTGCGAACCAAACACTGTAATGACCATTCCGTTGGAATGACCATTCCATTCCGACCTTCATTAGAGCGAACCAAACGCTACCTTAGTCTTGGATGCAGGCTCTATACCTAATTGTGGCCGCAAAATGGCCCATAATTGGACTTTTCAGTCCAAACTTTGGGCAAGTAAGTGATTAGGGCTTATTTACAACGTTCATTGTAAGATAAGTTTGGATTGATGATTGAGATTTACACTTAAAATTAAGACTACCAAAACCATTATAAGTCAAAATTATATTTTTGTTTGGACATATGGCTCAGTAGATAATGTGATTAATTCATAATATTGTTCTAAACAAACATTATCAATTATATGTTCAATCTTACTGTGGGACCAAATCCTATTAAAATGAGGATGTGTATTTCAGGAGGGGATGGGATTCTATTTTAATGGTCTGGATCATGAACAGGTCCCACGATGAGTTTCACACATCCAACTCACGGGAAGCATGTAATAGACTGGAGTTTAAACTAATCAATTATGGGACTTGTAAAGTTTGGATGATCGTCAAGTGTGGGCTAACCATTCCAGAGGTGGGGTGTATGTGAGGAAGAGATTGTTGTTGGCCATTTCTGAAAATTTCTCTTTAATCTATACATTAGGCTGTTGATTTAGGTGGTTTTTTCTTTCTTTCTTTCTTTAACCCTTCTCTTTTGTGACCTATCATTCTTTTATCGAAAAATACTTTATTGTATAACCATATTTTACCATCAATTATAATTAAGGCCTCATTTTGTTTGCATTAAAATACATAAGAATTGAATATATAGGATGGTTAAAAATGAAGTTCAAAGGTGAATTTTAAAAAATTAGGATTCAATTAGCATCTTCTCTTGATTCTAAAGAAAATATTATTTGATGTTCATTTTTTTTTTTATCTATTCCTAATTTTTTATGTATTCTAATGCAAACAAACATGCCCAACAGTTTATGTGATAGGCTATTTGATACTTATTTTTGCTTGATGCAATCTACTGTATTGCACACCTCCACATGTCTATGTTAAAAAAAAAAATTCACTTGTAATATGAAACTTAATGGGCGTATATGCCCAGCTTTATGTTGATGTTTGCAGGGAACTCCAAGGGAATGAAATTTTTTTTTTTTTTTGGGAAGTTAAGAGTTTATATTTCTAAAGAGAGAATTCAAAGAACAAAAGAATGAGAGATAGCTTCCAAGATCGCTTACCTACTCTCGACAAAGAAAAGGAAGAGAGATGAGCTAACCACCAAATCCAAACCACAGGCCCGCCTACTAAAATAAGAAAATCTCAACCCGATGCGCAGCCATACAAGGAGGCAAAGGGAGAGGGCAAAAATATAAAAAAGACAAAAAAACACAGCAACAATTTCTTGATTGAAACCATTCACATTATGCATTGTTTGATTGATTAACATAAGAAAAATAAGATTATAAATCAATCTAATATCTCCTCTTCCACTTTTCTTTAAAAAGAAAACGACGTCAATATGGTTACTTCATTTCTTGTTGGGCTATATTTTGCTAAGAGGTATCCCTCACGGAATTGTGTGAGAAATAACATTTTTACCACTACGTGAGACATGTAGTTACGAACCAAACCCACCCTCACCCCACCACAAAGAAAAAAAAAAAGAAAAAAAACACTCATCCTAATTTGGCATTAATATGAATAATAATCAACGTCAGATTAAATTTCAATGCTTTTTAAGTTATATTTTTTCATGAATCCCCTGAGCATTCATGCTAATTTGACACTAATTTGAACAATAATCACCATTATATTAGGTTGATTGGATATGTCATTGGGTGTCCCACATGGTGGTAAAAATATTTCCTCACATACATTTTTGTGAGGGGTACCTATTTGTTTTTTAATCTTATTAAAGCTTAAGAAAAGTTAGACCTTTTTTCCCCTCAAAACATGCCTCTTATCCAAAAAGATTTAGATTGATATTCCTTTTAATTTATCTCTCACTATTTGTTTTGTTTCGATTTATTATTCTTTATACTCTTTATATCATTCATTTCATTTATATAACTTTTAGCTTTACTTCATACTTTATAGCTTACTTTTATATCCTTATTTTTCCACTTTACTATCTATTAGTTTCATTTAATTATGTTCATTCTCTCTTCATAGTTTTTTATATATTTATATTTCAAACCTTAATCTCACTTTTTATTCATTTCTTAAAATTTGAAGAAGATAATTATTTTTTTTTAGAAAATAAAGATATATATAAAAACATCAAAGCTGGCAATCTATATATTCATTCTATTATTAATTTATAATATTTTTAAATCTTTTACTTTATTTTTACAGACTTTGCCATTAGTTCAGCAAGATTAGAATCAAGTCTACTTCAAAGTACTTCAGTAAGCCATTTTAATTGGACTCAATGCAAAAATGCCCACTTTCAAATTTCAATCAAATAAAGGGCCGATGTGGCAGATCGGCATGTTAAGACAGGAAAAGAAGCTGTGCCAATATCAGCAGCAACAGAGACAGGTTTATTATTTATGGACCTTTAGCAGTGGGTACAATGAAACTTGGGGATTACCCTCTTTTAGGCAGAGTAAGAAAGAGAGGTCGGAAACCTGAAGCAGTAGAAATTTCACTTTTCACTTCTCTCTGGGTTTGGCATTTAGTGGAGAAAGGCAACGGTGGGGAAAGTACTTGATTAGAAGTAGGAAAAATACTGGTTTTCTGATCTCTAGGTGGTGTTTCAGTTTTCCCCACCAAGTGAAGAAGGCTCTTCCAAGTGGTCACACATTTTTTTTTTTTTTTACCACACAAAATGCAGACCAACCGGAGCAAAGGGAAGTCTTGAAGATAACTGTTTCTCCCACATCCAAACAGCTGTCTAGAATGGATGGTGGGCCAATCTTTGAACATCATACCACAGAGAAAATTTTGGAATAATATTACATGAGCATCATTTACATAGTACATGCTGGGCTGGGTTTTCTCATACATTGGCCCATCCACAATCCCATCTATCACTGAACAAATCTGGCTAGATACAAGGGTTAATCAACATGTAGAAGTAGGAGACTTTCGGATTGGCCATAAATCCAACAATGCTGGAGCCAATCAGATCTGATCACTTGTTTGGATTACCAACCAAACAGTGGGCTTGCTCTACAAAAATCCAACTGTTCCTAATATTGGAAGGGAATTTTGCATTGTAAATTTACCCTCCAACAAGTTTATAGCCCCTCAAGGAAAAGGGGTAGGCTGAAAAGAATATGGATAGAAATAGTAAGGTTAGATCTAAAAAGGTGCAACTTATCCCAAGAGTTGACCAAGGAAAAACTGGAATAGCGAAAAAGAAATCATGTAGCTGCTCAACATAATTGGGATAAGGCATGATGATGATGATGATGATGATGATGAAGAAACACTCATTGGTTCTTGAGATTCAGAATCATTATACTATCTTTCCCTTCTTTTTTTAGAAATAGTGGAGATTTGTTGATCAATGGAACAAAACAAGCTAAGACAACTGTTAGAATGAAATGAGCAGTGTTTCACTGACAATGACTCAGATGACATCCAAAAAGTAGCTGATCTGTAGAAGAACGGCGAATGAATAATGATAACCTGGAACTGGATATGCTTGAGTCCTTGATAAGCAACACTTTGGAATAATCTCTTGAGTCATCTCAGCTGCAAATCTGGAGAAGAAAAGGATCTGTGGACACCATTTAGTCAGCCTCCTTTAGAAGGTGAAGGCGATTGAAACCATCAAAGTATTGAGAAATCATACTAAATGAAGGATAACAACAACTTAACAAGAAATTCAATCAAATAAAGTTCACACTTCGATGCTGGGGTGGGAGGTGGTTTGGGGGTGGCTTTGTTGTTCAAAAATGGAAAGAAAAATGGCTCATGGACTCATAAGATGATCAAATCTAAATGCAAAGGCAGCCATCTCTCAGTTGAGAGGACTGAATTTTATGAGTAATGCAACTTTGCAACTTTTGTTTCAGATTTCACGCATTTTTGCAACTATCAGTTGATGAAATGAATAGAGATCATTCAAGGAGTAAGCCAAACTTGAAGGGTTCCAAGGTACATAACATTACTTTCCAATAGCATATAGGAACGAAATTAAGCACTTAGTAACTCTCTTGAGGCAACATAACCCGAGTACTTAATCAAGAGTCAAGTTGAGGGGTCCAAAGCAAAAAAGAGTGAAATCTGAACCGAATGATTCTTGGATAGCCTGGTGTGTGTATATATATATATATTTATAGATAGGCTGGTGTATATATATATATTTATATAGAGAGAGAGAGAGAGAGAGAGAGAAGGCAAATACTGGTTCATGTTAACATAAGATATGGATAAATGCCCACACATGAATGCATAAGATATACATAAATCCATCCTAATGAAATCACTATTTACATTCTTACGATTTTTGTCCAATAAAAAGTCACATTTGCAAGGAGCATCATTTCACAAAAATCCCAACTCAGAACATAACTTTTATTCAACATATACAAAAACGGCCTTGTGATGAATCCAAATTTAAAATAATTATAGAACCCATGTTCCATTCATAAGTGAAATAAGAGGTAAAAAAAAGACTGATGGAATATATATGTTGCACAGGAAGTAACCTATTGGGGTGCATCTTCAGAAAATCTTGAATCAAAAGGGGCAGCTGAATGGGAGTGGGAGCTGTTGGCTGTACCAGACCCCTGCTGGAGTTCTAACACAAGCCACCGAACAGCTTTGCTCATCTGCTCCAACCGAACTGCACTGATAGGTGGAAGACTGGCTGTAGACTGTCCTGGCTTCACTGCAACTGAGCCAGTCGCCTCATCAACTAGGCATTCTGAACCTATGCGTTGCTTCACCGACTCCACAAATTCCTCTGCTTGATCACAAGCCACTCGAAACAACTCCCACTGCTGCTTGAATTTCTCCAAAGCAGCATCTGTTGCAGCTGTTTTCTGGCCGCCAGTGAGTTCCTTAGCCTCGAGTACACCAGCTGCTGCAGCCACAAACTCCTGATATGCATTATTCAGTGCATCTACGGTGCTCTCCATCACACTGCCAACAAACTGGTAACTGCAACAGCATATCCTTTTTTTTTTTAAGCATGTCATGTGTACAGGGATAGAGGGGCTCATAAATAACTATGAATGCCTTCAGGTATATGATTCAAATACCACGTCCTATACATCTAAAAAACTCTTCAAAAATCCTCATTGAATGTGCGAATTGGTCACTGTTCCCTCAGCATCCAATCAGAAGTACATTTAGAAATAAGAAATGCTTTTCTGAGAAAATTAGAAACATGGTTGCAAGAGAAACTTCTACAGGAGCAAAAAAGAAGAGTTCTACCAATGGCTCGACTAGATGGTACTGGACGTTGTGATGTTGAACTTACCAGCTTGGCCCCTGTTTACCCACCAAAAATTATGGCGGCGGTGGGGAAAGGACAGAGAAGGTCAGGGGCTCCTGTTTTATGAATACATACCAGAGAGAAGTAAATTTCCAGCCCATTTATTTGCTATGTTAGTTATTCATGATGGGAGAGAGAGTATTTTGTGTGTAACAAATATAAATAAATATAGTGAGTCCATAGACGCACATGCATTGCCATATCTTTTTTTAATGGCATTCCTTCCATTTAGTGATATTGTGATAATACATGGTAATAATTGGTAGGACAGGATTTTTATTTTTTTATTTTTTTTTTGAACAAGAATTGGTAGGACAGGATATGCCATCTTTGGCATCAATTAGGAAGAAAAAGAAAAGAAAAGAGGACTGCTTTTTTTTTTAGACTACTTATTTCAATAACATTAATCTTTTCGATTATTCCCATATCATTTTATATCATTTGTGAAATTCACGGTCATTCATTTCAGTCAAATCAAAGTTTCAAAATAGAACTAAATGCGAACCATTATCCAGACAGTTTGGCCAGGCCATTTCTACCATTGGTTTGATTGGCTCTTACAGAAACATCAAAATCAATAATTAACAACAACAACAGTTAAGAGAAAAAAGGAATGCTTTAAACATGTTAAAAGCACCAGTCCAACCCAGTCCAACTACTAAGTTATCACATTTTGAGTGATTATGCCTTTTCATCGATTTAGATGGTTTGACTTGTACCATACTCTCCAAGTATTTGTTCAGGTCGTTTGAATTCACAATCCACACGTGCCTACCCATGCGACATGTGCTTACCCACACGACATGGGAACAACGGCTCCCTAGGATTCGAACTCGCAACCTAGCGTGGCTCTGATAGCATGTCAAGTCCGACTAGCCAATACCTCCCAAAAGCTTAAGTTGTTAGGAAGCGGAAGACAAACCAACTTAACAAGCATGTCAAAATGTTGGAAAGGAATGTAAATAATTATAATTTAATTAAATCGAAAGTAATCTAAAGAAAAAAATTAGAACACCCATATCCATATTAGTGTCCTAGATTTTCAAAAGTGGAAAGATGTTTCCTTGATCCTCATACTCGTGTTCGTACCCATATCCGTATTCGGACATCACAGGCCACCAGTTTGATTTGGAGACAACACTAAAGGAAAGAAATGTGATATTGCCAATAAATAATTAAGTGAATGCTAGCTGCATTTTCCCCCTCCAAATCAGAAAATCCTAGCCTCATGTGATTGATGCTAGATCAATGAATGCGCAACAATTGTTTTCCCCCCTATGATTTTGAGCACAACTTGAAATAACATTTCCTAGCTAATAAATGGTTTTCAATTTCAGGTCTTATTCTCATGAGTTGGGTTAGAATCATCCTACTCTCACAACTGGTTTCAGTTACTATATGTCCAAACATTATTTACAGGGATTTCCAAAATTAAACACTTCAATTTTGATCTTTTACATTTAAAGGGCCAGGTGGTACTACTATATGTAGCATACCAACACTATTTCTGATTTCAGTTAAGAATTATCTAAATACACGTATTAAATTAGCCAAGACCGGATAGATGCACTGAGGCTTTGATTATGACGTATTAAATTTTTGTTTCCAGTGAGGGATTCAAAATTCCCATTCCTTCTAATAGAGTACTACTGCTATGACTCTGCCCAAACTGAATTTAGCTTTTAAAAAGAAATCTGATATTTCTGAATCAGAAATAAGCGCATTCAAGAGCACTTAGGGGTTGCATCAATAGGTAATGAGAGACTTGTTCGAGATGGTTCTGTCCAATGGTCCTAAAGGAGAAAGGGTAGGCAGAAGAGGACATGGATGAAATTAGCAAACATATATCCAAAGAAGCGCAACCAGCCCAAGGATTTGGCCCATTAAATAAACTGGAATGGCGAAACAGAACTCATGTAACTTACATTGAGACAAGCAGTGGCGGACCCAAGATTTTCATTTGGGTGGGGCTAAACTTTCCTAAACTTTGTTTTGACTTTTTTCGCATTAACAATGTGTCGATTACAAAAGAGAAATTTTTGGATGATGTCATTCAAAATGAGTACACCATATGGCAAGGAAATGGTCCTATTAATGAGTCCCACAATAAGCAAACTGAAAATAAGTACTATACTTAAATGAAGGAGGACTGCAATCAAATTTCATACTTGACCATTTCATACAGAGACTTTTAACCATAAAAAACGACGTATTTCGCTGTCATTTGTAAGATGATTGTATTGGATGATGAATGCATAGATATTTTATTTAGTGGAATGAGATCAAGAACCCAGGTTAGTTCCTAAAAGGGTGTTGCTGCCCTTCTCTATAAAGCTTCAGATATGAAACCATGTTTCTTTCAGGCATTTCATCGAATGTCTGATGGGCATCTAACAGTTGCCAAAGATTACATGATTTCGTGGTAGGAAACAAATGGTATGTGAGCTGTAAACCGGCAAGTATTCTTAAATTAAGTGCAGAACATTTGGTATTCTTATGATTGTTCTTAGGCATAGAATTCAAAACTACTTTTCAAAGAGAGAAAGAACCTGCAGATAGATAGATAGACACGGCTATGGCTTCTTCTTCGTTGTCGCTGCTGTCTCTCCCGTTTGCAATTCGGAGCAGAAAAAGCCCTAATGGCCTGTCTAAAAGTCGAGATTTTCTCAGGACTCTTTATAAATGTGATGACTCGTGGGCCGCAAAGACGGGCCCACATTTTTACTTTTGAATGGAGACCGCTCAAAACAAAAATGAACTTTTTTTTTTTTACACAATTTAGCCAAGTTTCACTCAAATATTTTTTGGGGTCCATAGTAAAATATCATAACAAAGTTCATGTTTATTAATTATAGAGGATTTTTCCAGTTTATATAGCAAGTGCACCAAACACGAAATTTTAGCCAAGTTCACACTAAACAAAAAAATTCAACTTTTTTTATCATCTTTTTTTATGATCACTATCGATCTTCATTTACTGTATTGAGGGTCGACGGTGACTCTGAAGAGACATAAACTCCTCATCTTCTTCCTTCTTCCTCTCTTTCATAAACTCAATCCAATTATGGAGAAGTTCATGCCTGCTCATTGCGTGTTCAATTCATTTTCTCATGGGTCATCAAATATGCATCAAGATGATTCTGATTTACACGATAGAGATCATGTTTGCAAATTCTGAGGGAAAATCTACAGGGAGCTTGAGCACATACAAAACATGCAAACAACATTGCACTAAATAGGATTAATTACGTGTTAATGATTGGTTTTCTTATCCCTATAGCCCTACAAACAACTATCAATCAATGTACGTTCTTCTATGAAACTCTCCTTGTTTCTATGGGACCATATAAAGTGCTTGCATGCATAGGACTTGATACTTGAAAGACTGAGTCCTCTTGTTAGATCTAAAATCCACACCCAGTGTTCCATATACGTTGCCCGAAGAAGAAACTGGGAGATAATGTCATTGCTCAAAGCCAACTGCCAAAAACCATAGCTCATGAAGAAGTTAAAATTCAAAATATGTTATCTTTAAACACTGACTTGCGCCAAACAACATAATGGATCCGAGACTGAGGTACTAGGATAATGGGCTAATACTACTCGACAAACATTTCAATTCTTACAAGAGAATTTTTTTAGAATTCGTTGTCGGCTATCCTTGTCAACAAGACTAATAATGAAAGCTTCCATACTGCCATGCTTAAACTAAGCAGATTTGGTTTTGTATAATTTTAAAATATGTTATCTTGGAAGAATGGAAATCAAAGCATCACTTTTTTATATTAAGGCATGGACTTCTCCGTCATTGGATTGGATTTGGGGAAGAGAGGAAGAAGGAAGAAGGTGAGGAGTTTATGCCTGTTCAGGGTCGATAACGACCCTCACTTCACAAGTGAGGGTTGTCACAGAAAATGAAGGTCGATAGTAACAACAACAAAAAAAAAGATAAAAAAAAAAGTTAATTTTTTTGTACGGATTCTCTGTTCTGTGTAAGTTTGGCTAAAGTTTCCTATTTGATGCACCAGCCATATAAAGTTATTGTTTTGGTAAAATTCTCTTAATTATATTATGTATGATATATGACAGCTTAAAATCTTGGACAGATGGCGAATAAGGCGAGAGCATCATTTTTCAGGAGAATTTTTCAGATAAGCAGGTCATATAATGTCATATGCGGTCCAACTTGTGGGATCCACTTATAAGCATGTCCAGTGGAGTAGATAGAATAGATAAAGGTCACCCAAAAAATTAGCCCCACCAGATTATCCAAATTCTTAATTTAACAGTCATGTAGCTTAAAGGTGGTTTTACCATAGTTTTTTTTTAGATTCAATCCAACGAATAAAGGTTCGATGAAAATAAAATGGAGCCTAAAAACAAATCATGGAATGACAACTACATTAAAGGGACTACATTGATCAAAGGTAGCTCCATAGAGCTGGGTAGATACGAGCCGTTGGTAGGAGAAGATTTTCCTTTTTATTAAGCTTTTAGATTTTTAGCAGGCCTCACTTTGGAGTTAGATTTTCCTTTTTTGTGTTCACTCTGTTTTACGTATTGTGGCCAACTAATGATGGAGTGAATTTTGTGGAGGCTCTAGTTAGGAAAAGGCATTTACATTAAGCAATTTATATTTTTCTAAGTCCATCCTTATAAATTGATTAGTGGAGAACTCATATAGTAAATTTATATTGTTCAAAATCAGTATCACCCCTACTCGAGCTTACTAATTTGGTCGTAGTTTGGGCCCACAATAAAATTGATGCCAAATTTTTTTTAGTTTGGTCGTAATTTGGTCTGATCATTCTAGCTTCAACCCTTATCTGGACCAACCCATGGATAGGCCAACAACACTAGCACAACTCATTGTGGGGGGCATGTTGCACATGAATCCTAGATCACAAATTTGATGATACAAACTTCTAATTTTGTCAGTTAACTTGGTTTAAAATGTGGAATCTATGACCTTCTTTGAACATTGCTTTGATGGCTAAAGTGTCAATTGGGTAGTTAGGGACAGGGCAATTTTCACCGATGGGGCTCCTAAACGGCTGCCTGCCATGTAGGAATCTTGGTGGGAGCCTTTGATGCAGTTGTTCTATTTTTGTGGATGGTCATGGTATATTGAAATTGGATGGCCATTGACATCCTTGTTACAGAAATGATAATGAGATAAAATGAAGAACCAAGC
Organism: Litsea cubeba; assembly: GCA_012931725.1. Taxonomy (NCBI): domain Eukaryota; kingdom Viridiplantae; phylum Streptophyta; class Magnoliopsida; order Laurales; family Lauraceae; genus Litsea; species Litsea cubeba. The sequence continues at coordinate 10,752,659 of CM022944.1, read as the reverse complement.
AAACTTACATTAATCCAAAGAAAGATTTTTTTTTTTTTAATAAAAAGGAAAAGTACATGGTGATGAGACATTCCCAAACTCAAAATGAAAATCTTACACCTGCACTTCCACACTTCAAAGTTCAAAACCCACGGCTATGTACAATTCTAAATTCATGATCTTGTGCAATGCAGGCTTAGTAAATAGAAAGAAGCCTCAAAGGAGGAGTTGGAAGTGATGATTTCTAACCCATGCATGGCTCAATCCCAATTGTTCATGACTCATGATCCTTTTTGAGGTCTGAAGGAGGTAAGAAACAATCCATGGACAAGCCCCATATGTTAAAATCGACCTCATCGATCTCCCATGTCTCCTCCATCCTCCTCTTGTGGTTTGCAGATCCCTCTCCATACCTAAAGAGAGTAACCACAGTGTGGCCGTAATGCGCAATATTGATCCCATCAATGTACCTGTAGTCGCTGATCACTGATTCCATACTTGTCTCCCAGAACACACTTTTGTTGCCCTTCCCCTTCATCATCAGCAGATGGGTGTCTTCAAACTGTACCAAGAGGCCTGATCTCTGGCTAAAGTAGCCCCATATAGTGTGGTGGATGATCTCAAAATTGTTGCTGGCACGGGCTTCAAGGGTCGCCGAGTTTGCCTCCAATTTCAGTATAAAGCACTCCTCATTGTTGACAATCTTCTCACCAATGCAGACAGCATCTGAGAACAAGCTGGCTGTCGACTTTGGGTCTAGACCCTGTAACACATTTAATTAACAAATATGGTTTGGTTAAGACTGCAAGGGCGCTAACAATAGATAACTTAACCATCATCATCATCAAAGCCGTTTCTCATCTATCCGAGGTTTGCTTTGTGAGTTATACTTTGCCACTAAACGCCATTTGAAGACATATTTTTATTGAGCTAGAACTCATATTATAGCCTGAACTTTTGACATTTCTTCATTTGTAATTGAAACATGAAGAACTACTACTGTGAACAGACAAGATATTGAAAATTCACATGAAGATGAAACATGTACTGGATTTTGCACCGAGTTTAATTCAAGGTGCATTAAATCTTCTAACTAACTTATCATTGGGTTTTAAAGATAATCATATACAAACCTGCAGGGATCGCCGTAGAGGCCTAGGAGGACCTCTTGATGCGTGTGATTGTTGTGCAGCCATTTGCCTCCATGCCACCTTCCCATTGCTTCCTGCACTTACCTTGCAACCCGATACAACAAGCTCTAGGGACCAGAGATCCGGGTTCTTCTGCCAAAGCACAAATCCTCCAATGTCTCCATTGCCCTTCAAATGTACACTCTCGTCGCCCCCCTGGAATTCAGATGCACTCATTCTCACCTTCCCAATGGCATAGTAGCTGTTCACCGAGCTTAGTGCGGCCTGCCCACCAGTTGCTGCAATGTACTGGTGAACAATGTACTTGGCTGTTGAGGCTTCCTATTACAATTACAAAACAGTAGTATTAAGTGTGAAGTAAAATGATCAAAGTCCTTTAACTATACAATCCAAATAAAGAAAGTATACATATACAAATAAATCTATTTAAGTAGTTGTTCTCAACTTGTACACACCATATCACTGTGGCAATTCGATTCTAGTGCTATTGAAATCAAGAAGAGTATAAGTGGGCTTTCCTGAACCTACTTGCCACTCATGCCCAAACCCAAGTTCAAGTTGACATTCAAAGCCAATTGATAATTATGGGTTGATTTCCTGTTGAGCCCTTCCTATTGGCACTTGTTTGTTTGCAATATTAGAATACATAGGAATTGAATACATAGGATTCATGCTATAAGTGGTTAAAAATGAAGTTCAAAAGTGAATTTAAAAAATGAGTATCAAATATTAACCTTCCTTTTAGGGAAATACTATCAACATAAAATGAAAAATGAATACTCAACCACCACCCTAATAATTCAATATGTAAGAAAGTGAAGGTCTTATCACTATCTCCACCTTATATCCTCCACCTTTCACCTTAAATCTTCCGTCGCTTGCCTCTTTAATAATCATTTAATATAGTTCGATCCACAATGAAGTCAATATCAATTCATATTCATATGTATTTTAATACAAACAAACAGCCCCTATTGATCAACCCGGCGTGACCCACGACCGCCTTTCCAATAGGGTGCATAAATATAAGACTCTCAATATCTGAGGTATCATAATTGTGTGTCTATGTATATATATGTATATCTTGTGGCTCGCTTACAATGGAGGAGTCCTTGATGGGTCGATTAAATGCATGGTCCATGTGGAGGGGCAGAGGTATTAGAGGAGATCCGACGACATTGAGGAGGAGGTGGAGCTCAGCGTTGCGAGCAGCTATGACGGCCGGGGAGGACTTGTCGTCGTTGGCCTGAGACTTGACCCACGTGCACATGTTTTGCCTGCGGCCGCCGCGGCCCGGGCTCATGTTGGTGAACATCTCCTCAGGGATGGGAACCTCAAGAACGGTCTCAAGGCCATCTTCTTTGTCATAGTTGGGGCAGAGTTTCCTCATGGAGGGGGTTGGGAAGAGGAGAAGGAGCCTTGGAGGGCTGCCTTCCTCTTTCCTCTAACCTCTTTACGCTGGACATGGAGAGGCAAGAGGCCCCAATGCATGGAAGTGTTAGGAGGGGAGTCACCTCATTTGAGGCTCTCCTTTACTTGTAGGGGCCGTGTGGGTACCAGTTTGGTGGGCCCTCTGTGGTTACTACTATCTTGGGCCATGATGGTATTGGGCTACCTAGGCCACCTATATTCTTTGGGAGAAATGTGGATAGTTTCTAACCTCCCTAGGGATATAAAATTCACTTCATTTCTTTGTTTAGTGAGAAAGTATGAGTCCGGATTCGGTGAGGAAAAACCCCACGGTAACCGTGAGTGGACCAACTACTGTCCGCCACGTCACCATGCATATACTCACTCAGAGGATTCTGATTCGAGAAAGTATAAATGTAAAATGGGTGGGTCGGGTTCCTATGGCATATCCAGATCCATTAAGCTTTTACTTGGGGCAGGATTCTTCTCCAGATCCGACATGGGTCCTATATTTCAGGACTGAGTGCAACATAGAGGAAAGAGAAGAACTAGATTCAACTGAGAACCTAAAATATGGGCTTATTTGTTTCATGTAATTGTATTCCTGGGAGTTTAAAGGTGAATATCCAAAAATGATAGTCAAATAACCTCCCCTTCAATGGACATTGAATTAATGGAAGACGGAAATGAATACCCAGCCATTATATAATTCAAATCCGGTCAAAGTCCCATTTGCATCCCTACCTTTCATCATTCACCCCTCCTTACCTCTTTAAAAATTCTTTGGTAGAGCTCATTTGATCATTAATTCTTATGTATTCAATGCAAACAAACAGCCCCATTTGAATTTGGATCTGAAAATATTTGTAATCAGAATGTCATGCTTGCATCCAGATTTGAGTTCTCACACAGAAATATTTTAAAATTTTACAATAATGAGCTCATACAAGTGCACATTTTCACTATTAAGAAACCTTCAATTATTATTGAAATTTATAAAACTAAAATATCCATTTTCTAGTAATTATTATCTCTATACCATTCATGGAGGACCCCACTTCAATGATCCAAACACTTGGATGTGATAGAAAGGCACCCATAGTGATGTCTCTAATTCCTAGTTTAAGACCCCAACCATCCCCTAAAAGCTTATCTGTCACGGATGACTTCTGTGAAAATGCCTACCCTTTGCATAAGCCCTGCACTTGCCAAAAGACTACTCAGTACGAATTGAAGGCAAGATGCTCATGCTTCTTCCGATCAAGCCACTTCAATGCACTCTTCCTTGATTGACTGCAAGGCAGACTTGGATATGCTGGCCTCCGTTCATCTGGCTTTGCTTGCCTTGCACTCACCTTGCCCTTGCAATTTAAAGAAACCATTGCTGTAATTGCATCTTAACAGTTTAACTACTGTATTTCATTCATTGTGTAAGACAGCCCAACTATGAGATGAAAGATAATGGAATTACAGATACATTGTGGGCAGAAGTTTTGATTTTACTAGCCCAGACAGATGGGATTAGGCTCAACTATGAGAATGATGTGACACCATTAGCTTAGCTAACCAAGACAAAGCAGTAACTGATTCATTTGAAAGGGGAAAAAAAGGGACAGCATAATAATAAGAAAATAATTACATGGACTAATACATTGAATAATGGTTTTTTTATCAACTGCTATCTATCGAATTAATAAATGTACATCAATTCCATGATTATGAAATTGGCAAATTCATGAAAAACCTGTGGATACATAACCCCGCAACTACTGTTAAAAATCAATGCCTGAAAATTATATATAAAAAATTAAAAAGGTGGAACCCCCCAAAAAAATTTTTTAATAATAATAATAATAAAAAAACAATTATGTTCCATTGGAAATGAAGTTACAAAGAAAATAAATAAGTTCGAATTGACAGCCTAAGAACCCAACCACATCCGTCTTCAACAAAAACCATTATTTACCAATTATCTGAAAACCTGAACATAGCTCGGATGAAGCGCTATTTTGGCTCGTGGCGCTTCACTCAAGATCCCTGCAATTCCCATGGTGTCCGCTACCCATAGCACCTAAAAAACTGCACTACCATATGCAGATCCTTTTCAAGATCGTGATCGTAATGCACAAAACTTGACTGTACAAAACATGGGTTTAAGCAGGCTCAGTGGACATCCTCAATCTGTGATAGTTTATGATCAGATTCTTCAGTTTAAGAGGAAGACAAGGGCTGGATTTTCTCAAAAACCTTGACATGGCAGAGCATACCACCAACTTCATCAGCAAATTTAACTTTCTTCTGCCTATTGCGGATGGTAGAATTGGTTGATTGGTTGCCTGACAAATTCTGCAATAAATGGGAGCATAGTGTGATCAAAGCAAAAGCCATCAATCAAAACTCAAATGGGCATGTTCCATACAGAGTATGTTAAAATAGACAAACCATCATATTACAGAAACGTTTCCAGTCCTTTGTCAACACAGAATGCCACCTTCTAGTAATCTTTTCAAGTCTCGCTACATTCAGAGAAGATTTTCTCATCTGTTATTTACAGAACATGCAGCAAAAGAATAAAGAAATGCATCAATCCCACAACTAGATTCTGCATAGATTGTATAAGATCAGCAAACTAACATACAATACAGTCACGGATGCATAAATAGAGAGTAACAATGATGACCACCCTTAAACTGATACAATAAGCTTTTAACTAGACATTCCAATGCACAGATTTTTTGTATACACACATGGGAAATCCAAAATAAAAATGCAAAGGGGTGTAAAATAAGAAGTAAGTTCATTTAGGGTTGCATTTGGATTTTAAATGCAAATTCCCTGATTTGTGGTCAGTGAATGAGATGAAAACAGGTCCAACATAATTTGCAAATTGCGTCAAAGTTAAAATAAAACGATGAACCAAAGCATCTCATGGTTGGGCAAAAAAACAGCTGCTGCACCATTTCATAAATGAGATAATTTAATAACCGCAAAGTTCATGAATTTGCAAATGTTAATACATGGCTTAAACTGGCATACCCTCCAATCGAGATGACATATAGGGAAAGATGCATGAATACATATCTAAAGTTCGTGGATGCCAGTATGTAGCAATGAATCAGTACAAAGAAATTCTATTCAAGCTTTAGTAATTAAAAAAAAATATATACAAGCTATTCCTATAAAATTTAATATTATGAACCATGTAGACAAGTGCATATATATTGTAACACATACATGGATTCATATCTAATATCTATGCATTGCATGCCAATATGTAGCAGTTAATCAGTACAAAGAGATTTTATTCAAGCCTAAGTAACTAGAAGAAAAAATATACAATATATTGCCATATAAATTGAATACTATGAACTATGTAGACAAGTACATATATTTCGAAACAAAAAACAAGTATGCCTACTATCAAGGAACTAAATCGAAAAACTCTACCTCACTGATTCTTGATGGTAAATCTGGAGAAGGGAATGGCTGAGGACTAGAATTTTCCTCCAAAGCATATTTCATGGACTTTATCTCTTTCATAAGCTTCATTACAAAGCATTCCATATCATGGATCTGATGGTATGAGAATCTGATGGCCTTCTGAGCATTTTCATGGTTCAAAGAGCATCCAGTGCAAGTGAATGGCTCCTTACAGGCATGTGAAGATGTAAAAATATCTTCAGCAACAGATGGCAGAGATCCATCGTCGCTGTTCTTTAATTTCTTGACAATTCCATCATGTCCCATCATTACATCAGCTTCCTTAAGAACTACCCCTGTTGTCGAAGCCTTTGTTCGTTTCTCAAACCATAGTCTCCTCCTATAATCTGAAACAATCAGTTAAATAAATAAGTGAAAAGTAATAAAAATAAATAAAGAGGATATATATATATATATGATTGGTATAAGAGAAAGATACAACCATGCTTAGACCGCAACCAAATACATAGAAGAAGTACGACTCAAACTGAAGAATCAGTATAAGAGAAAGGTACCCCAACGCCAAACTCGACTGCATGACATTAGCACTTAAATTACACAAACGATCAACCCCTTGTTTTGAAAGACAATCTGCCATCCCATTCGCCAATCTACTAATATGATGAAATATAACTTGGGAAAGGGATGCTAAATGATGAATCTCATTGAATAGGAACTGCATCTTCCACGGACAAATAAAAGAACTCACCCAAGATACAGCATTTGTTGAATCACACTCTACTGTGAGCTTGTTTTGAAATGAAGAACTATAAACCCGAAGAACTTCCAATATGACCTGGACCTCCACGTCATTAGAGTCTTTGATCCCAACGTGTTTAGAAAACATGTACAACATTTCTCCATTTTGATTTCTTTAACACACCTCCAATACCCGCCAACCCCGGTTTACCACGTCCTACTCCATCAACATTGAACTTCAGGACTCCTAGTGGTGGAGTGCACCAAGAGACTTTTCTTTTCTTCTTGGAGACTCCCATCTTCAAACACGCTTCTCAATTATGCAAAATGTTCTCAAAATTGAGATCTGAACATTCTTTTCTAACACTAGCCCATTTAGCAATCCTCAATGCCACACCATCTTACCATAATGTTGGACAGTGTCACAAATAGCAGTGATATTTTGAAACATCGTGATATTATCAGAAAAACATTAATTTCCCAATAAAAATGCAATATTTTCAACATATCAACAGAATTGAGATGTTGCAAAAGAATACAAGAAAACATGTTTTTATCAGAATAAAATGGTAAAACAGTAAAATTATATTTAATCCATTTTAAACAGGCTTGGTTTGGTTTGGTTTGGTTTAAACAGTAATTTATATTTTCTTTCTTCTTTACTTTTAGGGAAATTTATGGGAGAAAAAACCCATAGGACACCATAGAACATATGAGGACCCACTAGGACTTTGGAGACAGGAGGGGTCCTTTGGCCCCAGTTCGTCTTTTGTGTATATACTAAAGGCCAAACGGGCTTTTTTCCTGCACTCGTCTTCTTCTAGGGTTAGGATTTTATAGATTTGAAAACTCTTCTTCTTCAATCGATGCAGCAGCCTCTTCTTCCTCCTCTCACCGCCATGGATCCCGCCTTGAAAGGGACAAGGCCAATGAGAACGGCGTCGCTGCCTTCGAATTCACCTTCGAGCTCACTTATGAGGACGCCCGCAATCCTTGAGCCCTTCACCACCGAGCAACTTCTCGAAATCCTCCAAGACACTGTTGTCCACTACCCTTACGTCCTCGACGCCGTTCGCAACATCGCCAACTGCGACCCCGTCCAGCGCAAGCTCTTCATCCGCGCCTCGGCTGAGAGACCACCACCGACGGCCTCCGCACCCTCTTCTCCTCCTACGATGACCTCGACGAGGCCGTCGTCATCCTCGACAAGGCCACTGGAAAGTCCAAGGGCTACGGCTTCATCACATTCAAGAGGGAGAAACAGGAATATATGGTTATTAAGGTCATTTTAAATGTGATCTTTAGATGGGACATGGAGAATCCCTTGCATTTCCTCATGGTGGTATGAAATGGGTGAGCCTCCCTAACGTATCTATTTCTTTTCTTCATGTTTGTGGCGTTCATTAATCTAAATCTAATTTTCTGCTGGCATACATGTTTCCTTTTCATTTGTCCGCTGCATCCATTAATCTGTTTAATTTTTCTCTCTCTCAGCTCTTCAACTGCTTTGGGCACTATTTCTGCCTCCATTTTGAAGCTTTCCAGATGGGAACTGAGCATGTCTACATGTCTTTCCTCCGTTTCATGGGTGAGGCGTCTGAGGCAAAGAAATTTGCATACTGCCTTGAGGTTGGTGGAGATGGCCGGAAGCTAAACACTGAATGTGAATAGGTGGATGATGCTGTGATGTGTTGTTGTATGTGTGGATGGATTTATATAAACTTTTGGGGTCTAAACAAGCTTCAACAATTAACAGGTGCTGCTGTAAGTGGAGGTTGAACCCTTTAGTAGGGATTTTTTTTTACTGCGAATCATTGAAGTTCTTGCTAACAATCTGGTCGTCCAATGTTTGGATACGTTGTGGGTAGTGATGTGGATGAATTGATAGGGCTGTAAGTGGAGTGATGGACTTTGTTGAGTTTTTTTCTAACAGTCTAGTTTTATTTTGGACTTGTATAGTCCAAACACTTTCTGCCAAGGATTGATGTATCTAGGGATGGTCATGTGAATGAACTTATAATGTGTGGATTCTAAGAATGCTTCAGGCATATGTGTGAACCAGTTGTATTGATGTGAGCCTCTCTGTGGGGGATGTAAACATGATTGCTTCAATATGTAGGTTGTCAACCATTACCTTGCTTCAATATGCGTGACCTTCCAGTCATAGTTACCAAATAACTGAAGCTTTCATTTTACATGTTATGAAAAGATGGTTGATATCGACCATCGCTGATGGTCTATATCGACTAACCTGTCAGTCAAATCAAGAAATAATTGAACCTGTAAACTAAACCTGTTATTTTGCAGGTTACTAAAAAGATGGTCGATATCGACCATGGCTAATGGTTGATATCGACCAAACTGTCAGCTACAATAAAAAATAACTAAAGCTGGTATTTTACAGGTTACTGAAATGATGGTCGATATCGACCATATCGCAAAAAGAAAAAAAAAAAGACTGAAAAGCAACAAGAGGACCCCTTTCGTCTCCAAAGACCTAGTGGGCCCTCATCTGTCCTATGGCGTCCTATGGGGTTTTTTCCCGTAAATTCCCCTTACTTTTATTATTCATCAATAAACTTATTTTCCACAACATTTTCCCAACACTATCTTCAGAAGATGCCAAATATAAAAATATCCTGATAGTTTCCCAAAAACAATATTTGTGATACTGGTGTTGGACCATACTGAGGACTTAATTCCTCTATGGTTTTTTCTAAAAAAATTATCATTATTCATTCACTCCTCTACAGATTGGCCCATCAAAGCAACAATTGGGGTGGGCCCCACAGTACAGAACAGAAAAGGGGAGGAAACAGTAACTTGGAGCTCCAAAAGACGTTAAAATTTCTACAAAGGAACATATGACTTACTTGATATTTCTATGCTTTCATATAATTCTTCAGTGGTCATCGCCCGACGAAGTGTTTCTTGACATGTTGGTGAAATAGCCTGCAAGTTGGACAATGTATCATTCCTGGAGAACAGCAATTCAAGAAAATTTGACATCAAGAAGAAGAGGCATTACCTTTCTGGTTGACAAGAGCCTTTCTGGGGGGTGTTTTGGCCTCTCACCGTGAAAATTATCAAATGATTCCATTGCATTGAGACCCTCTGTGCCATTAGGACAGATTTGAATAGAAGTCTTTGCCGATTCATCTACAGAGGCAAAGACACTAGGTTTGGAATCCTGAGGTGAACAACCATCAAAAGAACTATTATAAGCAGTGACGCTATCTTTGGAATCCCGAGGTGAACTGTAGGGACCATTAGTGCCTCTTGTAGAATGATCTTCATGAGCTATAGACGTATCCTTAACAGAATCTGTTGGCACCTCACAGTCAATTGGATTTTCATCAGCATTATCCCCAAGGTCTTCACTTTCCAAGCCAGATATGCACCCATAACTTGCATCAGTTGATTCCCTGGATTGGGGACTATCATCAATTGCCATGTCAGATACTTGGGTAACTGTATTTTTATGCACCTGGCAAGAAATCTCCTGGGAAGAGAGGCCTATGCTGTTGTGATGTGTTTCAGATCCTGGAATATTTAAAGAAGGGATTTCTTCAGAATTGCCAGCGGAAAGCTCGTGAGGGAGGAGACCCTCTATCATAAGTTCAGATGTGAAAGGACGGCAGCAATGATTTTCGGCAATTTCCTGGAGAAAAGTAGACCTACCAGGCGCTGAACAATGAGTTAAAGCTTCATTGAGACAAGGTATAGATTCATTATTGGTAGAAGATAGATCCTCTGTGTCCAACTCCCTTTTATCAGGGAACCCATTAGATGATTCACCAGATAAACCCATTTCCTCTATAAAATAAGTTGATTCTTCCTTCTCTTCCATATATTCAGTTGAAGCTTCATTAAGACTACAGTATAGAGTTCCCTCTGTGAAAGAAGTTGATCCTCTCATCTCCAACTCCCCACCATCAAAATTATCCGATGATCCATCAAACGATTCACCAGACAAATTCATGGTGAAGTTAGTGGATTCTTCTATATCCTCAAAATACTTAGTTGAAGCCTCATTCAGACTACATTGTAGAAATTCATTATTGAAAAAAGCTGATTCCTTCATTTCCAAGTCCCCCTCATCGTCAACTCTCTCCAAGAACCCTTTAATTTTTTCAGGGAAAGGAGTTGATTTTTCAGACTCCAATTGACCCAAATCAACTCTCCCCAATAACTCTTGAGAAGATTCACTAGAATTCATATCGGTAAAGCAGCTAGCGGCAGAACAATCAGCAAAACAAGCTGCATTTTGGAGAAAATAGGATTTTGTTTCTATAATCTCAGTTTTAATATTATCTAGTCCACATAGATAGCCACTATTATACAGGAGAGGCTCACATTTGATCGATGCTCCTGGCATTGCCACAGCCAACAAGTCTTGATTAACACTGAAAAGTGTACTTTCCTGTTCAGGCTTTATTGAACCCAAATGTCTTAGATTACATAGAGAAGAGCAATCTTCTGCCCATTCATTCTCAACCTTCAGCTGTTTTGATAGCCTTGATTTCTGATGACAGGTGTGTTCTTCAAGGTCCAGCTCTGCATCCTCAAACTGACTATGAGAATGGTTCCTTTTCCTGGAGCTCTCAACATTGGCTTTTGTTGGGCCAGCAGACTTCAAAATTTTCAGCTCTTTTCCATATATTTTCAGTTCCTGCAGAGTCATTTTATCAAACGAGAGTTCATCACCGCCTTTGTTATCACCCAAAACTTCCCACTTCTTTCCTTTGTATATTTCCAGTTCCTGCAAAGTCATCTCATTAAACAAGACATCGTCACTGCCATTTTTATCAACTCCATTTCCTTCGTAACCACCATACATGTCGTCAATATCAGCTTTGACATTCGGTTCAAAGGTTCTGTGGCCGCATTGGGCAGATTTTCTACCCATAGGTGGCAGTATTTTGATGTTAACTTCTGTTGCAACCAAAAGGCAAACACTTGGATCCAATTATTAGCTGCTGAACTTTGGAGCTTTAGTCAATGTTATGTTACCACCATCTCCAGATACATGCAGCTGAGATTTTCCTTGAATTCATATGCCAGCACATACCATGCTGGATCATGCAGGAAAGCAAGATACACCACAAGTTACCAGTGACAGAATATCATAGCCTCATACCAGAGATTATCTAGTACCAACTTAGCATAATTATTTACAGTTTCCATCAAATTTGACCATGTTTTAGTACATGAAATAAAAGCTAACAAAGAATTTTCATTGAGATTCTAAAGGAAAGAGATACAACAAGGAAATAAAGAAAGAAAAGAAATGAAAAGATTTGAATAGAGCACGGTTCAGAATTCAGATCCTTCCCATGTATGACATGATAAAGGGTTAATAGATCAAGGAACTAGAACAAGGGAGGGATGAATTAAGACCTCAAATAAAGTAGCTAGGAAAGTCAAGTTAGACTGTGGAGTTAAGGAGAACATGGTCATGAATGGGGTCATGGTAAAATAGAATACAGAAAGGCAACCCTAAATAGTTGAGATTAGGCCATGATGAAGGTGAATACTTTTGTCCTTCTTTTCACACTCATTTGCACATACATTGTCCGAGTTGGCTCTTAAGTCTTTACACTCCCGAGTCATCTCGTTTTGATAAAGGACCGGGCCAAAAATAGGGGAGACTCAGCCAAGTCATCTCATTTTAATTAGTTATTTGCATTTTTAACCATTTAATAGGTAGATCTAATATTAAACAACTAAAGTTTATTTATAAGTAATTATGCATGAGGTTTGAAGTCAACAATTTAAAAATGATGACTAGAATGTAATTTGAAACTTATATTTGATCTTTTACATTCGATATTTAGACTATCAAATTATGCAATATGCAATATTTTTTTATTTTATTTTCCTTATTGTAGTGCTTTTCTTGCATATATAAATTTATAAATTTAAATTGATTGTCATTAATTCATGTATATTTATATTTTAAATAATGGATTCATTTTTAAATATTTTTTAAATTGTTTAAAAAAAACATAACCCTCCCGAGTCTCCGTGTTGACTCTATCCGAATTAAATTTTTTGCACTGGACAAGTCATAGTCTAAGTCACGAGTTTTCCAACCTTGAGTAAAAGGATCTCTCTTCACTAGATTAAGGAGTAAGACGACCAAAACTACACATTTGGGCCTACTTATTGAAAATCTAAACCCTTCAAAATAAACTCCTTCCTTTAATATGGGATATGGTAGAATCTCACTCTAATACAAGCTTGTCCCACCTATGATTGAGCATATGATTAATTTTGTCTATATGATCAATCTCATGGTGCAACCACCACCTATTTAAGTATAATTGTTATTCACCTACACTAGAATATGAGATCATTCATTTTGAACTCACACTCACCCCAATTTACAAATTGCAATTATCCACCATTATTCAAACCTAGATTGGGTCATGCAAAAAACTCCACTAATTAGACGCTACATGAGAGGAAGAGAGTGTGTTCTGCGCGTGTGCGGAATCAGAAACTTGTGGTTGACAATGAAGCCAACACAAAACAAGCAATTCACGTGGTTCGGCAGGGTGCCTAAATCCATGACCAAATAGAAACCTCTTTCGTCTTTACTATTTACACTCATCTATCTAGGGTTTAGAAGTTACATCCTTATCTATATAACTTTCTCCTTGATAGCCCCTAAGAAAGCACCAAGGAATGTGCCAAAGGAAAGAAAAAATCATAGTCATGTCAGGGCCAAAAGAACCGCTCATAGGAGCAGTTACTGAAATTAGGAAAACAAAAAGAAGAAGAATCCTAACTAGATTCTTTCCTTTAAAAAGTAAAGAAATAAAAACATTGGAGAGAGAGATTACTATGGGATTGAAGGGACCAAATCCAACCAACCAACAAACGGTTCTGATCAAAGAGCCATGGCCCAGTTTCACGAGATGGGTGAATCAGGATATTTTGAATCCATGATTCTCATGGAACCACACAATGCAGAAACCCTAGTAACGGGAAAACGGAAGGAAATCATCTACAAAGATGGATTCCAACCTCTGAAAATTTCCAGTGATTCTTTGAAACAGAAGAAGTTTCTAAGTTCCAGTGATTCTTTGAAACAGAAGCGTTGAAAATCGTACCTTGTTATGGAGATTTCGGGTGGAGAGGATGGTGAAAGCGGGTCTCCGGAGTCCGGAGTCGCTTTGCGTAAGAGGGTGCGGTAGAAGAAGCGGGAGAGAAAAAAAACAATAAAAGACATTTTGACGGGGCTCACTGGCCACGTCGGATAAAAAATTTAAGTGGGACTTTCCAAAAGAATCGGAAATTCCGAATCCCCCATCGCAGCTATAATGTGGCAAGAAAGGCTGGTCCCACATTATGACTGAATGCATGATTGAAAAAGTGACTGGGTGCTAATAGGGCTGTGAAAATTGACCGAAATAATCGAACCGCCCGGCTGAACCGACCATTTGGGTGATTCTATATTTTTTTAAAAGAAAACTGACCAATCGGTTATTTGTTTCACCTAAAAATTACACGACGGTCGGTTTTTTTATAAACTAAAAAATCGTTCGGTTAAAACCGAACCGACCGAATTGTTAAGCAGCTGGAGACTGCACTAACTTAGTAACTTGAACTGTTGAACATCTGTATTTTTTAAGTACTACTAGCTAGCTGTTGGGCCTATACTTGCTATTAATTGCTGCTGGGCCTGTTTTATTTGTGTGTAAGTTACTAAATTAGATTGGACACTTAACTTATTTAATGAAATTAAAGGCCCAATGGCCAATTAGACCAAAACCGAAAAACCGACCGGAAACCGACCAAACCGAATGTTCGGTTTTCCCACTTGCACTAAATACAGTGGGCAGAGATGACTGAAAACCGACCAAGACCGACCACCGACAGCTTTAGGTGCTAATATGGCATAGATAAAAAATGAGGTGTTTATCACTTTCAGTATTGAGTTCAAATAGATAGTACAAGTGCACGTTTTATAAAAGAATTGTGAGAACTCTTGTGTAAAAAAATAAATTATAAATGTTGTCACCAAAGTAGAATCTCAAATGTTCGACTTTCTTCCAACATTTGAAATGTTCGAATTTTGAAAATTTGTAAGGCTAAAAGTGCATTTTCAAGTGATTTAGAATTTTGAAATTCTGACTTCAAATACAGCATTTGAAATGCTTAAGGGATAAGATGTCACATCATATCATAAATCCTTATCAGAAATTTCTCTAACCAAACAGGCCCCAACACACACCTGTTGAATTAAAATTTGAGGATATATTTGAGAGGGGGTGGGCCCTATGATGGAGATCCCAGCATGTGTTACACGGTTCCCTTATAATAGTTGCGATAGAGATTGAGACTCCTTACAAAAATTTGCACTATTTTTATTTTCCTATTTTCTTGTTGTTGAGTTGGACTACTGATCAGTTGTAATACTTTAAATTTGGAAACGCATGGGTCGATTCATGGGCATGTATGTGATGGTAACATATGAAGACCGCTCAACCATAAATGTATTAGCAATTTGATATTTTCATTCGATGTTGCTAAACTATACACGAACACAGCAATAAATGGAGAAGAAAAAAAAAATACTTTTAAGGGGGAAGTTTAAATTTTTTTTTTTTAAGTCAAAAAATAGTAGGTGGTGGCTTATTTTATTTTTTCTAAAGACTTCAATCCACACACCCTTCCATTACAATTGGGATGAGTTAGATGACTTATTAACAAACTCTTGGCTCTTCAAACATGTAACGTGCCCTCCTACGTGTGTTATATGGTTCCCTTATAATAGCCGCGATAGGGGATAGAGACTCCTTACAAAAGTTTATACTATTTTTTTTCTTTTTCTTTTTTAAGTTTGGCTACTTATCAATGGTAATACTTTAACTTTGAAGAATATGTGATCGATTCATGGGCATATGTGTGATGCGAAGAGAAAAATACTTTTAAGAGAGTAGCTTATTTTTTTTTAAAGAAAAAAAATAGTAGGTGGTGGCTTATGTTATTTTTGCTAAAGACTTAGATTCACACACCCTTGCCCATGCAATTGGGATGAGTTGATGACTTATTAACAAACTTTTGGCTCAACAAACATGTGGTTTGTCATCCTCCTTAATCTTTTTGGACTTTTTAGGGCAGGGCTCACAAGGAACTCCTAAATCTTTTCATTGGAAGTCATTTACGAAAATCTAAATTGTTCAAAATGCATTTTTCTATTTTTGTATGAACTCGGAATTTCTCGCCAATAGAATCTGGGCATATCATCAAATTACTTAATTGTAGAGCATGCAAATAAAATATTATGAAAGAATTTCAAGTGTCTTGAAATGATTAGATTAACCTAACGGTCGGACCAACTCTTATTGAAGTAAATTGAGCTTGCCAAACTAAGCCCGATTCAAATTAATTTATATAGAGATGATAACGAGTCAGTTTAAACAGGGACCCGTAGGGATCTGCTCCAATTAGGGGGCAGGTTTGGTTATGTTTTTATTGGATCAAATCTGATACCGTTCTTCAACCTCTAACCCGAGTCAAATTTGAAGTGGACTGGGACTTTGGCTGTGCTTGACCCACCTTCACTATTTGTCTTCAACTTATAAATATATATATATATATATATATCTTCATTGGCATAGATTGTGAATAGGGGTGAAATTCTTTCACAGGTTGCAGGTTCAAATCCTCCATTATCATAAAACTCATCCAAAGATTGACTTAAGCCAAATTGTATGCACTGGTGAAAGGTTTGGGCCTTTCATCCTGATAGGAGGCCCATTAATAATATCCTGAAGGTAAAGTTCTGACACTGTGTGCATTAACATGTCTCGACTCTTCTATTATATCTATTTCTGAAAGTTATTTATGTGCTTTTTCTATTTTTGTTTATTTTTATCATTTTTTAAAAATTTCATCCTCACATCAGCATTGTCTTCTGGCAACCTTTGCACTTGGCTGTCTCCAATGTGTCTGTTGCTATGCTTGGGTTAATTTTTGAGGCTGGATTTCTGACCACTAAATTGCAAGTTTTTATGGGCTTTTGCACAATTGCACCTAGTGTTATACTGATTCTTGCAATTTATTATACTTATCTCAGATATGATTGTGGAAGATGGATGTCATTTTCTGTCTAAATCACCTCATTCCATGAAATGACAATTGCATGGCTATTGGCTTGTTGACTCAAACGGAGATTCCAGAGTTTGAAAGGATGTGATGGACAAAAAGAAGAAAAGAAAAGAGGAAAAGGCCAAAAAGATAATAATAAAAGCCCATGTGATTATAACAGCACAGTGCACTTTTGATCTCTTTGATGGTGTTCATGGGACGGTCCTGACCAAAACCTGGCCCAAAATGGCTTAGATTCATGCTATGTGTTTATGTCCATGGGCTGCATACCAGGCCATTTTCTGGCCTGATAGATGGGCCAGACATTGAAATCTATATGTTAAAAGGCCCAGGCCACATGTGTTTGTATTTTTCAAATGGGCTGGGTCCAGGCTTCTCTCTGACCTGACCCATGAACTGTGCACGACTCGATAGGTCTAGCTCGACTCGCCAGAGTGACTGGAAGGCTTTGATTAACTTACAAAATTTGAGCGAGTTTTTGGCAGACTAGGCTGTATTTGATAGACATTATGCCCTTCAAGTCGATCGGGTTGATTCAGCCAAGTTCGGCCGAGTTGAGATTTTGAACTATGTTCGGGAAACCATCACCCACTAATCTCTAGCAATTTTTTTCCTAAAACAACCTAGTGACTAGTGACCAGTCACTTTGGGGACTAAGCAAGTGAGTAGTATATCCTTTTTAGTTTCTGCCATGCATATCAACAGTGGAGTAACTGCAGAATTTGGATTTTGGATAGATGAAGTGCTCAATAGAGTTTTTTTTTTTTTGTCATTATCAAAAGGTTGTTTAAATATTTATGTGATTTTAACCCGTTTGGATAAACGAGGAGTGGAGTAAAGTGAAGTAGATCTCACGTGAGGAGTGAAGTCAATGAGAAGTTAGTTGATTTTAAGGTAGAGCACTTCACTTCACTCTGTTTGGATGTTTCGTATAAAGTAAAGTTTTGGAATATAATCAACTTTTACTCCAGGTAACGAATTAAACTGAGATGGATATACATATGCCAACAACAATACTTCATTTGTCTGGTCAAATTCATCCAAACATCATGGGTTAAAAGTTTAAACCATTAGGACCCATTTAACTTCACTTTACTTTATATTAATGCCTACTTCCCACTCCACACAAGACCCATGTTTTGTGGATTGGATGAAATGGGAAAGACATGCATTGTAGTCTCTCTTTTTTTTTCCCATTTATTTGATTCCGCACCCTTTTGAGGCCAACCTAATTAGGTGCTATATCATGGACGACTGTTTGAATGGAGAATTTAAATGTGATTTTTCAGACAACCATCTTCTCATCATAGGCCGAGAAAATATTTGAAAATTTCTAAAGATAGCCATGTCTTTACTTTTTATTTTTTACAACCCGTTCATCCGGTGGAGACGATCGAGCTCAAACAGTCTTTTATAGTATAACTTGAGCCCACTCGACCTTATGATCAACAATCATTTTCTCAAATGGCCCAACTGTACGTAGCTTTGGAAAGGTTCAAACAATAGTGCCCATTTGGAAGCACAACAATCATGTAGATTTTGTTGGCATTTGTGATGAGCCCACTTGTGTTTGCATGTGGGTGAACCTCACTCACAAATATACACCCCTCATAAAGAGTCTCATGGTGATATGGATAAGGATATAGCTTGAATTTTGTCCAACTCTCTATCTCTTTTATCATATCTACATTCGAAATCAAATTGAGAGAGAAATTGATCATAATCATCTCTCACTTCGAATTTGAATAGAGATCCTATCACCCATTAGCCTATGGGCTATATATTGACATGAGAAATATGATATAATTGTGTAATCCACATATATTAGTTCTCATTGATGATGACATATGTAATACATTTACAAGATGCAGAGATATGTTGATAGGAGTCAGTAGATTATAATGATATCTTTGACATATACAGAAAGCTTTTCTGATAAGACCATCCTATCTAGGATTGGGTTCAAACGGTTGAGCTTGGGTACCTATCCTAACAAGATATAGCTTGTTATAAGCTTGAATAATTCATCTTCATTCCACTAGTTCTCTAATTCTCCATTATCACCTTCTGCATAAGATCATTCTATCTAGGATTGGGTTCAAACGGTTGAGCTTGGGTACCTATCCTAATAAGATATAGCTTGGAATAACTTTGAATAATTCATCTTCCTTCTCTAATTCTCCATCATCACCTTCTGCATCCAGGATGTTCATCTTGCCCTTGAATCTTGAACGCGTTTATAGCAACCTGCTCTTATAGATCCGTGCTTCCGCTACACCTACATCCTTCATATTTTAGAGCTTCAAAGGTCTTCCTATACGACTCTTATGTTTGCATGAGAAACCTTCGAAATAAGAGGGACCAACCAGTTACAGTTAGAGTGGGATGGTGTCAATATTTCGTGGATCAATTGGAGGGCTTGTGTTCAAGTCCCACCCCAAACTTGGTGCAGATGTCTCACATCATCGAAAAGAAAAAAAATGGAGGGCCTCCACAACTTGGATGAGTTTGAAATTCGGCTTGACACTGATTGCACAACAGGTATTTCATGAAGGGATTAAGTTAATCATAGGAGGGGGAAAGTGTTCCCACTAGTTGGAATAATAAATTAATATTCTATCAAAACAGCTGGTATTCAGTAGGTTAATTAGATAATTAATGTCTTAAAACTAAATTATAACCCTAGCTAATATTCTATCAAAACAGCTGGTATTCAGTAGGTTAATTAGATAATTAATGTCTTAAAACTAAATTATAACCCTAGCTGTGATTGTGATGGGTTGAGCAAGCGTGAGTGCCTGACCAATGAAGCAGTTGGCTCGCATACCTAGAACCAATCACTACAGCTAATTGCAAATTTGTTAGAGAAAGTCCTTGTCACGCAGCCCTCCATTGATGACATTTCAAAAAAAGGGAAGGAAATGCATAGGATTCACAGATTTTTTTTGAAGAATAAGCTCCTTGAGATCATGGATATGTTTGTTTAAGTGCCCTTCGATTGGTTTCTTTTTCAAAGGGGGTATGGGATATTTTTTAAAGCACCATCAAAGTTGATTGTATTGCACATGCAAGGGATGCAGCATTTCCTTTGGCCTGAGTGGGATGACATCCCTTGTTTTGATTGTACAAATTTTTTTTTTTTTTTGGGTAAATAGATATTTCATTAAAAAGCACAAAGAACAACAAGAAAAAGGAGAAAACAATTAACCCCTAGACAAAAGGATATCTGAGGCTCATTTCCAGTCTACATCATGTCTACTAGAAAATCAAAATTAGCAAGCCTATGAGCTTGCTCATTTAGAGCCCTAGGGATAAATTCAAAGTCTACATAAAGCAATAAGATAGCCAAAGATTTAATGTCTAGAATAATTGAGTTAATGGACCAATCAAGACCTCCCTTCAAAATAAAAACCACTTCTTGAGCGTCGGTCAAAACACAAAGCCTATCAAAACCATTCTTCCAAGCCTTTACTAGAGCAACTAAGACCGCCCTCGCTTCAGCCTCCTTTGAAGAGATGACTTTGGGCCCATTGGATAGCACCTCCATCCACGATGACATCATTTAACATCATAACGAAGCCAAATGAGGCATACCCTTCATTCGCCTTAAAGGCATTATCTGAGAAGATTGTACAATTGTTATAGTCTAGAAATTTGGAAAATGAAAGTTGACTTGCGTACCAACACCACCGCCGTCATCAAAGCTTTTTTTTGGTGTATAACTATGGTGGGTTGGCTATATGAATTGTGTTTCGTCATTCAAGTCTGTCCAGAGTCAAATTCTTAAATAGGTTGTAGTTTTTGAATTTATCCTTACTACTTACATAAAGTCCTCTTTGTCCTCCCTTATACTTTGAAGGGTCTTTGATCTACATAGATTTGAGACAGCTCCTTACCCCTGTGGTAGGGAGGGGTCGGGAGTAGCACTTCTCATTGGAAGGTCGGAGCTTTGAACCTTGCTCCCTCACCTTGCATATGTAAAGTTGTTATTACCTTACCTCTATGAGTTGTGTCTCCTCCCATGTGCGAGTTCCCATCACCTTGCATGTGTGAGTTGTGTCTCCTTGCATATGCGAGTTCCTATTACCTCCCATGTGCAAGTCTCACGAGGTGCCAGCCAATTAGTTGAAAAAAAAAAGCATAGATTTTTTCCTCATCATCTCAAACAATTATCTCTTATTTTATCATCTATTTGCGGGATCAAGTGAATGATAATATGGGGCAATATGGGGTTGCTCGGTTGGTTGGTAACCCTCATGTCATCCAGTTGCCAAGAGATTGATCATTGGATATGCCATTCTTCCTCACGTGTGAGCTTCTCTTCTCACTTTGTGGTCAAGGCTGAGTATCTAAAAAAAGAACAATAGTGATGCGGATATTTACCAATTACCATACATTGATAAACTCATATTCGAGGTCCCATCCCATACTCGTGCCATGCCATCGAATTTATGAGTTCTACTTTTCCATAGGCCTGTCAATTAGTCGAGTCGGGGCTGGGCTTGGGTTGTCCAATCACATCCCAAGGATTAGGCGGGCTTGCCAGGGGTTGTCCAATCTCGGTTCTAAATTGAACATGCCTACGTCAATCTCATCCCGTGCTAGCCCGTGCTGGGCCAGGGGTTAGCACAATTTTAAATACAAGGTAAACATTCTCTAATTTTACTCTATATTTGATACAATGCTAGTGCACGAGTTGTGTTTTTTTCCTCAATGCTAGTGCACAACAAAATTGTCAACCTGGAATAACCAAAAACTTCGTAGATTTGAAGAATGTATTTTATATTTCTGACTAAATAATCTTGGACAGAGTTCAAAAAATAAACATATTAAAGACGAGCATGCATATAAAATTAAGTAGCTAGAACAAAAAACACACTGCTAATCTAACAATTTAAAATGTATGTATCATCAATAATTAGTTGATTGAAAATGAATGAATCTATATAAAGAATGAATCAATACAAGATAGAAAAGCATAATGCAATAAACTGTCTTCGACATGGACCCGGAATAAAAAGGACATTGGAGGTCTGTAATAAAAATAACTGCTCACTTAAATAAGAATTCCTTATATTTCTACCCAAAAACAAAAAATCCTACCTAGCCCTTGCTGCAGCACTAAACTTCCAAGAATTGGGCTATAAACAGAAACGTCCTTTATCTGATGAAATATGATATTGTAGAGTCCAGCTTCTGGATTCCTTATTGGACCAAGCTTGGGCTTTGACTGTTGGACTCTGCTACTCCACTACCCCGTACAAACTACAAACGAATCTATACTTTTTTTAATTTAAAGGTCCTAGTTTATCTGACACTTACAAACGACAGAAATCAGAAGAAAAAAAACATGAGCCATACTGAAATCAAATCGAGCCTTTAATGAGCCATACTCAGTTCTCCCACATGTTGCCAGGGGATTCTCAGTTCATGCACTGAAGTGTTTAAATATTTGAATCTGGGCTTCCATTCTGTCTGCATCCTTGATTCATTACCTGTCGTAGACATGGAGCTCCAGGCCCAACGTTGTCTGTGCTTGAAATTGTTCCAAGCAGAAAAAAACAGAAAAAGGAAATTTTCATTTAGTATTCATGTGTTGTAGTATAACATGAGTCATGAATGATTAGAACATCCAAGCAATGAATGGCCCTGCTCGTGCAGCCCAAGTGGAAATACGACAAAATGACAATCAAGGGTGTAGGGGTTTGAAAGGTCTTCGCATGACCTACTTTATGCAATATATGATAACCATATGATCATGAGAGGTGCACATATGATAGCCTCAAATTGTCTAAATCCTAGCCATTGAATAAAGTTGATTAAGTAACAACTCCGCACAGATCAATCATAGGTCCTAAAAAACTCTAACCAGTGTCAAGTATTTTTACCAAAAAGAAAAAACTAGCATCAAATTTGGGCGAGTGTAATTTCGCGCAAGAGTTAGATTAATCATAGAGTGGCTCAGATGGACACATGGGCCAAGAGGTATGCTTAGAGAAGCCTGAGGTTTCATTAGTATAATATTATACATACAAAATATGAAACGACTTAATCGTTAATCCTTGTCGTTGTTATCTTAAGTTTGAACTCATCCCATTGAGGGTTTTGGACCCGAAACACAGATTCTAGTTTGAGCTGTCAGACCCAACACATTCCCAAGCCCGCCTAAATTGGCCCCCTGGGCCAGATTCAGTAGGGCTGTGAAAATTGACCGAAATAACCGAACCGCCCGGCCGAACCGACCATTTGACGGTTCTATATTTTTTTTTAAAGAAAACCGACCAATCGGTTATTTGTTTCACCTAAAAATTACACGACGGTCGGTTTTTTTATAAACTAAAAAACCGTTCGGTTAAAACCGAACCGACCGAATTATTAAGCAGCTGGAGACTGCACTAACTTAGCGACTTGAACTGTTGAACATCTGCATTTTTTAAGTACTGCTAGCTAGCTGCTGGGCCTGTACTTATTGTTAATTGCTGCTGGACATTTTTTATTTGTGTGTAAGTTACTAAATTAGATTGGACATTTAACTTATTTAATGAAATTAAAGGCCCAATGGCCAATTAGACCAATACAAAATGAGACTTGACCCATTCAAATTAGAATCCAGCCCAAAATCGAAAACTGACCGGAAACCGACCAAACCGAATGTTTGATTTTCCCACTTGCACTAAATACAGTGGTTGGTTTTCGATTATCTATATCAAAAAAATTGAACATCTGACTCGGACGCAGAGGTGACTGAAAACCGACCAAGACCGACCACCGACAGCCCTAAGATTCAGGCACATTGGGAGCGTCTCTCTTTATACCCACACCTAGAGTCAGAATTAAAAGGAGCCCAAATTATTCAACTTTTGGAGGGAGAGAGATCTATTATTGGGGCCCACTTTTCCCAAGAGTCAACATATGATACTCTGACAAAGTATGGCCGTTCAATCCACGTGCTATGTAGAGGAATACTGTGCTCGTCCTATAGGTATCTTTTTCCTAGTTGAATCAAGTTTGAATAGAGACAGAAATTCATTTATATAAAACTTTTGGAAACCCATCATGGCCCACCTATCCAATTACAGGTTTTGGTGAGATCTCTGTCTAAGATTAAATAAATATCAGTATGATCATAGCCATCTATTTGAGAGCTCTGGATCAAGTCTGAAAATCAAATTTTAAAATAAGAAGACAAGACCTTTACGTCCTCCAAATCATAGAAAATCATGTTCGGTGATTGTAAGTCTATGAGGACTTTGTTCAGCTGCATATTCATTCTTAAGAATTATCAAGCATGAGGCCCTGAGCCATTATAGGATGTGAGAATAAACCAACGGATATAAAATACTTAAATCTGTAAATTTCTTAGCGCCTATTTTAATATAAGTAAAAAATAGAGTAGAGTAAAGTTAAAATGGTCCTAACAATCTATAAGTTGAACTCTATCTTGTTTAAATCAGCTTGGCCTGATAGATGAAATAACATTGTCAGCCACATGTACTACATTTCACTTCAACTTTAAATACTTTTATTTGCTTATGGCCTGTTTTAATAAATGAGGAGTGTAGTGAAATGAAGTGGATTTCACATGTGGAGTGGGGTGAAGAGAAGTAGGTTGAATTTTAAAATAGAATATTTCACTTCACTCCATTTGAATGCTTATTTTGAGGTTAAGGTTTGGAGTATAATCCACTTTTATTCAAAGAAATAAAAGTATTTAGAGTTGAAGTGAAATGGAGTACATGTGGATTATAACATTACTTCATTTATCGGGCCAGACTCATCCAAAGGTCCATTTAACTTCACTCTAATCCATTTTTTGCCTATCCAAACAGGCCCTTTAAGTAAAAGTGGATTATACTCTAAACCTTAACTTCATAATAAGCATCTATGAAGTGAAGTATTATATTTTAACTTCACATACTTCTCCTCCACTCCACTCCCCATGTGAAATCTACTTCATTTTATTCCACTCCTCATTTATCCAAATAGACCTGGGATTTCATTTTTGGTCAAAAATTAAGTATGTCCTACATAGTCATCCCAACAATGATACAAGGCCATGATATCACTCTTGAAGCTTCAAAATTGAAGTATTTCCTACATAGCGATTCCTACAATAATATAGGGCCATGACATCGCACGATACCAAAAATATTTAAACTTTGATAGAATCAAAATCTCAATTTATTATCTTTAGCCCCACAGAGACGGATGCCTTGAACATAAGAGTTGATCTCCCACCATCCAATTGAACGACCAATTGGTAAACAAAAAGTCTACATGGACTAATCCCATGGTTTTTATTCAAATATTGGAAAAAAACAACTAATATTTGAATGAGAACATGGATCTGTCCATGAGTTAGTCTATATAGCAGACTTATTGATAAATTATTTATGAGAATCACCAATTTGGAGCCTTCCCTCGCAAAGAGACGAACGGCTGGGATGGGTCTTCGCAATGCAACGTGTAAAGCGATGGTGGTTGGAAGCCGTACTCTGCGAGAGTACCAGCAATTTAGCTGGACAGCGAAAACGGCCATTCGGTGGTCACGAGTAGCCTGTCGGGGCCGATCATTAAGTGGGCCCACAAAAGGCCTTTGGCGGGATGCAGCAGACCGCAAGTTTTGGCGGGAAAATTGGGATGTCAGGACTCACTGAGGAGGTGGTGGTGGTGGCAGTGGTTACAAAAAAAGAAGTGAGCTGGAGCCTTGGGGGGAAGTTGGAGTTACACCAACATCTCTCCTTGTAGTTGGTACGGCCCAGCTTTTCTTGGTCCTTTAAATGTGAGTATGGACGGATGCTGCCATTAAAGCTCGCCGGGCCCACGAAAAGATTTACAAGATCGGGAGCGGGCCCCACCACAGCAGGTGAAAGAGCCCAAGGCCAATTCTCGTGAAAGTGGGTCCCGTGTATCAAAGGTAGGTTGTCTGGGCCACGCCACTAGACTGCTTTCACCCATATTACCAGGTTGGAAGTAATGATGACGTCACCGAGGAGCCTCGATCCACTGAGGGCGCCTGTTTGGCAGCTTTTAATTTGGGGCCTAACATGTCCCAAACTAATCAAAGTGAAGTCCAGGAAAATGTACAGGAATAAGTTGGAGGTCTCCACTTCAAATGTTAGTGGGTGATGCTGTGTATTTTATCAATGATCAATTTTAGGGGGGGGGGGGGGGGGGGGGGGGACTTCGTGTACCTTATCATAAAATAACAAAATTGAGATTCTCAATGCCCATTTGCATCTCAAAATTTGGAGTTTCGGCCACGCACCGAATGTAGCATTTGAAATTCAAATAGATAACTAACGTGTGTCAAATGAGCTGTACACCATATTAGTCTGCAATCATGCTAGATTATAGGATCAATTACAGGATCAGATTGATCCTCTGTATATAGTGTTTCCTAGAATAGTTTTCTTTCTTCTCTTTATAAACCAATGTATTGCTACATGATTTATATCAATCAATATAATTTTAAACCCATTTTTGAGATGGTATCAGAGCATGCATATCTTCATTAGAAGTTAACACGAGATCGATTGTGAAATCCGTTCAGTGTGCTTCCACACCCGCAGTCATTAAGCCCAGACACGCGATCAGTCGACGATCGGTGTCGCTGTGCTGTTACCGCCCTCCCCTCACCGATCATCGCCGAGATCAATTCCGATCTCTGCTGGGCCACACGCAGAAAACAGAGATCACGGATTGAGTTTCTGCAGGAAACTCGAAACAGAGAAGAGTCCCGTGTTCGCCGGAGAAGACAGAGGTCGCCTGTCCGCGTCGCCGCCAACGTCCCCACTGTCCGCGTCGCCGCCATCCGTGCGTGCAGCCATCCGCGCGTCGCTGCCTGCGCGCATCCGTTCTGCGCGTCCGCGTGTTCGCCGGAGAAGACAGATGTCGCCTGTCTGCGTCCTCTCCGCGCCTGGAGGCGTCCTCCTCCTCCGCCTTCCTGAAGCCCAACTTCCGCAATCTACGCGGTTCCCTGCTCTCGCTCCGCGCTCTCCGCCGTGTCTTCATCTTCTTGCAGTCCTTCTTCCTCTGGTTCCTCCTCCTATTGCCCGGGAACCGCCACTCCCAGTCGTCGTGCCGCCATCCGCGCGTCGCTGCCTGCGCGCATCACAGGCGCTTGGTTCATTTTTTTTGCTTGCAGGCCATCGCCGTGTAGCCGCTGCTGTCGCCCGCCATCGCCGTGCGTCGCCCGCTGTCCGCCGCTGCGTTGCCGGAGTTCGCTGCCGTGCCGTTGACCGCTGCACCATCGCCGGAAGTAGCAGCAACCTTCATCGCTTTCTGTGTACAAAAACAGAACCAGCGAAGAACAGAACAGAGTTCTGTTCTGTTCTGTTTCTGTTTGGGGAGAAGGAAGGCCAGGTTGGGTTTGGGTCGGGTCGACCTGACCCGTTTACAGAAGCCCAGCTAAGCAAGCCCTCAGAACCGAAGCAGGTCAGGTCTGTCTGGGTCAGTTTCCGCCTGACCCGTGAACCGGGAAGGCCCGTTCCAGGAGTCTGCTGACGTCATCGCCACGTCAGCGCAAGGTTCTGGTAAAAATATTTTTTTTCCATCATCCATTGAGCCATCATTATGGCAAGTGGAGAAGATTCCAGCAAATCCAATTCAACCACTCAGATTGTCACCATCCAAGGAGATAATTCCAACTTCTCAGCTGGAATCAAATTGGATGAACATAATTATTCTCTATGGCATCAAGTTATAGAGATGAAGATTGCCGGACGAGAGAAACATGGTCACTTGACAGGTGATATGACCCAACCTGCGGCCACAGATCCAACATACAACAAATGGCGTGCGTCGGATTGCCAAGTCAAGAGCTGGTTATTCGATGCCATGAAACCCGATCAGATGAAACGGTTTATCCGTTATGACACAACCAAGCAAGTCTGGGATGCAATCAAGAAAACATACTCTGATGGTTCAGATGAGGCAAAGATCTATGATCTACACAGAAGGTCATTCACGATGACACAGAATGGAGCACCTGTTGCCAATTACTACAGTGAGCTCACTGCGATTTTCCAAGAGCTTGATCAATTAAGTCCAAGTAACATGAAGGATCCAGAAGATATTGAAACTAGACGCAAGGAAATTGACCGTCTCCGAGTTTATATCTTTCTTGCAGGTTTGGACAATACTTTTGATCAAATTCGAGGAGAAATTTTAAGGATGGAGCCTAAACCTGAACTTGAGGCAGCATATGCACATATTAAAAGAGAGAGTAACCGACAGGGAACCATGTCTGAAGCTGGTGCCTCATCCAATGCCACAGCTTTGGTCACTGCAAGGTACAAGCAATCTCGGTTACCCACCCAGAAAACAGACTCTACTCGTAACCGGCCTCCAATGAAGTGTACCAAGTGTGGTTTAGATAACCATACAATTAAGAGTTGTTATGAGATCATTGGTTATCCAGAAGGATGGGTTCACAAAGGGCGAAAGAGGGATTCGAGCAGAGCCTCATTCGCATCAAATGAGTCATCCCAAGAGACTGCATCGGAACCTCCATCAGGTACATCTGGCTCCAAGGCCTTGGCCACCTCAGGTACTTCCTCCTACACATCTTCACTTACTTATAATAGATCATGGATTCTTGACACTGGTGCTACTGATCACATGACATCTAGTTTCACTGGATTGCACTCTACCAAACCATCAAGCCAAACACATATTACCAGTGCAAATGGAACCACTTCCCCAGTTTTGGGAGAAGGGTCCCTATCTCTTACATCTTCATTAAGTCTCGATCATATCTTGGTTGTTCCTTCACTCGACTATGATCTGTTATCTGTTCCTCAAATCATTGATTCCCTCAATTGTACTGTGTGTTTTTGGCCATTGTATTGTCTGTTTCAGGATCTTCTCACCAGGGCCGTGATTGGATGTGGTACTAGGAGGGGGAAGTTGTATTA
This sequence comes from Litsea cubeba, assembly GCA_012931725.1. Taxonomy (NCBI): domain Eukaryota; kingdom Viridiplantae; phylum Streptophyta; class Magnoliopsida; order Laurales; family Lauraceae; genus Litsea; species Litsea cubeba. Next base: position 10,723,900 of record CM022944.1, on the reverse strand, counting down.
TCTGGACTTGACAGATGACTGCTGTGAGAAATTGAGTAAAGCACATCATGTGAGAGGAGACGAGTCAGTCAGAATGAAGAAGATTTGGCTGTGGCATAGACGATTAGGTCATGCTTCTTTTGGTTATTTAAAACTTTTATTTCCAGATTTATGTTCTCAGTTTGCTGCATCAGACTTTCACTGTGAAACTTGTGTTTTGGCGAAAAGCCATCGTGTTTCTTACCCATTAAGATTGAATAAAAGTTCTATGCCTTTCATGCTTATCCATTCAGATGTCTGGGGTCCGTCAAGAATTCTTACTATTCGTGGTTTTAAATGGTTTGTGACATTTATAGATGATTGCACTAGGATGACTTGAGTTTTTCCCATGAAGCAGAAAAGCGAAGTCACCGCCAAATTCAAACAATTTCACCAATATGTTGCTACTCAATTTGACAAGAAAATCACAACATTGAGGTCGGACAATGGAGGAGAGTACGTCAACAACGATCTACATACTTTTTTAAGCCAACATGGTATTGTTCATCAAACCACATGTGCCTATACACCACAACAGAATGGTGTAGCAGAACGTAAAAATCGTCATCTCCTGGAAGTTGTCCGTGCCTCTCTATTTGAGGCTCATATGCCTCATCGTTTTTGGGGGGAGGCCCTTTGTTCCGCTGCCTACCTCATCAATAGAACACCATCAAGTACTCTCCAGTATCAGACTCCAATGCAGACATTGACCACTCTCCTCACCATGCCATCCACACCAAATCTCGAACCGCGTGTATTTGGATGTGTTGCTTATATCCAGGTATATCCACACCAGCGTGGTAAACTTGATCCATGTGCTCTCCGCTGTGTCTTTGTGGGGTATTCCGACACTCAAAAAGGCTATAAGTGTTTTCATTCTCCTACTCAGACCTTGCATGTTACAGCCGATGTTACTTTCCACGAGAGTGAGTTCTATTACTCAGGGGGAGATTCCGAGCATCCCCTGCAGGGGGAGAGCTCTATCTTTGCAGAAGATACTCAGAATCAGATCATTCAAGTTCCACAGAATGTTCTAGATCAGCTTATGTCAGAGCAGCCGCGGACAACACCTGAGGATGTAGTGACTACTGAGTCACCAACTCCACAGGTACAGCAAGAGCAAGAGCTACAACAACTAGAGACTCCAGATAATATTTCAGATACAGTTCTTCCTACAGTACCACCACCAATCATCCAATCAGGTCCTGAGATCCCTCCACAGGTAACCGAACACTCAAACTCTCACTCTAGCCCTTTACCTGAGTCAAGTCATACAGGAAACACAGGTTATCAGTTACCTCCTCGTACGAATAGAGGGATTGCTAAACAACAATATGACCCGGACCCTAAAGCAAAGGTTAAATACCCTATTGCTAATCATGTGTCTCTACATAGGCTATCTCCGTCATGTGCATCATTTGTATGTCAATTATCTACTGTATCTATTCCAAGTAATGTGCAGGAAGCTCTGAAAGATCCCATGTGGACTCAAGCAATGAATGAAGAAATGGAGGCTCTCCAGAAGAATTCCACTTGGGAGATGACTACCCTTCCTAAAGGGAAGAGAACAGTAGGTTGCAGATGGATATATACGATAAAGTTCAAAGCAAATGGCACCATTGAACGATACAAAGCAAGACTAGTGGCAAAAGGTTACACTCAGACTTATGGGATTGACTATGGGGAGACCTTTGCTCCTGTAGCCAAGATCAACACAATTCGGGTCCTTCTTTCTCTGGCAGCAAATCTGGACTGGCCATTACATCAGTTTGATGTAAAAAATGCCTTCCTGCATGGAGACCTAGAAGAAGAAGTCTATATGGATCCTCCTCCAGGATGCAAGATGGGGTCCAGTCAAAACAACATGGTGTGTAAACTAAGAAAGTCTCTCTATGGATTGAAGCAATCACCCAGAGCATGGTTCGGAAGGTTCAGCAAATCAATGAAGAATTTCGGCTACAAATAAAGCAACTCAGATCATACTCTTTTCTTGAAACATAGGAAAGGTAAGGTCACTGCCCTTATTGTGTATGTTGATGACATGGTGGTTACTGGAAATGACCCGGAGGAAAAAGCAGCATTGCAACGTTATTTATCCAGTGAATTTGAGATGAAAGATCTCGGTGCTCTGAAGTATTTTTTGGGTATTGAAGTGGCTCGTTCAGAACAAGGAATATTTCTATCTCAACGGAAATACATCCTCGACATTTTGACCGAAACTGGAATGTTAGCCTGCCAGCCAGCTGATACCCCGATGGAGGTGAATCATAAACTTGGTGAATATCTTGACCAGGTACCCACCAACAAAGGAAGATATCAACGCCTTGTTGGTAAGTTGATATATCTATCACTTACTGGACCTGATATCGCATATGCAGTAAGTGTGGTGAGTCAGTTCATGCATGCACCAAGTGAAGGACACATGGATGCTGTAAATCGGATTCTAAAATATTTGAAGTCAGCTCCTGGAAAAGGATTGATGTTCTCAAAGCATGGTCATCTAGATATTCAAGGGTACACTGATGCAGATTGGGCTGGGTCTGTTACTGATAGGCGGTCAACATCTGGATACTTTACTTTTGTGGGAGGAAATTTAGTCTCTTGGCGCAGTAAGAAACAGAAAGTGGTGTCCCGATCGAGTGCTGAAGCTGAATATCGGGGTATGGCACATGGAATATGTGAGCTACTCTGGATACGAAATTTGTTGGGGGATTTGGGATTCAAACCCAAACGTACCATGCAACTGCATTGTGATAACAAGGCCTCAATAGACATCGCACATAATCCAGTGCAACATGATAGGACTAAGCATGTTGAAGTTGACAGACATTTCATCAAGGAGAAACTCGAGGCCAAGATCATTGAGGTACCATTTGTTAAATCCGAAGATCAACTTGCAGATATCCTCACCAAAGCAGTCACCGGCAGAATTTTTCACAGCTCACTTAGCAAGTTGGGCATTGATGACATATATGCACCAACTTGAGGGGGAGTGTCAAATGAGCTGTACACCATATTAGTCTGCAATCATGCTAGATTATAGGATCAATTACAGGATCAGATTGATCCTCTGTATATAGTGTTTCCTAGAATAGTTTTCTTTCTTCTCTTTATAAACCAATGTATTGCTACATGATTTATATCAATCAATATAATTTTAAACCCATTTTTGAGAACGTGTCCATGGTTTTCTTCTTTTAAAGAATCATATCGATGTTAGAACGACCTCTAGGTGTGTTTCTTTATTGAAACTTAAGAAATTTTAGTTTGAAAAGTAATCTCAAGTATATTGGAATTCCAAGATCTTCCACTGTACTAGAGCATCATGTAATTTCAGCAAAAAAGTAAAGGGGTTGGAATTCTAGCAATTTCAAAGATTATTCGAGACTTATCAGATGGATGGAATTTTGGAATTCTTATAAAGCTCATACGTTTTGCAAAAACATAACAATTATTAGGTTGGTATATAGTTTTTTGCTCAGGATAAGGCCCATATATTGAAAACTCGAGCTGCTTAAATTAGACATCCTCGCATTATATGGGGGTTACCCTAAATTTATCCCCAATGGAAGTTTGGCCCACCATATGATTAACCATTTAATAGGAAAACAATGACAACAAAATTGTATTAGGTATTCATAATTTATGTATCAAAGGGTCAGTCCGACCAACTCCAGTTTGTGTAAGAGTTTAAGTAATCCGCACAATAACAAGCGGTCAATTAGTTTGATAGGTTTAAATCTTCAATAGGTGGACCCCACTATAGAGTCTTACTTTCACCGAGAAACTATATACAAATCTTATAATTATTAATTAATGGTTTTTTGTGCGAATTATAAGGGTTTTTAAAAATAATTGTATTAGTTTCTTGTCTTCATAGAAAGCATTTTGGATCCCAGTTTTTTTCATTCTTAACGAACACCGTACAGTTGAAAATATCCATCTTTTTCGTGTATATATATATTTTTTTTCTTAGCTTCAATGAAGAGATAAACTCTCGCATGTTCAAATAATTATTTCAATCTTGCTTTTGTCTTTTCATGCATAAATGTTTTATGCAAAATGTTTGTCCAAGTTTTCTAGAAGATTTGAGAAATTTGCTTAATTTATTCTTCCCTGGCTTGAAAACTTCTTAAAATTTTTACTGTAAACTATCGTTCATTAAAAGACAAAAGAAAAATCAAGGTATTCATTTGAATATGTAACAGTGTCCACATAGAGTTTGTATGAAAGCTAAAAATAGATGAGCGCAAAGGGAAAAAAAGGAAGAAGAAGAAGAAAATTCTTGAGTTGTGCAACATTCATTTTCGAAATCCGAGCTAAGATTGTAGAAAAAAAGGGGATTAGGAGAGTTCATATGAAAGCAAAGCATATTATGATATTGCCACCAGGTTGCGGTATTGCCACTGGGTAGGTTGCAATATCACAACTAAAGGATACTTTTATCCTTCAAAATTATTACTTAATTACATAAATGCCTTGACAAAAATTTATATCTTCATAATTAATTAGTAATTATTTGATCTCTACAAAAAAAAAAAAAACGTAAAAACAAAAATAAATGATAGTTTCAATACATTTTTTGTCCCAAAGTAATTCAAGGAAAAAAATCTATATCAGTCATGGCTAAAAACCTCGGTCTATTGGGCATTAATACACATTTCAACAAAGTTCTAAAATCATGATAAATGTAAAATTAGCCCCTTGTGAGGCCCATTTGGCAAACCCCCCCCCACCCCACGTTGAGTTGATGTGTGCAAAATTGATGCCTCACACAACTATCAAAAATGAGGGTCGTGGATTAGTAGGTTAAAATGATCTGATGGACTTAAGATTTTGTGTATATATAGGTGGCTCACATTCTGATATTCCAATTCTCCCCTCTATAATTGGTAGCGCCCTAGGTGCGCCCTGCATGAATGTCTGTATCAATGAAATGAAAAGTAACATTTCTTTTGAATATATGTTTTTTTTTTTAGAGGAAAGAGTAGGAATATTGGATATGTTTGACACATTAAGGGTAGGAGGGGGTGGATTACTTTGTGCAAGGAAAAAAAATTCATAGATTTTGTGGTTTTCTAACATAAATTACATTGCATAAAATATATTTTACGAGACGTAGTATAAGCGGTTGTTCTCATGCAGAGTGTTGGAATCCAGGATTATGAGGCCTTATTTGGTATCTCTACTTCTATTTCAACGAGCCATCTATAATAGTCATAAAAAAAAAAAAAAGAACCAAAGAAAAGGCTCAAGCTCTTTTTTTAACGGGTTCAAAAGTAGGTCATTTCATTTTAAAAAACCTTACTTCTACTCAGTAAAGCGGGTAGAGAATAGAATCGTGCGTCTAATGCTCATATTTACCAAACCTCTTTCCGCTCGTCATTGAAGTCTTGTTAAATTCTATTTAATATTTAATAGAGTTTGTATTGGCACATGGTCACAATTTTTTTTGTCCTATGAAAACGTTTGCACATGGATGTCTTGATTTACATGTTAAATAGGCGAATTCCCATTCCAAGTGAACATCCATATGGAGAGAGAATGCAGGAACATCAGTAGGAGAGAATTTCCCTTGAATGAATTGCCCAGGATTATAAATTTTAGTATTAGAAATTCTCTGAAATGGGCCACGTAGAGCTGGACTGAACATATAGTCTTTCTTGAAGGGTCTTCAGTCACTATTGTTCGACTAGCATACCCCCTATTGGGAATTGTGGATGCAATTTTTTTTCTTCCTAAAAGTTGTTTTCCTTTTACACGTGGTACGGGATAATGGGTTTTACATAAGTAAATATTATTTATACAAACCTTAGATATACAACTGTTACACGGGTGAAAAAGATCACCATATTTACCAAAATCACCTGTTTTACATTGATAATTAAGTACATGAAATGATTTTAAATGTGTTATGATGTTTTTAACAAAAATTTCAAAATCTATGAAGATTTAAAATTTTAATCTAACGTCTCGATGTTTATCATTAATTTGAAAATATTGAACAGTAAGATCATAAATTGAAGGCCTACAAAATTGCAGAAAAATTAGATTTATAGTTGGTGTGTTTTTGACATTTTCATTAACTACTCAAAGTCCGAAGGTTTAAGATTATAAACGTGAAGGTCTTAGTGCTTATTAGTTCAATAAGCAAATTGAATGTTTTGTATTACAAAACGAGGACTTTGGTAATGAAAAAAATAATAAAAGCTGTGGATGAGATTTGATCCCTTGGCCAATTGCATGACCAAATATGCAATCAATATTATATGAAACATGTACCTGCACCATTTTACAAGTGAAATATGTGAAAGTGAAAAATACCCTTATTTACGCACTTTTCATTTCTTACATACAAAGCGAAAACGTATGAGATGATGTGTAAACATACCTTATATCAATATGTGAGTTATTTTTATACGTAAATGGTGCAAACAAATCACCCTTTAAAATAAAATAAAATAAAACCTGGGAGATATATTTGATTTTTTATTGCAATTGGGTCCATGCATAGTATAGTTGTTGAATGCACCGCCGTGGGACAAGAAAAAACATAGAATAATGGTCAGGCAATTGACTTTTGGACCCCCTCAATATCAACACAGGTTACTTATTCTGTACCTTGTATGAGTATTGCTTTTATGTTTTTCATAAATAATAAAATAGAATCAAAGTATGGGCATCCTTTTTTTTTATCTAGATGATAATTGGTCTAGGTTCATTTGGATCAAATACCCTGCGCATACCCAAATCTATAATATATAATGTATAATAATAGTAATATATTAAAAATATATATATGATTTGTCTTATACATTTTATAGAATACATATAAATATATGATTCAGGTCCAAGTTCGGTCAGCTCGACTATAACAAAACCAAAATATTTTTTGACATGAAGTCGAGGCCAAGTTGAATCCATGAAGGCAGGCCCAAGTCCCATATATAGGTATGCATCGTAGGCTTAGTCTCGCATTGATTTGATCAATGACTTGCATCATCATCATCAAAAGTGTTGTCTAAATTATATTGGGGTTGGGTTTCATTTTTGGATTAATATAAAATTTTATGCCAGATGGAAACCTACCTAACGCAACTCTCCTCTTTTATTAGGGCTTGGGGATCGAGAATAAAAACCGTCGGAATCATGATTCTTGTAAACCCTTAAAACCAATGTTGTAATGTTTGCAACTCATCATAATTCAAGGGGAAAAAGGGTGATAAAAGAAATTAGATATCGCATGAGGTCCAATTTGTTTGAAAGGCCCAAGAACACTGAAGTTATGGTTTTAAGAATCTTTTAATTCACTTTGAGTAATGGGCTATTTGGAAATTCTAGTCTAACTAGTAAATGCTAATTATATTAAAGTTTAAAATAAAAGCTCTAAAATTTAAGTCCTAATTTATAATTAGTATTTTCTGTGGTAATTGGGGTTTTCTTTTTTAAAAGTACAGGGTATAACCCACTATTTACTGTATTTTAAAAATATTTTGAGCTTATTTTAATTTAAAACACTTGTAAATTTTATATTGTCCACCTACAAATTATTTAGTAATTAGTTTATAAACACGCTCTAAAATTAGATAATGAAATTAAAATTTCATCAAATGCTCTAACATGAAAATAAGCTCTAAATTACAATATAAATGCTTATTTTTCAAATAACGGGCATGACCCATGCCATTAGATGTCAGATGTGTCTTCATCTTCTATTTTTCATCTAAAGTTTTGCAAGCTTTCGATAAGCGTTTGGATACTTAAATAAGTTGAATAAAGAACTAGTTGGGATCCTATTGACCTAGACATTTTAATTTGCCAAGCACATTTGATAATTGGACTCTAATGATCTGCCGAATTCAGCCGACTTCAATCAACACTAACAAGCCAAAAAGGGTTATATTATAATATGAATGCGTTTTAGTTAGGCACTGGACTGATATAGGGTCAAATTTATCGGACACATGACACTACTCCTGGCCCACACACAGGGCTCGAGGAAAAGTGAGCAATGCCTCGGGTCCAGGACCTTTTACAGCTCTTCTTTTCCCCAAAAAATGCTTCCTTTTACAGTTTTACCACAGTAGAAAAGCAATGGCTATTTCAGGTTGATTCACAAAAGTAGCAAGCTGGAAGCTTGGCTGCCTTATTCAAGGCCTCTTGAGTCTTGACTCTTGTGCGATTTCCAAAGAGGGAGGTGTAGAATTGCATTGTAGGCCAATCTATTAAAAGTTTTGAGCTTCCCATGTGAGATTTTTTAAGATTTTACTTAAATAAGAATTGGATTTAGGGTCTATTTTTTTATTATAATTCATATAATTCATGTATGGTGGTTGTCTGGAATTTAAAATGCTGTCAAATTCTGAAATTCTAAATTCGTTGTTTCATTTATTGCCTGAATTCCTATCTGAGCTCCCGGAATGCCGTCGTCTTTCTCCATAAATTTCTGTGCCAAGTGAGATTTTCAAATCCTCATTGTTAAAGTGGTTTTTCAAATACTGAGTTTTTTTTGGAATTTCAAATGTCTGAAATTTTAAATGCCTATGAATTTTAATAATGAAATGCATAATTCCTGACAGGGATTCTGAATTCCTGCCAGGAATTCAAGTAAAGAAACATGACCAGTGATGAATAATATAACCAGTGTAAATCTTATATATTATTTTATAATATTTATTAGTCATGTTTGCATGGGGTTTGTTTAATATGATCAATTTTTATTTTTTTACCGATAACAAAAACTAACATTAAGTAAGGAGGAAAAATACTCAGAGGAGAACAAGAAATAAGAAAAATAATAAGGAGGACCAAAGAAGATAAAAGGTACAAGAGAAATTTACCCTAATTAACACAAATTTATATAATAAAATCCTCCCATGGTGAAGTTCTCTCAATTCCCTGTTTAGCTTATGATCAACCTTTATTTGGATAAAATTTGGAGACAATTCACATAAATGAGCGGAATTATTTTGAAGTGCTCCAATTTTTAGCTGTCCGGCTATAGAGCAGAATGCCACTTTATCAGGAATTCAAACTCTTTTAAAAAAAGAAAGATGGCAAACTATTCATGACCAGCAGCCTACTACATGGAAGTCAAAGGAAATTTAATGAGTTTCATAATTAGTGGGATACTTATTTCTGCGAATCGAATCCCACGTAATTCATGTTCAAATCGGTTCAAATTAAAATATTAGAGGGGATTGGGGTGAAAGATATAAAGAGAAGATGTGAAAAAATTTGATTCACTAGGTTTGAGCGTGGGTATTTTGTTAAAAAAACAAGATAAAGAAAATTATAAAAGTTATATATAAATCTTCATTTTGTTCCTTCACATTTATGTCTCATTAAAACTCTTAATCCTGCAAAAAAAAGTCTTCTAGAAATGCATTTTTTTAGAGGTTGATTTCACACCCTTTCACTTACAAATAGAAAAAGAAGTTAAAATCATTTTTTTTGTTCTAATAAGGATCATTTTCTAGCCACATGGATTTTCAACATTACACAAACCCACCCCTGCTAAAAACTTTTTATCCTTGACCATTCTATTCACACCATCACTTTTCAATCTCTCCTTTTTCTAATGAAAAAAGCCCAAAACCTTAACAGTGCCCCCACCTCCTTGACCGAGTGTTTAATTAGAGTTTAAAAAAGAGAAAACCAGTGCTGTGATTCCTGCTGCAAAAACCGCAGGAGGATTTGGAATTCGGATCCACAATCCCTTACGAAAGTCGAAGTGTGCACAGACGACAGTTGTGGGGGACTCAGAGAGAGAGAGCCGCAGGCTGACATTGAAATTGACAACTCGTGCCCCATATCAAATTAATTCCTCCGCTTGGCCTTTTTAGTCCTTTACTCTCTCACTCTTGAATCTACCTTTAATATACAAGAGAACCACAGAGAGATCTTTCTCCACTCTCATTTGCAGTCATGATGAAGCAGCAGCACGAGCAGAATCCTTCATGGGTCTTCTCTCTCTTGTCTGAGAAGTTCTTTACTCCTTGCATTCTTCACGAATCTTTCAAGAAGAACGAGAAGAACGTATTCTGTCTTGATTGCTGCCACCCCATCTGCCCTCATTGCCTGTCTCTCCATCGTTTCCATCGTCTCTTGCAGGTCTGTTGAAAGAAGTTGCAATTCCTTTTTTTTTCTTTTTCTTTTTCTTGGATTTCTGCGATTCAATTTGGGTGATTCTCTTACTGTTCTTGTTTGGTTAGGTTCGGAGGTATGTTTATCAGGATGTTATCAGACTTGAAGATATGGAGAAGCTGTTCGACTGCGGATTCGTTCAGGTAATGGTGGAAAGTTGCAAAATTTCACATGTTGGTTCGTGTTCTTTGAAATTCTTTTGTATAGTCCTTTTCGTTTTCTCTCTTTTGGTGCGTTGTTTTTCAGAAATTCTTCTATTTGGACATTTGATTAGGTTCGGAAGCTGGGAAATTTTACTTTCTGGTTTGTGTTCTTTGAAATTCTTTGTTGTTCTTTTTTGGGATGTTATTTTTTCAGAAATTCTTCTACTGGGGCCATTTCCTCTGATGAATTAGAGTAAATTGGGCTCCTATTGCTTCAAAAAGTCTCTGCTTCTGTCTAGTCTGCATTGAAAAATATGGTTTTTGGTCTTCTCTCTTGCTGTTGTCAATTAGGATATAGGATATTCTTCCAGCTTTTCTTGAAAAGAACCAGTTTGCATCTTTATTTGCCTTAATTTGCAACCTGTGCTTTCCTTTCCCAATTTCCTGAACTGGGTCTTCTCTAAATTTCTAATCTATCTTCTTTTATGGTATTTCCTGATCCGGGTCTTCCTCTTTTTCATAGTTATGCATTTCATCAATCCAATCGAATGCCTTTCTAAAACACCCCATTCCGAATTCTGCAATTCTTTGCTATAATTCTCATTCAATTGCAATCTCTGAATCGTATTTCTTAAAAAAATCACTTCTTTTTTCAGCCGTACATCACCAACAGCGCCAAAGTGGTATTCATAAATCAAAGACCGCAATCTCGTCCTTTCAAAGGCTCTGCAAGCATCTGCAACACCTGCGAGAGAAGCCTCCAACAGCCTTACCATTTCTGCTCTCTAGCCTGCAAGGTACAGTGGCAATTTCGCAATTTCAACTCAAAACAAAGGCTAATTCCGTAATTCCCACTCACAGTGGCATTTTCGTTATTTTCCCGCAGGTGGAGTATCTCGTACAGTACGAGGGATGTATTTCCAGGTATTTGTACGACTGCGAGTATCTTCCGCTGTCGGATATCGGATCCCCGCATCTCGAGACGCTCGAGGACGGTCAGATGACGCCCAGCTCGGTATTGGACGGTGGGATTTCGCTCCGTACGTCTTCCGGTTCGAGCGGGAACGGCGGGGTGGGTTGCCGGACGGTGTGGTGTACGGCCACGACGGAGAACGTGAGGAGGAAGAAGAGGACGAGTACGCACACTTGGAATTCCCGGAATGCCCCTAGGCGGTCTTGCAAAAGGAAAGGTGTTCCTCTTCGCAGTCCTCTGTTTTGAGTTTTCTGGGTTTTGTTGTAATTTTGTAAAACGTTGGGGGTTGATGAGTGGAAGGAGAAAAGTGGGCGGTTTCCTGCAGTTTTGGCAACTAATTTGAATGGGGAGAATGTGAAAGGAATTAATTGGTTATGCTGAGATTTTCGAATCTGTATTGTTGATTGTATAATAGCCTTAGTAGAATGGAGTAGCTGTACTTCTTGTAAAATGAAGGTTGTCTTTGGGTTGAATTATGATTAATTGGGTTGAGACCCAATTGAACTTGTCTTTTGTGGGTTTCATCTTTTTCCTTTTTTTTTTTTTTTTTTTTTTTTGTGTTTCATTTGCTTTGAGGCCTGTAGTTTTTTATGGAATTTGGATTCCTAAAATTGCTAGAAAATGTATTTTGGGGTGTTTGGTTGCAAGCATTTATGATTAGGATTTACTTTGCTTGAAATTCCTGACATCATTTCATATGAATGTGGGGATCTTGAATTCTCATAAATCCTCCATTTGAAATGTCAGACCTTTCAAAAAAATATATTAGGAGAATTATTTAAAAAACTTCAGTTACTCCCAACAAGACTCATGGAATGCTTGCAACCAAAAGGCCATCAAAATTTATAGAAGCAAATATAAAGTTTCACAAATGGCCAATAGATAAAGTTACCTTTGATAGAAAAATCAATATACAGCCTTTGTTTTAGTGAATCATATCTTAGAAAAATTTTAATTCTATCTAATCTTCACTAATGTAGATATCATTTTATTATAATAAAATAAATATACAGCCATGGTTTTGGTGGAATAAGTTCATAGAAAGTTATAATTTCATCTACATCTTCACTTACATCCTTTCTTCACTAATATATAATTCATTTTACCATGAATTGTTCTGGAATTCAATTCCACAAGAACGGAGGAGCCTTTGGACCCTTACCAAACTTGTTGGATTTTCAAGTAATTCCTTTCATGTCAAATGGGCTAAAAGTGATATGTAATGATGCAGCAGTCCACTTTACATCCATCACAACCTTTCACTGGACGATGGCCCCATGAATTGACTACGGTTTTGATATTAATACACTCATGAGACTGGATCCTGAGTCCCTAGCAAGCTTAGCGAATTCCTTGGTTCAATGGTGTGCCTTTCTCATTAAAAATTCAAGCATGTTGAAATGAATGCCGCAACATGAAATATATATATATATATATATATATAAATATTTGGCATTTCTCACCTTATTAAAAAAAATAAGGCGGGGGCTTTCATATTTAAGTTGGTATTAGATATGGATGTGAGGGCCCACACCCTATCTCTCCTAATAAGATGAGAAATATCCTCATAGGATTATGGGAGGCGGTCCGATAATGACCATCCTTACGGTTTATAGTGCGGACTGCCTGTTGGGGCCCATCGTGAGACCCTACTGGTCATGGAACAATGGGGATTGAAAGATCCAAGTGGGGCCAACTCACATATCAAATTTGAAGTCAATGTAATACCTCTAACCCCTTTATCCATGGTCCACAAGTTTAATAGCTTTATATCAAATAAGAAAAATTAACCCTCAATCAAACGGTATAGTTCATCCGAATCCATGTAAATTCATGGGATTCAGTGATTATAAGGGGGTTATGAATGAATAGTCAATTTAAATTGGTAATGAAGTGGGCCCCAGTGGGCGTTTCGAATTGCCCCCCCCCCCCCCCCCCACACACACACACACACACACACATATAGGGGCAATCATATGGTGGAGTCAACACCTATCTAAAGAAAATACCCCCTACATAATAAGCAAGACATTCACTTCGAACTATTCAAATTTTAAATATTATGGAGTCCCACTTCTTCTAACTTGAAATTATTTAAGGGCATGTTTGTGCAGCTATTAATGCTTATATGAAGAAAAAGGAGAAATCTTAACGACCTTTTCTCATTTTTGTAGATGTGATTTTCTTTGATGAGAAGCTTAAAATGAGGTTAAAATCTTGAAACTAGGTGGACAAGCATTTTTATGAAAGGTTAGGAAATAGCTATTTCTACCAAAGAGAATATTTATGTTTCTCCATATGTTCCACAAATGTGCTATAAAATGACCTGTGGGTGTGGCTGTGAGTGTTGCATTGTAGGAGCACAGGACAATGACTTCCGACCTTATACATCAACTAGAATGTTTGGCGGGAAAATTCTTTTCTCGGCCCTACGAATTTGGTTAGTGGCCGACCCCTTTTTTCTCTCTTTTTCATTGAGAAATCTTTGTTTTCACTCTTCTCCTCAAAATTGCGATTTTCACGGAATTGTCAGTCAAAAGGTCAAATGTCAATATCATTAACGTTTTTTTCATTTTGGCGTTCTTTCTAACGGCGCTCCAAATGACAGCTAACATAAAATTTTCGGACTCTTGTCTCTTTTATTCATTTTTCACTTTATTTAAAGACTCGATTTCACCAGACAAAGTGTACGGATAAAACATCACGTGACAGTCTCATTACTCGGCCTTATTAATTATCAAGTTAAAGTCCTTGTGTAAACGTTGATTATGTCATTTATTTTCACCCATACCCATTTATTATTTGGTACATGTACTAGAGTGTATATAAATATCACGAGTAAATAACCTCAGCTGTATCAAACCGCGTATCTCGGGAACTCCATCCTATGTGTCCTACGTAATGATAAGCCCGAACCGCTCAATTGAAGACCATGATGGAAATTGATAAACATCATGTGTGCAACAATGCCATGTCATTGTGGAGTAAATTTCTTTTAGAGTGTTTATTCGCACGGCCGGCTAACCATATAAGTAGGTGAAGCAAGTGGTGGGGACCTCACCATTAGAGTGCCTCATAATTTTATTGGATTAGTAACATTAATATGATAAAGTTAAAAGAGAAAATCATGGTACATTTGAAAATTAAAACCAGAGAAGATAGACGAAGAAGAAGCAGAAAACAGAATCACAGTAAAAATAAAAGTATTCTAAAATAAGTACGTTTTTAAATGTATCAAATCTCACTGTGAATCATCTGAAATGAATTCAAATAAACTCGAGTTAGAAGAGAAAATTGATCACAATTTGACCCATTTTCTAATGAAACTGAAATCATCGGAAAATTCCATCATTGGAAAAATTTCATAAAATCAGAATTACAAATAAGTCCTTTTTTTATAAAAAAAAATACCCTGTTTTTCATAAAATGGCATTTCAAATCAACCTTGACTCATGGGGTCCACTAATTAGGATACTATTGAGTCTTTTCCAAACTCATATATTGCTTATTGAATACTATTAACAGTACATTTTACAGTTGCTTCCACCGAAAGAAGTTTTCGAAATTAAGTTAATAAAATCTTATTTATGATCAACATATTAGAAGAGAGATTAAGCGGGTTAGCCATTTATCTATTAAGAAGAAAATTTTGGAAAACCTTGAATACAAAAACTTGATCAATAAGTTTGCATCACAAAAGGTAATAAAGGTTAAATTCACTTAAAAAAATAAATCCCTCAACAAGCTCTAAAAAAAATAAAAACCCAAAATAAAAAAAAAACTCAAATTTTTTTTTTAAGTCCGCCAATGTACTACTCATAGTGTACATTGCCGGTCCCAAGTCCGGATTAAGGACGGGGGTTTTCTCATGTTAATTACACATAGAAGTTAGGGGCCTCGTTTATACTTTCGCCTCGGGCCACATATTGTCTTGAGACGACCCTGTTTACTCGTACGGTGAAATGAGAATTAAAAGATATGTGATTCTTCTCTAGCGGTTGAAATGATCCCAACATGGGCCTTATGACGGAGTTCTCACAAAAGTATTGTAGGTTTCATAAAATAGCTGTGAAACTACATTATTTTTGATATATATATATATAGGGGCCAGCTCTCCTAAGCTGAAGCTTAAGATAAGGTAAGCTGAAGTGAGCTCAATTACGTAGTGGGGCCCACTTTGGGACCCATATAGGGATGGGGGTGGGGGAGATTTCAAGGACTCCCTTGAGACCCTCCTTCCTACAAAAAATCAGCCCAAATTGTGGTTTCTATCATCTCCATTTAGGCACCAAAGTTTAATTGTCAACGGTTTATTCGGATTGGTACATAGTCGATCCAACAGTCTAGTAAATTCGGATTTGACCAAAAATTGGTGGGCTTGTGCAATTTAAGGGGGTCGTGTGTTTGGTCAATTTGGATGGATTAAGGATAAGCCCTAGAAGCATTAGCTTACGAAATCATATCATAAGCTTAAGCTTAGGAGAGCCTTGCACATATATATATATATATATACTTTGTGTGTGTATATTACTCAGATACTCGGGTTTCTCGGGTCGGAATAGATATCCGGGTAATGGATGGCCCAGTATTTCTCGGAATTCCTACTCCTACCTACCGAAATTCAGAAAATCACGAGTGTCTCGAGTGTGGATTTTAAGACTCAGAAAGACAATTCTGCCCTCTATACGCTCATGAAACAACGCTCAATATCCACTTCAACTTGTGTCAGTTATTAAATATCTGAGGGCATTCTTGTCATTTGGGTTCATTTATTTCGTTCACGGGCGCTCCGACCAGACTCTGCAGGCCCGAAGAATGTACTTTGGAAATTGCATGCAGTCATCCAGGTTCCGTGCTCATCGCATGACAAAATCATCCCAACCGTTTACTAAAATTACTAAAGAGTCCTTTCATGCCCGATAATAATACATACCCTTCCACGGCTCTGCTTTTTCACACGTGCCGAAGGAGGCTGTACTCTTCCGGGCCACCGAGGTTACTGCCGAATAAAAAACTATCCTTCCCTAACAGGATACTTCTTGTTTATAGTTTAGAATCCGGATCCTTGTTGGACTTTAACCTAAAAAAAAATCCTCGATTAAAAGGAATGGGACTCTAGATGATGAATCAATTATTGAAATTTAAACCGTTAAAAATAATTACCTCAAATTACATGAGCAATTCTCAAAATTTACACCATTTATAGCTCGCAGCACCTTGATTTGACTATTTAATGGGAAATGAAATAATGAATACAGCAATATTTCTCATCAAACGGTGAATCTAAAGGGTGGAAAATATAAATCACATGTAATTTCAGATTGTCCACCACAATTGAGAGGCATTTGTTTTAAATTGTTCGGATTTCAACACATAATGTCACTCATAACTTTGGATTCCTCTAGTTCAGAGCATATTTTTAAGGATGTAGAGTTCCAGCTATGTAATTAGCTTTAGCATTTTTAGTTTCACACGTGTATAGAACTGACGTGTCGCTGCCACGTAATAGGAACCCTTGCTTTTTCCATGCGCGCATGTTACGCTATTTTCTCGCAAAGGGCGGAAGAAGTTCTACGAGCCCATGTTTTCGCACCGCTGGCATCAACTGAGAAATTAAGGAGTGCCATGTCTGCTGACGTGGCGCCTCTGCCACGTGGGACACTGCTGGTTGGCTGGCGACAGGTGGGCCATGGCAAATCTGTTCTCACTTTCGGCCACAGTAATGCCCCTTTTTTTTTCCTCCCATTTTATTTGTATCATATGCAGCAGTTCTTCTACATTGAATCCTGTTGCTTGGTTTTAATATCATGTGTTGTTTTACACTATGCCGGTCAGCAAAAAGCCATTTTGGTTGTGATGGTCCAAGACAGTGGATGGGAATGGGATGGCCCACCTGTTGTGCTTTTCTTTTTCCTTTTTTCCTCTTTGTTTGGTGGGAAAGGATTGACTGTGGATTTCCCGGATTGGAATTCTCAATATGGGTGTCAGGCAGCAGATATACCAATCCCACCCTCCACATGGCTGCTGGCCATGTGTCATGATGGTGGGCACCCACGTGTCGTCCATGTGGCACAGGGAGAATCCGGATCCCATGAGGGTTTAACCTTAAGATTTCGTAAGATAAAGAAGTGAAACTCTGCAGTAGGTCCCAACTATTGAAATCCAAATAATTAAAAATAAGTGCACTATGGGCATATGGGGTATCTTCAGTTTTTGTTTCAATTGGGGTTTTATCCACCATAGGTGAGGTCAACTGTGGATTTCCACTCTTTTAATTTGGGATTTTCCGGCTCTGATTTTGTATATGTTTAGCCCATTATTCAGCAAGGTTGGCCCATTAAATACGAATTCTCCATCTTAGAGGTGGAGTCCATAATAACCTGATCTGATGAAGGAATGCAAAAATGGCCAGGGGTGGAAGTAGGTTCTTGCAGCAGATCATTTCGGACAAAAGCTAGTCCAACCCCGACCTGGTTAATTATCTGGCTAAGGTTGGGCCTTGATCCTGTTCACTGTACCAGGCATCAGGCTCAAGTCC
Source organism: Litsea cubeba (assembly GCA_012931725.1). NCBI lineage: Eukaryota > Viridiplantae > Streptophyta > Magnoliopsida > Laurales > Lauraceae > Litsea > Litsea cubeba. Next base: position 10,706,082 of record CM022944.1, on the reverse strand, counting down.
ATGCCTTTGTCAAAATGTACATACCTTATGCCAAATATATATGTATGGCAGGTCAATCTTTTAAGCATATATAAAAGCCCTGGCTTAATCCAAATGATTGCTGGGCCAAGGGTTCTTTTTTTTTTTTTTGGCGTGCATTCAGCCCACAGGACAAAAAGTAGCCCAAATCTGGGACCATGTGGGGCAAAAGTCTGCTTGGGCTCAGACTGGCAGCCCATTAACACCTCTCCTATTTAACAACATGGATACCTTAAATTGTTACCCACACTTAAAATGTTCGTGTGGTTCCTGCATTCGAATCCCTTAAGGTCTTACCCGATACATAGGAACTAGCATTCTCTTGCCATTTCTCCTCTCTCTTCGGCTATGCAAACCAAATAAAAATATAAAACAGCATGATTGTGTTCAATGGATGCGGATTTAAGATTTTTATTTGGGTGAGACAGGTCATGGTCAATTAAAAAAAAAAAACTCCAACTAGCTAAGATATTCTTTGTTTTGGATATTAAGCTTTTGAGTATTTCCTTTTCTTCTATTGAGTTTTTTCATAGTCCTAGGATGCTAATGAGGTTGCCCGTATTTTGGCTAAGTATTGTTTTTCTCTTAGCCAGAGTTTTTATTGGGACGTTTCTTTTCCGGACTAAGTATGGGATATGATATATATGCTTCCTATAAATCCCATTTTGTTGGTCTTTTTTCCTTTGTTTTCATCTTTTAATGGAGTTTCTTTTACCTAAGAAAGAAAGAAAAAAAAAAAAAACTCACTGCCAAAAGTGAAAAGGCATTTCATTGGAAAGTTTTAAATATTTGGCCACCACTCTTTGAAGAAAATAATCATATGTATCATATATGACCTGATACATGAGGTAGAGTGATTGTAGATGGGGAATTTTTTTTTTTTAAGATAGAGAGAGGATTTGGAATATCATGGAATTGTTTACCCAAAAAAAAAAAAACAAGAAGAAATATCATGTAATTGGATGATTGAGTTTGGGTATTATGATGAGAATGACTTAAAGTGGGCATAGAAAGGTTGGCAATACATAGGTCCACCCCTGCATGCTCGTTATTATGTTTAATTGATTAACATGTTACAAGCACCTACAATTGATGACACCTCAAATTCAAGCAGCAGGGAGCCAATGAAAACGGACTCCAATGAATCCACAAACAAACTTGTATCAAGTTAACTATATAGAAAACTTTGTAGGGCAGAGCTCGCGTGATATGTTTTATATTAAAATATCCGGGGCTATCACCCTAGGTTGGCACTACATGGTAAGGCTGTAACACATCTCATGGTGGGAGAATTTTTTTATCCACTTTGGAACAACAAATTGAATGCCCGCTGAATTAAAGGTGTGCGTAAAAAATTCGCACATGACTTCCATGCAGGAATCCATTGGGTAAAAACTATCCTACTAAAATAATAATTTTACCTTATTTGTAATGCATATCATTAGGCTAGGCAGGTAATTAATATGGACTCAACTGGACCTGATCATAAACAAGGTCTAAATCCTTTTCCTCCTGGTTAGATCCATAACCGTGTAGTTAGGCCTATCAATTCAGCCCTTCGGTGAAGGTCCGGCATGGTTCAGCTTGTTAAAGCCCAAAAAAATAAGAGTTTTTTTTTTTCCTCATATCATAAAACCCGAGGGAAGGATAGTTTCCGATATTTAAAAGCTTGCATTCTTGAGGGTGGGCTTGGAAAAGACCCTGTGAGGCCTGACCATCGGTGCACCGAAGACCGTTGTCGTTTCTCTTTGGTAGATGGTTCCCACCTGTTGTACGCTCCCATCCCGATTCCATGCAAACCATGTGTAGGGAATATTTTTTATATACATTATACAAACTGAAGAAAAATAGGAGGGCCAAGGCTACGAAAAGTACTGTCCGAGCACAGTCATCAAATTTCAAGGTATAGAAAAAAAAAAAATGTCAAAACCCGGTAATGTGGTTTTTCTTATAAGTAAAAGCCCTAATTTTAAGGGCTTTTTAAGGGCCAGACAAGGCACTGCTAGGCCCCTTGTTTGAGGGCCAGATTGACAGGCCTAGAATGAGAAAAGGGTTGAATACAGCCGGCCTGGGCCGAGCCCTATGTGCAATTGAGCCCATTGACAGCCCTATTTGCAACCGGCATCAATCAATATCCAGATCTGGTCGGATCAAACGTGTTGTTCACCTTGGCTTAGCCCGCCCAACTAAAACCCTATTTACATCGCGCCATTTCGTAGTTTCAGCCGAATGTTCAAATATTTGGCGCCAAATTTCTTCCCCGCCCATTTCCGCCTATCCAAACATACCCCTCCTTTCCTCTCTAAACACTCTCGAGTTTGAAATCTGCAAACCCTAGCCCCAGCCCAAACAGAGAGAGAGAAGATGGAGAGTGAAGACGAAGATCTTTTCTTCTCCACCACCGAAGAAGCTCGCTCTCCCATCCTTCATACGAAGCTTAGACGCCTGAAGAAAGCAGCTAGGGTTTCAAGCCCCCCTCTCGTTGAAACCATAGATCCCGCTCAATCGATTGAGACCACGGTCGCCTCCCCCGATTCCTTAAACGGAGTGGATCTGATTGAACCTCCTAAAACCCTTGATCTGGATAATTCGACGGATCGGATTATTCCGGCATCTGGATTGGAGGGTTTTGATGATGGAGGCGAAAAGGACGACCAATTGGATGACTTGTTTTCCTATCAAAGTCATTATGGATCTGAAAAGGAACTAGATCTGGAAATGGAATCCGAATTTGGTGATTTGGATGGAAAAGGGCATACTGAGAGTGTGGAATTGGATGATGCGATTTATGGTTCGAAGAAGATGGAGAAATCTACGAAGAAACGGAATTCTTCGGTAGGAGAGAAAGAGAAGGTGAAGAAGAAGAAGCGGGGTCAGGGAATTGGGGATGATGGTAAACCCAAAGAATCCGCAAAGAAGCGGAGACAGCTTGAGAAGGTAGGTTTCTTTCAATCCCCTTGGTTTTACCCATTAGATTGCTAAATATTTTAGTTTTTAATGCCATCGGGAAAAAATTCCCCCACTTTTGCAGGAAAGGAAGGTTTATATTGACTTGATTCATGCCCAATCTCAGAGAGAGCTACGAGGTATGAACTTTTTTTTTTCTTTCTGTCTCATCTTTATAAATGAACCCAAAATGCAAGAATTTTGATTGTTTTGATATAGTTCTTAGGCAAGGAAAGTAGAAACTAGATCAAGTGGTACTGTATTTCTTCCATGTCCAACCTAAAATCATTTCCATCTTCCTTGCCAATACTATCATAGTGCACATAATTTGCTATTGTAGGTGTGGAGGTACTCTAAAAATTCAGCTCATACCACAACACACAACTCACAGTCACTCAGCTGAATTCACCTCAATTGATCTCAAACACATATATGTAGGTTTTCATAAGTAGGTCAGATAAGAAACAATGATGAGCAAAACACCAACATTGCTTGTCTCCTAACAATGTGATGGGTCGGTTTGCATGGGAAGGTGGGAGGGTCAGTTTGGATGGAAGAAGCCGGAAGAAAGAAGGGAATGAACAACGGAGATGGAAAGCAGTGATGTGGGTGTCTCTTATGCCATATGAAAGGGTCGGTTAGAGAGAGAATGGAAGGAGGAAGAAGGGGAAGAGGCGGTGAGAGAGGATGACATAGCTACCTGTGACCCCGAGCAGCTAAAACAGCCTAATGTGGGGATGAATGAAGTAAAACTCTTAAAAACAACACCAGATTGGAGGTATAAGGCATCAATGGTCATGCGATGTTCATGGGCACTCTACCAAATCTGATTTTGAATTGTTGCTTTGCCTAAAATGAGATCGATTAGCATTCTTTCTGGTTAAAATATTCAAGGAGCTGTGTATTTTAACCTATCCTAATATGCCGTTGTGATTCAGTTAGCATGGTATTTATTTACCTTCATGAACAAAGAATTAATAGTTTATTGTTTGTAAGACTCATTTGTGGTTGGATGTTTTGGGCCAGAAACCAGAGATGTGTCATTTAAGCCTGTACCCCTTGTACAGAAGCCCATATCTTCTGTATTGGAGAAGATCCGACTCAGAAAGCTAGAGATGTCAAAAAAGTGAGGTTTATACTTCAATTGTACCTTTATTGATTTACCATCCATAGTCCAATTGTCTATCTTGCTTGTGATTTGGTTCTTTCATTCTGTTTTTCACTTGGATAATGTAATGTTAGCGTTGGCCTTTGGTTGCAGTTCTAGCATTTCTAAAGATTCTGTCAGCTTTGCTGATACTGGAGCTTCTCTTGGGGATATAACCAAGTACTTTGAACCGCAACATGCTGAGAGCCATGGGAGAGGAGTCTGCAATGAGGCAGATGATGTGGGTCCTTTAGCAATGTGAATTATTTGATCAACAAACTTTATATTGGGTCCAGTATGATTGACTTTGTTTCATTGCTGTGGTTGCATGGATTCAGGAAATGTGTCTAGTTAGTCCTAAGAGTGGTGATGCAGATGGCACCCATGTCGATGAATTGAATTCCCCTGATTCTTTACTGTGTCATCACGACAGTGAGCTCTCTAACACAGTGAGTGGGCTTCTTGAGAATTTCTGTTGCCGTCTTTGCATATGTTTTCCTAGTAGATTTTTCCTTTTTAGAAGATTTTAATTTTTCGGCTCATAGTATTTTCTTTGCAGCAAAAGGAAGGAACAAAATACAGCACACAAGAAAAAGGAACGAGAATTACAACAGAAAATTAGAGGAACCTTATATTATCTAAAACTTATGTTTATAAGGAGCCAGGAAATAACATAATAATATTAGAGGAAGATGGCCCCTGGGTCAAAAAAATTGAGTGTTTTTGTTTACTATGTCAGTGTATTACTCTGAAAACTATGGGGATGTAATCATCTGTGTGCATGTATTAGCATGTGATTTTGTATGTTGTAGTGTGGAGATCTTGTTTTCATTAAATTTTTTTCTTTGTAGAGAGGATGAATCAAGGGATAAGAATTAGACCAATATGAGCTGACTTGGTTGAATCAACTTCTTTTTCAGTGCTTACTTTGTTATACAAGGCTCATGTTACTTGACCAAGCTTATGCTATATCGTGTTTATTTATTTTTTGGCATTGAACACTAGAGAGCATGCAGCTTGGTTGAGCCAACTTGGTTTAGGCTTCAACAAGTCGGACCAAAACTAAGACTTCGATCCTCTGGGATGAATTACTGCAATACCTAAATTTCAGTGTTCTATTGGTGACTGTAATGTTATCAAGCCAACAATTGCATCTGCTAATTTAATTTCTCCCAAAGAATTAACAACTGCTTTTTGTATGCAACTTCAGGCTTTGGTTGGAAATTCTCAAAATGCATCACAAACTCTGACCAATGACACACAGGTCTGCACTAACAGTCATGTTTAACCTTTTACTTTTAATGTCCTTCATTGCTCTCATGTTTGGCTTTCCTTCATTTATTCTTATGTAAGAACTAACAATTGCTTTTTACATTTTGCTGCAGCATCTTGATGAACACCAACAAATTGACACTGAAGACAGACAGCCTGAGTGCCATGGGATAGGTTCTCAAGAGGATAGACTTGCTCCATCACCACTTGTTATGAACCTGAAACTTGAAAAGGCTCATTTGGAGGATGAGTAAGCTATTGAAGTCCTTTTAATTGTTTTTTGTTTCAAGTTGCTTGCAACAATAGTATTTCCCACACATAAAAGGTTTTTCAAATTCATATTTGGGTGCATTACTGCATTTGCAAGAAAACATCTATCTGTTGCAGCTGAAACTGTCGCATCTGCTTGCAAGCCTTGAATTTCTTCCTGTGCAGTTTGATTCGTATCATTATTCTCACCAAAATCTGAACAAGATAGAAATAAATTGATCTGATTTACAGTAAATGTATCTTGAATCATTTGCTCTAGCGTTTAGGTCCAACTAAAAAAACTAAATTGGGTCTATCTCAAGCTCTCTTAAAGAATGAACAACCTCATCACCCATGTTTTTATTTTCTCCTTTTGTAACTTTTGAAACTGCAGGTTATTGGTCTGGTCTATTATCTTGAACACTTAGTAAAACATTGAGTATAGCATCCCACCAATATATGCTAATTTAAACTATGATTGTTGAGTATAGTATATCAGTATGGTAATTGTCAAAGTTGCTAGCCAGTAATCCCAAAACCAATTGGTGATAGGAAACTGTACAAACATCCGAAGCACACGCCCGCACAAGACTATAACGCGGCATGGGGCCTTTTTGCCTTGCGCATTTTGCTCCCGCACAAACACACAACGCGGCATGGGGCATTTCTGCCCTGCGTGGTTTCGAACTCGAGACCTCAGGCTCTGATACCATGTCAAAGTTGCTAGCCAGTAATCCCAAAACCAATTGGTGATAGGAAACTGCACAAACAACTACTTAACAGTAATTTGGTAATTGGGATTCCTGTTTGCTGATTTTTTTTAACAGGTCATCTGATGAAGAGTATGATGATAAAGAAAACATTGAGCCTCATCCTCCCACATTGGTTGACATAAACGCAAAACGTGACCCTGTAAAAGCTTTTCTAGATGATGAGGCTGAAGAAGAAGATGACAGTGACAATGACCTAATGAGATTTCCAGAAAATGAGGAGGATGAGGATAATGAAGAAAATGAGGAACTTGATGACCTAATTGTGACCGGATTCAAGGAGATGCCTATAGATAGTGAGAAACGAGATGAACTTCATCAAAAGTGGCTTGAACAGCAGGATGCTGCAGCAACAGAAAATGTTTTGCAGAGATTAAAATGTGGCCGTAAACAGACAGATTTGACACTGCTTCAAGAGGAGGATGATGATGATTATGATGATGAATTTGGTCGACATTCCATGGATGAAGCCATGAATGATTTTCACCCAACAAATGTGGCAAAAATTAATTCAAGAAAAGCGAAACAGATGATTGCACAGATGTTTACAGATGAGGATGATGTTTTCCTTTCTTCAGATGATGAAGAAACAGAACAAAGGCTAGTTCGCCAACGTATTCTTGAGCAAACTGTGAGTGCTTTCTAGTGTTTATATGAGTAATGCTTTGCTTTTCATTTAGCTTGATTTTATTCTCTTTTGTCAAACCCTGTCCCATTTTTGTTCAGTCTTTACAAGATAAATATAAGGTTCTTCTTTCACAAGAACTTCTTTTAATAAAGAACAAAAGGATAAAAAACTAAAATATACTAGCCTCCTCACAAAGTTTGGTTTCTGTTCTGCTTCAAGAATTTATTTATTGTAGTAATGAGCACGTTTTGACAATAAGTTGCTTTTTTTGCACTTTGAGTTGCTAAGCTGAATGTATTTTTCAAAAGAACGTAACTGATATGGTTGGTTGTGTATGTGTCTTAGATCTCTTTAGCTAACCATTCCTACCAAAGCCTTGACCAAAGCCTCAAGGCTTTAGTAGAGACAGGGGAAATGCTTTTCAATATTCCCTTTAGGTGGAGCCCACCCCTCTGGCGCATTTTTTTTTACGCTGAGTCGTTCCTCGTTCCTCATGGGATTTGAACTCACAACCGGTTGAAGATTATCAGTCTGTTAGGATTTTATCTCTAATAACCAAACCAACTAACCTAATCCTATCTCTAACAGTATGGTGTAAACTTGTAAAGATAAATCGGCTTGACTATTTTGAAGTGAAGTCAGCATGAGCTAGAAATACAAAATTTTCTTTTTGTCCATACTTGGTTGAATGTCAGATGATGCCTTTTTTTTTTTTTTTTTTGGTTGGTGATTTTTACTTTTTAAAGTATGCCTAAATTTTGTCAATAAATCATTGTTCTTGAGATGGTGACTAACTTGTGCAATCAATGCATTTGTGAAAACTAATTATATGCCTATGTCTTTATTTTTTGAAGAATGCTCGTTTGAGTTATTTGATTACGACCTTTATTAAATAGTGAACTCCTACGGCATTTCTCAATGGATAATCACTATTTTAAGTTAAGATTTGTTTTTCCCTCCCTTAAAAAAAAGAGTCTTATGTCGCAGGGGAAAACCCTTAGCATGATAGGACTTTAACCTCCAATTTAGTTTATCCCTTGAAAAAAGGAATTAAAAGGTATTTGCCCAATATGTCTAACTGGGACTTGTTCTTTTTTAACCACCATTTTGGAATGATAGACTGAGGTTTACGTGACGCCCTACTGAAAAACTCAATAACGACTCTTGTGTACTCATTTCCAGATTGGGTCTTCTCATTTCTCAATACTTTAAAAAAAATATTGGCCTGATAACTGCAGTGTTACTTTGTTTTATTTCCTTCTAGCTTATTCTATACTTGAAATCAGTAACAGACTTCTGCTCTTGATCAGGAAAAGCAAGCCTCATTATTATCTCCAGCGGAAGATGAAAATTCTAGAGAAGTTTTTGGTCGCATAAAGAAGCTGAATATTGCTCCCAACACTAAGAAGAGAGCTAAAACTACTTCATGTAGATAGTTTTCTTTTGGTTTTATTGTCCATTTTAACTTGTGAGGCTGCACTCGACCATAACTCATTTTCTTTGTTTTAAATTCTTGCAGCCTTTTTTGATACACTGGTCCTTGGAGGAAAGAGCAATAGCTCTTCAAAGGTAAGTTTATCTGCAGTTCTGCGCATGATGCTAGCATAGTTTAATGCTGGGAGAAATTTGTTTGTACTCAATTCTTCCAAGTAATGATAGTATTAAAGTACTTAGTTGTGGAATTTAATGGAATATTAAAAGTATTTTTCCAATATTGTGGTTTAATTAATCTTAGCTGATTGATCATGATAAAAAAAAATGAAAAAGATCTTAGCTGCCTGCCACATGATTAGTTTAGAATAAGGGGTATAAATTGCCCTAGAAGATTCAGCATGGCTTTTTGCTATTATACTAAATACCTGATGTATTTGTTAAAGTATAAACTTGTATTATAGTAGTCCAGGCGTCCAGCCCAGTTACATGATATTAGGCCCAGCCCAATTGTATATAAGGGATCTATTCTTATTGTGTACAGCTAGATAGATTAGTTGCCTTCCTTCTTTAGAGATCTAATTGATCTAATTAATATTTGATTCCTTGTTTTATTCCTTGATTTGTAGCCTAATCTTAGGCATTGTAAAGGCTATTTAAGAAGATGAATCCAAGAGGAAGGATCATCAAATGAGAATACATTTTCACAGAATTCTCTTCTCTCTCTCTCGTTTAAGTATTCTTTCAATTTGCCTGGAACTGACATGGTATCAGAGCTTGAGATCTAGGAGATCTTCTTCCTTCTTCATTTTGAGAGATTTCTAAAGCTTCGTTTCTTCTCTTATCTCTGCCTAGGATATTGTTCTTCTTCTGGAAGTCATTCCGATTCTATTCCTGCCATCTGATCGTCTGTGATCATCCCTGATCACATCTGATCAGACGTGGCCCACTTTTTGATCATCATCATCATCACAGCAGAAGCAGCCCACAGTATTCGTCTTGTTATTCTCTTATTTATGAAGATTTTTTCATGATTTTTGGATCATCAGAAGTAGGGTTTCCAACCCATTTTGTGATATTTCAGTTTTGACGGACAGTTTCCATCACAGCCGTTCAACTTTGTGGATCTTGCTCCGTTTTGCATAGGATTTTTCCCCTGGGTTGCAGAAAAACATTGTTCTTCCATCCCCAACACCTGATCCAGTCCCTGATCATCTAAGCTGGGCCCACGTGGAAATCGATCCACTGTCGACAGGGACGATTTCGGCCAAAACGTCTCTGTTTCGCTCACTTACAACTGTGGACCATTTGCGATCATCATGGATCACAAACAACTACTTAACAGTATTATGGTGTCAAAGTGGGTTTTGATGTCCAAAAATCAATGTCTCGGCGAACAAGCACAAAACACGGGGTATATATGCAGAAGTGATCTACTATTTATCTGCCTTTGGCCCCATGGACTGTTTACATATGGGTGCAGGAGTCTTATATTTGAATGTTTCACAGACATTCAAAATCCAAAATCAAAATGACTAAGACAACTATTGTTTTTTACCAAGTGTCAGATGTGTGTTTAGGTCTAGCAAAGTTTGGATACGGTGATGCAAGAACTCTGTTGCAAATGTCATGTGTACTTGATTTAAATAGTGATAAAAACTAAAACGAGATGAAAGCTATGTGTTCCTAAATAAGAGAAGAATAATCAGTGATTTAGATATTCCAGTATTATGACCCCTGCCAAGTTATGATTTCAGAAAAAAATAATTCAGCTTGAATGATCTTAATTCTTCCATTTAACTTTTTAAGTCCATAATTTGTTGGTCCAAATTATCAACTAGGCAACAAAATTTCAGAAAATACTATTCCATTTCTGATGCACTTTGTTGTGTTACCTTTCTGAATGTTGTTTTCATGGCTGCAAGTTGATGATCTAATAAGGTGAGGTATAACCTATCCTACCATCTGCCATGCGTTTCATCAATTCATTGATCTTAGTCACTAATTCATATTAAAAAGTAAAGGCACAAACACAGTTTGCAATTGTGGATTGTGGATTGTGGATTGTGGATTGTGGATCATATGGAAAATTTCATCACAATCATTATATTATAAGAGTAATATAGTAATATAAACCAGAAAAAAAATGGAACATAGAAAACACAACTGCGTAGTCTGCATGGCTGGGTAGGAACCATATTTAACTTTTGTGACAACAAAAGGAGCTTCAAGGTGCCTGCCTTTATTATTATTTATTTATTATTTTTTAAATGTCATCGTTTGCAAATTGATTTCATAGCCAGACGTAACTTTTGCTAGTATAAGATTCACCTTTTAGCTGAAAAGCTTGTAAAATTCTGTGTGCGCGCGCGCGCGTGCGGAGGTGGTCACGTGGGTGGGTGTGGGTCCACCTCAAATAGTCGGGTCTTCCTGATTACCAATTGGTTATCTTATGCTGCAGTCTTCATTTGTGGGGCGGGTTTCAAGCAGCTCTCTACCATCATCCCACAAGCAAGCATCAAGCATGGTTAGATCCTTCATCTTTGGTCGTGATGACAGTAATAGCAGGAGTAGTATGTCAACACCTGAGCACTCTTCACATATGGTACGATTTGTGAGCAATTACATGGATCTTGATATACCATGAATGAAATGTTGCAATTTTTGTTCTATGGATTTCATGAGATCATCCAATTGTTCTTCTACTTATTTATTTATTTATTTTATTTTTGATTGGTAACGACAAGTCGGCAACCTTTATTAAAAGGAAATGAAATAGAATAACACTATAAAGGAATCAAGAGAAACCTCAATATAAAAGCTTCATACTTGTTGTTGAATGAGTCTGTGTCACACCCTTGAGATCAGGTCGGATCTTAAACACAGTCCCCTAGGGCGCGATAATCGAGGCCAACTAAAAATTTTCCAACTAATTACATTTGTGGCCCCAATTCCAGGTGGATCGAAGTCCGAAGATAAATTACAAAATCTTTTCATGGCCCAAAATACACATCTAATCATCAAAATGAAATAAGTCCAAGGGTAATGAACAGCTCTCTGGCGCACATCACGACGACCTTAGACTACATCGTCGGCGCTCCACTCATAATGTCCACCATCCGGCGGAACCTTTGAGACCATCCCAGGTCCTTTGGGGCATCGGTACCTAAGCTCTAAATGTAGTATCATTAGATTAATGGTAATCCGGCAAGCAAAATTATGTGAGTAACAATATAATATGCATCAAGTGGATTAAAGACTAATAGATTATAAGAGTAACAACATAAGTGGAGTAAAGACAATAATAGATTATAAGTGTAACAACATACGGAACACTAGGTATTAAAGCATGAGTGAATACCAACCACACGAATCATACGGAGACGAATCTCTAGCTACACAATGATCATAACAAACACAGGCAACCCTGGCAAACCAACAAAATGCATATAGCTTAGCTGCACATCATCTCACATAATGCACGCTGGCTCGATCGCGTACGACCACCTCCCAATTTGCAGACGGTAACCACACACACATACCACAACCCTATTCCACGGTGAGGCGCCTTAATTCATGGGAGGCTAAATCCACCTAGGGGTGCTTGACTCAAAGAATCAAGGACTATGCATCCTACACACTTCAGGGTCTCAACCAAACCCTCGTTGGGTATCACCACACAACAGAGCCAAACAAGAGGACTACCCCACACATATTTCACATAACATACCCATACCACAACTGAATAATCCTTGAAACCTAACATCCCCTAACAGTCCTCCACACACACCAGGCCAACATAAAGCATCAACGGATAGAGTGGATACATGCTTGTGTCATGTAATATGCGAAGTCACTAACCTACCGATTAGCATGATTAATGAACAAATGGGAAATCGACCCAGGGTTAGGGTTGTCCTCCACATGTGGGGTCCATATGGTCTATTACAGTGGATACATGGGCTTGGGATGCTTAAATGATCATTTGGTGCTTTCGAAGTTATTAGCATCCTGGAGTCCCGCTACGCCACTCACATAGCCCCATGCAGGTCCCACATGCGAAACCGGACCACCCGAGAGTAGATGTCAAGCTCACACACCCCCTCACTATTAGTCCAATTCCAATTTATTGATTACCTAGGCTAGGGGTCATGATTCTAGGTTGTGGGTCCCGAATCCCCAAAATTCAAAATTTTGGGAATGTGTCTGCGGTTGACTATGAACCCTTCACGGTTGACCATGGATTCTTATGGTGAGCTTGAGGGGAGCCTTAGATGAGCTTGGAATCCTTGGGGGTCTTGAGTTGGAGATGGGGAGAAGGAGAAGAAGTAGAGAGAGTAGAGTAGAGGAGGGAAGTGGGATGTACTGAAAGAGAGGGAGAAAAGGGTTTTTAGGGCTTTGTAGAGACACTTTGTGGGATTTACAAATAAGGGCCTAGCCCTTTAGTTAAGTGGGTTTTTGGAAATTACATGAAAGTGCTTAGGGTCATTTTTGGGATGGGCTTTTAAGTTTTAAGTGGGTTTCGGGCCGCCGGATCGTGATGGGCCTGACATGAAAAGTGCAATGCTTGATGGAACTACCCAATGCACCCACTATACTAATTTTCTAAAATTGCAAGCTAGTTCCACCTGGTTTGCCTAAATTGACCCGGATCGCCCCAAAACTCACCAATGCTAGCCTCCCCACTAAACCTAACATTTTATGCTCTTTAACCCATTATCTAACCCTAATCCTATTAATTAAAGATAACCACTAATTAAGGCCAGGGCCCCTACAGTTTGGACTTTTGGATTCCTTTAAGACTTTCTTTTTTGTTATGTTTCTGACTCGAGTATATCTGGTGGATCTTTGTAGTTGAATATGACAATTGGTTATATTCTCAAAATATTTTTTGCAAAGGATTTATCAGAAGGTTATAATTTTTAAAGTTCTCTTTGGTGCAATTCTAATCCATTGTATGTGCTGCCATGTCAATGATTTGGATCATTAAAACATGGGTTTCACTTTAATGAACACTTGTCCTGAATAAATTTGTGGATTACCAACAAAAAAATTGTAGTCTCTTAGACCATTTTTTGCATAAATTTTCTATTTTACAAAACCCAAAAACTTTTACAGAAGAAATGACATACTTTTTATCAGTGGAATTCTAATCCAGTGTATGTCCTGCCATCTCAATGATCTGGATCATTAAAATATTTGTTTCACTTTCATGAACACTTGTCCTGAATAAAATTGTAGACATCGATAAAAAAAATTGTAGTCTCTTAAGGCCAATTTTAGCATAAATTTTATATTTTCCAAAACCCAAAAAACTTATACTGAAGAAATGAATTACTTTTTTTTTTATCAGTGGGCAGCTTATAGAGTGATCTTCGTATTTGTGACCATCGTTGTTCTTTCTTAAAAAATGGTTGTCTTGTCAATTTGGAAAGAAGTTTACAACCTGGAGGGCTGTTTTAGCCTCCAGGTACCTGTTTATGGAAAACTTTTCCCACTTGGCCAGGATGCTTCTATTAGCAACATGGTCTATGGAGCCTGCCAGGGATCAATCGGACTCCCAGTCAGTAATGCTCCACCAATTGCGCTGGCACTTATCTGACTTTTACTCTTTGTTGATAAATCATGCAAAAACACAAACCAGGTGCTTGTCTAAGGGCTAAAAATTATCCAAATTTAAAGCCATCCAAGGATTAGGATGACCCAATTTATTGTACATCCCTAGGTCATCTGAAGACCGCCCACCACCCCTCTACCCTTGTCATGCATCCAATTTGGCCCCAGGCTGGGTTGTTATTTGCAATATAGCGGACCACTGCTCTGTATAAAGAACTTCGGTTTATGACGTCACATACTAAAAACTTTTCTACGCTTCTAAAGGAATTTATGTGTGAATATCTATGTCATCATTGTTAATGGATGTGAAATGTGATTACCTTGAGCAAGGGGAGTGATGAAGGTAGACCTTGTGACCTTGAAAATGCTCGCCCATTTCCTTTCACTTCTCACAATTATCAGCCTCAGGTCTCATAATCCTTTGCAACATTGATATTTTTACTGTATCTTGAAAGTTTTGTTCAAGCAGATAAATGTTTTGCAGTTCTCCCTAATTTTTCCCTATCATAGATCTCAGTGCATTTTTGGGTCTTGTTCATATGTGGATTATGCAGTCACCTGCTATGTTCTTGGGTTATATTGTTTTTTTGGTTTGTGTTGATTTGTAGGACCAGAAGGAAAACCAGCCCGTTAGAAATGCGCCAGTAAAATTAAGCATGTCTCAGTCCAAATCCACAAGCAATAACATAAAGAATGACAAGAAGTCTAGTTCCGGGCCTTCCCTATTCGAAATTCTTCGCGGGTCTGCAATTTCTGATGGTCACAATCATAATAGAACACAAAATGGCAGTTATGGAAGTGAGGAATCTCAAGTTGTCAAGCAATTTGCTGCTTTTGTTTCAGCCAAGAGGACAATCAAGGTGGAAAGAAGTTGATGCAGGAAAGCTGATAAAATCCAGTGAACTTGTAATTTCTGTTTAATGTTTATAAATCTTCTTTAACATGAATGTCTATGATATCATATGTTCACAGCAGTCGGATATTTGGATTAGCCTTTATTTCATATACCAAGAGAAGGCCAAATGAATAAATGTAGTGCATTCCTTCCATCATTCATCATCATATTTGTACAGGACTGGGGTGCCCACTTATTTTGTGATGGAGTTATTGGTGAAAGAATTTTGTAGGGGGCATTGTCTTTTAGTTCACTCTGCATGATGTCGGGCTGGACTAACTGCATTGTTCCATTGGGTTAGCCAAGGATCAGGGTCTGGGTTCATAGCTTTTTGATAATTGTACAAGTCCTATATAAACTGTAAACCAAATATTAAGAGAAAAAAGAAAAGCGGTTTTTTTTTCTTTATCCATGGACGCAGGCATACCGCCGAATCACTTAAATCCCTTCTGTGATTTTCTTCTTATTTATTTGTTGTGTGGTTGTTTGTCATGGCAGGTTTTCCTTTCTGTGCACAACCCATGTCAACATGCTAGGCCTGGGTGAGGGCATTGTCCCGAGCCTTGTCACCATGACCATCACCCACTTACACAAAAGGCTTGAACTCTAGGTGGGCTAATTTTGTGCGCGTGAGTCATGTTGATTCAGGCCACAGGTTTCAAATCTTAGTTTTCAACTTGTGACCATAAAGTTTTCTGCACTCTGCTTACGACGATCCAAATAAAGAAAGCAAAACAGTTGGTGGATTTCAACTGCAAGATGAGATGTATTTTGGGACTTCATCCCATTCCAATAATTACCAATGATCTGCCCTTTCGTGAATGAGATAGGTTTGAGTTGAGTTCAAAAGCTGGGTTTGAAAGTGTAGCAGATGATTGGGAGTTGTATTCATGGTTACAGAATGACTTCTGCATTGGACACAGGTTGGCTTTGTGGTTGGGAAAAGTTTGTGAAGGCGGCCCTTGGTGTATAGGCGATGTGTAGTAGTAGCCAGACGAAGAATTTCAATTTTGATGGAAGGCTAAGATTCCATACCCCATTCCATGGTAGATGCGTAATAAAAAATAAATATATGTTGCCTCTACAAACACATCCAGGTTTAGGTTTAGGTTTAGGTTTTGGTTTTGGTAGTACTCGCTCGCTGGTCATGAGTTCGAATTTCAAGAGGAACCGTTTAGTGCTAAAAGAAATGTGTGTCGTGAAAAATGCATCGAACAGGTTTCTCCCGAAAGAAAATGTTAAGGAGTGGGCTCCACTGAAAGACGCTGGAGGTTTTGATAGACATGCATGATAAGGGGCATGCTTAAGATACTTTTGAGATAAAATGTGAACCCAGTAGGCATCTTGGTTATGAATCGCCAAATCAATTGTGCTATAAAAGCTTGGGAAATTCTATATGCACCCTCCCTTGTTGCTGAGCACACCCACATCCCTCTATGAAGAGTGATTTTATAAAGGGATGTGGGTGTGCTCAGCACTTTTAGGGGTGCATATAGAATTTCCTTAAAAGCTTTGCTCCAGTCATTGACCCACCAAATGAACTCTGCCTGGTTATAGGAATCATCAAAATCAATTCATCACTGTATTATTTTGATAACCAACATGATAAAACCCAAGATGATCTTTCCCATCAAAAAAAGCATATTGGTTTGTAGTTTCTTGATTTTAGTTTTGAATTTCTAATCATTTAAGTATTATTTTATTTTTAACACTATTTTTTTTATGATACTATTCTGATTAAAACCATAACTCCAAAATTTTTCTCTATGCAAACCCCTTTTCTATGACCAAGTATTTGCAACACTTAATTCCACCAATGGATTTAAAACTTGATAGACTGTTTACCAAATTTTTGGTGTGCTTTTGTGCAGTAAGAAGATTTTACTTTTTGTGAATTTCTATTTCTACGATGAAGAGGATCCTAAATTCATTTTTATCTCTTACATAGAAAATTTAAATCCTATCTCTCTCAAAAGAAAATTATTTTATTTTATTTTACGTAAAGAAAATGTATTATATAAAAAATTGATAAAAAAAAATAAAATTGTATGAAAAATTAGAACAGTTTTCCTCTTTAAAACTATTTTATAAAACCTATTTTCAAAGCTGGCTATGGGGGCACCAGGATGCACAAGAAGCCACTTGTAGGGTGGGATTGGAAGCTATTGTGAGGGATTTAAGGTGGGCCCAATATAAGAACAATTTGGTGATTGTAGCCATCTATTTAAAGCCCCATTCACCAGTAGAAAAACCCATGAAACTGTGGGCCCCTTGAATACATGACATGATCGTCGTGTTAGCAGATCATACTAATCTACCCTCGAAATTATCAAGTATGAGGTGGGCCACACACACCAAGGTTTGCAAAGTCTATCTTCCCCTTCATTGAATCTAATCGAATCTTGCACTGAGACGAAAAGATGGAAAACAGTTTCCACAGACGATTGGAATCTCTTTCTCGGCATCTGATGCTCCAACACTCCGATACTCACCTCCTTCGTCCCGTAATGCTTCTTCTTCTTCTATTATAGTTGTTACTTTGAATTTTTATTGGTTTTTAAGAGTACCCATTGAATTCTTGTTTTGGAATTCATTTTATTCTTATCTGATTGCATTTTAGCTGATTTCAAGTGATGGGTAGTTTTCCTTTCAAAGCAACTCACCTTTTTCTGTTGGATTTGTTTATGTGTGAGTTCCTTTCAGTTTCTTCCTTTCTTTGGTGATTTTCATTTCATTGTTTAAAAAAAAAATGATATTTTGGTGTATTGGAACTGAAAATGTTGTAATTCACTATGTTGTGCGAGTAGCTAAAATGGGTTGCTTTTAGATTTTTCCTTTGTTTATGTTCTGGTGTTTGCATTAGGCAAGTCTTTTGGTGTCTTGCTGCTGAATTGGGCTGATTCAGAGCTCCTAATATCTAAAAAATCCCTCTTTTATGTTTGTTTTGACTTTATTAACATATGGGTTTGTGTCTATTTCTTATTCTTTTATGTGAAATTGACATTTGGCTTTTTTTTTTCTTCAGAATAATTTATATGCCTTGCAATTGGAACCCTTTGATTCAATTCCTGTTGTTATTGGAGGAATGGTTTTGGATATTCATGCCAAAACATCTCTACCTGTGCATCCAAGGACTACAACTCCTGGAAAGGTATTTCACTATTTCCATATTTTTGTTAGTTCTTTTTTTTTATTCAAGAGGGGAGTTGTTATATCCTATTAATTTCATCTCAAACTGCAATATAATTGAGAAAATATTCATTGTGACCAGTATACAATGTGAGATCACCATGTCATAAACATCACTTCGGGCCAACAGTGAATATCACTGTAATTGGAGGATATTAGAGGACCTATTATATCTGCAACATTATAACTGGAGTAGCATACAGCCCCTGTTTGTTGTGTTAAAAGAATGAATGGGTGACATCATAACTGGAGTAGCAACAAGAATGCATTGAAGATATGGATGTTGTCAGACTTAAGAAAGATTGCAGAATTTTTAAGCATAGATAATGTCATTGAGCCGAAAGCAACCAATTGAAGTGACATGGTACTTCTTTTAGGAGCTTGCCTTACTGTCACTACCACAATTGGACCAAGTTTCACAGACTTAACTAAGATTGCAGATTTTTTTAGTACAAATAGTTCCATTTTGCCAAAAGCAATCCCTGTTTGGATGAACGGTGAATTGAAGTAAAGTGAGGTGAAGCATCAAATCAATGGAGAATAAAATATAAGGGGGTTATGATAGTATTTTGTTTTTAGTGGCTTGAGAGGGTGTCTTTTTGACTTTTTGTATAAAAAGAGGGTTTTTTGTCATTTAGTGGGGAAAGGACGTTGCTTTTTTACTTTTTTTTTTAAAATGAGGGAATTTTGAATTTGTGTACTTATGATATGATAGGTGGTCTTTTCTTGTCTGGATAATGGAGGCGCTACCTCACTTCACTTCAATTCACCATCCATCCAAACACGGATTTTGCCTTACTGTCACTACCAAAATTACCGCTATGTGCACATGCACTGGATCAAGTTTCTTTTCACGCACCTTTTATGCATACAACACTTCTTCTTCTTCCCCTTCCTCCTCAAGGTTACTAAGATTACTCAACCGCTTTTGATTTGTGATCCACAAACTAGTTGTAGACTTGTAGTGACCTGGAGCGCAGGTTGGTTGACTATAGCTCACAATGTGGTTCCTTATCCAAAAATGAATAGTTCACAATCCAAGCTGCGAATGTTTTTTGTGGCTGTGGGCTCCACTATTTAGTTATCCAAATTGTAAACAATGTGCCATATTGAGGCAGTCCCCAAAAAAAGGAAAACAAAAAACTATGCCAGATACAATGGTCCAACCTTCAGTTGGTTTGTAGGAAATAGAGAATTAACTAATTGCAATAATCATTCATTTTCAAGAAAGAAATATGGCTAAAACTTATATGACCGAGATTAATTATCTAGCTGTCTTTTCATTTGGCAATTTAGTATAACATTTTAGCCTTAAAAAAGAAGATAGATTACACGGGTAGACTTGAGGAGACTATATTATTAAAAAAGCTAGAAATTCAATGGGCCATGGCCCATGCCTCATCATCATCAAAGCCTTCTCCCAACAATGTTTTGGGGTCGGCTGCATGAATTTTGTTTCTCCATTCGGCTATGGCCCCACTACATACAAAAAAAAAAAAAATGACTTGTGAACCATGTAACCAAAATTGATGAATTATCTCAGCCTACCCTGGTGAACTGGGATCATTGTGCATCTAGAGATCCTTGATCCACAAGCCAAAATGCATGAATTGTGATTCAGCAATATAGGTAAGCTTGATTTCTCTTGCTGCCTGTTTTGCGTGCCACTAAAAAAATGCCTTGGAATAGGTTTGTTCGACCATTGTGGTTTTTCTCCTATATTTTATCCATGGTGAAACCTGATAATGGATTGTTCAGGTATTTTCTGCGGAACGAGAAATGACCCACATGGGCAGTACAAGAAGTTACTGAAGGGAATTCAATTAACCAAAGTGCATTAGATCAAACATCTAAATTATATTTTTAGGCAATGTCCTTTCATTAGATTTAGTTCTTAAACTGTCCCCCTTGCTTTGTTTCTGATTTTGGCTGTAGCAGTTAACTAAATCCTGTTCAGATTAAATAGGCTGCTTTGACAAGAGCCTGTAGAAGAGTTGGAAGGTTATTAGTGTTGCAACCACAAGGCTGCCAGTTTGAGTCATGGTGCCATTAAAAAATAAACAAATAAAATAAATAGACTGCTTTCATCACAGTTTCATGAGGTATACCCGTTTTTTTTTTTTAGTTGGGGAAGATGAGACATTACTTTGAGGGTTATATATTTGGATATCTACATTGCTTGTTTATATGAGTGGTGTGTGGGCTCAGATTCAGTTTATTAGAGGAGGAGTGGCGAGGAATATTGCTGAATGCATGTCAAGACTTGGATGTAAACCTTTTCTGATTAGTGTTGTTGGACATGACATGGCAGGTTATTCACTTCCATCTTAATTGTCATTAACAGGTACATAAATATACATGAATTGTTTTACCATTTTGGACTGACAATTGCAGGTGATTTGCTATTGAGTCACTGGAAATCTGCGGGACTTCCAACAGAAGGTAGCTAAACCATTCATGAAAACAACCTGGTACTTAAGCAATAGGAGGAATCTTACAAGTGGCCTTTGGATCATGAGGACTTGTACCATGTCTCCAGATGTTATGAGGAGAAATTGTCTCTGAAACTCTTACGATAGTAGCATAAGGATGTTACTTGTTTCTGGGGTGTGTATGAGATAAAATAGGCACTTGAGAAATAGGATTGTTGCTTTTGCATTTTAGCTTAAAGTTCTCTATTTTTGGCTTGGAGAAACTTGGTAGTCAAAGCCTGAGAACACAAAGTTTATTTTATTGATGTGATGATGTCTAAGTCAAAACATGTGTTTTTGAACAAATAGTTCTGTTGTCCAACACTAAAATTGTACAATGCAGTGCACTTACCTACTCTTCAAAACCCACAACGTGTGACCCACTTGCTGATTTGATGGCCACAAGGTTGGAGCATGTCCTGAAAACCTCCCATACTGGTTCTTTCCTACTCTGACAAATGGCAATGATAAATAGTTAAATAATGCAATGGCATCAGAAAAAAAGGCAAAAGAATAGATAGCTTGGATCTTCCTCTGTAGGACATTTTTAGAAATCCTCTATCCTTGGTGAGCCAATAGAATTAGTGATCTATATCAATGAACCATTGGTCCTGCATGTTTTTTGGTAGGTATGAGCCTAAATCTCATGGTTGTGGCATGAGAGAGATCACTGTTTGTCACGCCCCAAATTCTGAGATCCTTGTGACCCTCAGATTTCAGGAACGAGACGGTCCCACATTGAACATGAGGGGTCAATCCCCTTAATAAACATAATGGAGACAATCTAATCAACTAATTTAAATCAATGCATCAATGAACAAACCACTATTAATTAAGTTCAGCAATAATATCAAAGCTCAATAGTCAAAAAATATCCAAAGAAATATAACATGGTCCATCTAAGCTACTACAAAAAAAATGAAATCTAAGGTGCTAAATAGTGGTTCACTTCTCAAGCTTCACTCGTCTCTGCCAAGCTAAGATTCTTCATTGTCGGAATCAACCTTAACATCTGAGGAAAAAAAAAGAATAATACACATATGAGCATAAAGCTCCACAAGTAAACAAACTATAGAACTATAGCAAACGATTATTCAATCAAATGTTAGCAATTTGCGTACGATGAATAAATACAGTTAATTCAAGGGTATTCCAATAAAATTGAAATGCTAGAAAATACTAACAAGAAAATTTGAACAATGGTGAATAATTGTGCAAGGATTCATGAATATTGGCAGTAATTATAGATCACATGATCTAATCTAAGAAAAGGCATATCCACGGTCACAATACACAAAAGTACTCGTCAGAATTAAGCCTTGACCAGGTATAATATGATCACACATATAAGGGCCCGAAGCCATAATAACACACACATAAGGGCCCGAAGCCATAAGGGACTAGCTGCAGTCTAGTTATCACGCACAAAGGGGTTCCCAGGTCCCAATGTCATACCCATAATGAGGGCTAAGTCCGCGTTTGGGTTACCCCACATCGCGTTGCCCAATACGTTGGATGATGCCTTAGAGATCAATGTTTACATTCAAGGGTGGACCATAAAAGTCAAAATTCAGGTTTCTAATCAAAATATGATTTGGAGCATTTTTCCAACATAATTGGAATTGTGTCATAATTTTGAAGTCCAACCATGATATAAATATTTCTAGCAAGGATTCATATCAATATTTCTATATCTCATAGGAGCATCAAATGGACATGGAACAAGTTCAATAATTACAATTTTGATCATTGATGAGTACACGAGTTAGTTCATAAAGGTACAATTATATCAATAAAATCAATGGCCCTAAATAAGCTAAGATGCCAAGACCGGGCCCCGCGTGAAACAAAAGGATTGTATATCAATTTAACATATTGGAAAGCCAGGGTTGGAAAACTCTAACTACTAGAGGACCACAGTAAGGTTACTTGCCTCGATTAGCGGTGGATGATGGATTTAACCCGGCCTAACTTGAATGCTGTGGTGACTCGTTTTGGGTCCCTATGAAAGATGGTTTGAAAATGGATTAGTACTGTGTAAAGGTGTAAACCTAGGGGTATGAGCTACAAAAGTGATGAGTGGGCATAGTTTGGATTGGGCCAAGGGTAAATAAGTTGTGCAAGTGGGTTTAATTTTGTGAAGTAAAGGTGGGCCTGATTTGGGTTGGTTTGGGGTGGTTCAAGTGAGGTGCATTGGCTAAGATTTTTGTTAATGCTCTGTTTGTTTAGAGGGATGGCAGAAATGAAGCACAAGTACTTGGATGAAAATTGATAATCATAATGGGTCCAGATTCGTTGGGTTTGTTTATGAGATGGAGGGATGATTCAATGGTGATGAGAATGGCTTGCTTTGTCCTGGTGGTGAAATCTTTATAGAGATGGAGTTGTAGATTGAAAGAACAAAATGTGGATATAGCATACAGTGACTGAAATAAAATAACAGAAACACAAAAGAAAGGCCATGTCAAGTAGGAATCAAGGATGGGAAGAAGACAATTAATTCAGGTCGGTAGGTTAAATGGTCAGAGGCTATGTGGGTTAGGTTTAATAGAGAGACTGATTCATGTTTGCTTTGAATGGAAATGGGTTGTCAGAGAAGAGAGTTATAGGCATGGATATGTGTGTTAATTTGGGTCCTATTGATTGTGAATAGAGAAAAAGGAAAATGGGTTTTGTACTGAGAAGAGTAATGGCAAGGCCCGTTTGGTTGGGTGGATTCATGAGGTAGAGAGATGAAGATGGAAATGGGGTTTAGACGTGGCAGCACATCATATCATGTAAAACAAAGAATTAAATAAAATAAAGGATAACACAACATCAAAAGTAAAAGAAGAGGAAGGGAGAGAAACAGAGCTACATACAGTTCTAGCAGATACTATAAATGGAAAATAAACAGAAGGTAACTATAGTAAACAGAAGAAAACAACAGAGAAAGAGGGGTGAGGAGTTACCGGAAGAGAACTCTTTGCAGGAGAATCTTGGGTGAGAAAACTAGAGAGGGAGAGAGATCGTATGAGGGGAAGAGAGGCTGAAAGGTGGTACGAAAAAAATGGGTTGTGCAAGTAGGATTCCTCTAAATAAGGAAGAGATGGAGCTCTAGTGGGAGGAAAGATCGTGAAGGTGCTCTAACTAACAATATCCACAACGTGGGATTATTATTTGAGTGGGTCTAATTCCATTAATGAAACCAAGTATAATGAGACTTTTATCTCTATTATCAATATTGGGTCCCACTCAAAATATGATAAAATTACACAAAGCACAAATTTAATTCAATGAATGGGTGGGGTCCAAGCATGATCCAATCTATGATCAAAATTAAATAGCAAAAACAACAATAATAAAAATAACAATAATCACAATAAAGACCTAGGGATTGGGTCCTTACACTGTTTGAGCCAGGTAGGGACTCTACCTTTGTTGAACCCAGTTATTCATTTTCATATATTGTTGATTTTGAAATAGGCATCCAAAGGTGTCAAGATGTCGCGACTCCTACTGTATCAAATGTATATGATATCAATGGAGAGTTGGCTACTGCCATTGCAAGTGTAGAAGCAGTGGTAAGGTGTTCGATTGTTTACATTGTTTGAGTTAAGGCATTAGTTAAGAGCACAAATTCACTGATATTTACTATCTTTCTACGCATATGAAACTCTCTCTTTCTTTGAGATTCATCTTTTACAATTAAAATTTGATTATTATTATTATTTAATTGATTAAGGAGAAAGCTTTGGGACCTGACTGGATATGGCAATTTAGGCGCAACATATCTTCTACACCTGTGTTGATGGTTGATGCTAATATGCACCCCCATGCACTTGAATCCGCTTGCCAAAGTATATTTTCTGTACTTTTGATGACTTCCTCTGACTTTCATGTGATATTGAAATTGTATGGGTGTACAATGTAAAAATTGATTGTCTAAAATAAAACCTGAAATCTTACCTGAAATAATTGATCTTTCTCATCTAGAAGAAAGAGGATATTTACCATATTTTTTTGATCAAAAGAGGATATTTACCATATTTTTTTGATCACTGGATATTTACCATATTATCTTAAGTTATAAAAAAAAAAACATATTATCTTAAGACTCAAGAGTTGTTCCATCCAATATTTTGGCGTGTGGAGCATATTCTTTAAGAAACTTCATGACTTCTGAAATACTTTTTTTTTTGAATGGTGGCCTCTGAAATACTATCTTGTACTGTGTTGGAAACATGTTTCAGGGAAATCAGGATGGACTTTCATACAGTGGACAATGATACACATGCTAGATCAATTATTCAATAGAAAATGAAAATAATTGTGAAACAAATTAAAATTCTATTGATTTCTAGTAATTAAGACAGAATTGTGTTTGGCTTTTTTCTATTTTAAAAGCAATAGTTTCAAAGTTTTCATTAGCTTTTTTTCCACATTACATTATCATTATGGTAATCTCCACTGTCCACTCATCAGGTGGGCTAGACAATGGATATGAATGAAGTATAGTTATGTAAGCTCTTAGTTATCCGCATTAAACGTACAGGTTTAGCTGACCTGATGATTGGATCTATGTAATTTTTGGGTGGTGGTGTCTGCATTGTGGTGTCCATATAATCCATGTTTGTGGTCATGTGTGGAGCTGCATGGAGGCTTCACAACTATCATGGCTTAGTGACTAACAAATTTAAACAATTGTCTTTGGAAGTTTCAGTTTCCTGTGTTTTAATTTTGGATCTGTTGGTTTAATGATTTCTTGTGCTGCTCCTCAGTTGCAGCAGAGTCTGGTGTCCAGGTGTGGTTTGAGCCTGTATCAGTAACCAAGTCAAAAAGAGTTTCATCTGTTTTCCAGTACGTAAGTACCATAATTTTTATAAATCAGAGTTTTGTGCCTCTGGATGACTGATTTGTATTATATTTTTACAATGAAAAAGGACAGCAGTCCACAGGCTCCCATCTTCAAGAGTTAAGGACCCATTCCTGAAGTGATGGGACTCACTTGATGAAGTGCCTTAGCACAGAAATGTGGAACCCAATTGGATCCCATAGGCTACTAAACTGTTCCTCGTTCTGTAATGTTGTCCAGGAATTTGGATCTTTTGAGTAATACAGAACTTTTCTGCAGGTAACATGTACATTCCCTAATGAAGATGAGCTTATTAGCATGGCAAATGCTTTATCTCTTGATGATAAGTTCCATTCAATACAAAGGCTGGATGATAATGGAAATAGGCAGCCAATTGAATCTATATTTCAAATGCTGAAACCTGCAATACAGATGTTGCTAAAGAAGGGTATTAAGATAGTTATTGTGACTCTTGGGTCAGATGGAATATTACTATGTTCTATAGAGGGGCCTGACTTCATTAGAGAAATGGTGAAGAGCAGCAAACCCAGCAGTTGCGGCAGACAACTATATGAACTAATGTCATCAAGGTGTCCTATAAATCAATTTGTTCAAGCCCCGAAGTTTAAATGGAGCAGTTCCTATCCTTATGTTATACATTTTCCTGCACTTCCCGCTTCAGTTGTGAGCCTTACAGGAGCGGGTGATTGCTTGGTTGGTGGAACCCTCACTTCTGTTTGTTCTGGTTTGGACTTTATGCAGAGTGTGGCAGTTGGTGTAGCAACTGCAAAAGTGGCAGTTGAGTCTGAAAATAATGTGCCCACTGAGTACTGTCTAACAACAGTTGCAGGTATGTGTGCAAAAGCTCGCATGTATAGTGTCATAACTTGAATACTAGAAGAAAGTAATAGGAAAATTGAAAAAAAAATGAGGAGAGACACTGGAGAGAACTTGCAATCTATTGAGTTGCAAGTTGACTCGGGTATGTTGAGACCTATTTATAGATTTTCAACAGAGAGAGATAAGCTCTAAATAGATAGTCCTTATCTACCCCAAATCTTGTCACTCCAACTAACAACACATCAAGATAAGAACTGCCTCTTTCTAATCTTAACCTGGATAAAAACTACATCTATATTATCTGAAATAACAAAATTGACATGCCTGTATCAGCATCGATTCTCAACTGTGTGCTTTGACTGGTGAGACTAAAAGTAACATACCGACAGAGTACTGTCTAACAACAGTCTCAGGTATCTGTGCAGAAACTCTCGTGCTTGATGCACCAGGAGTTGGGAAATGTACAGTGTCTTGAGGTGTGATTCTGGTATCTGTACAAGTGGGGATGTGGTTATATGATCCTCACTGTATGTGGATACCAGTAAATATCTTCCAGTGTGCAACATTCTTGTAATCCAATCTAATAATACAGAAAAGCAAAAACAATAATACAACGACAACGTGAAAAAAGGGCCAAGATCGGATGCTAGGACTAGGGTTGCAAACGGAACGGTTTTGGGTCGGAACCATACCGGACCTGTTTCTAAATAATGGTTCCGGATCCAGCTTTGACTCGGAACCTGTTTTGTTGGTTCCATACCCGGTTCCGATAGAAATACGCGGGTCCGGTTTTGGAACCGGATCCACCAAGAGAACTGGATCTAGCTCAAAAATTGTTTTTAACTTCTCTTCATTTTTTCTTAAAATAAGTATATCATTCAACGTATAACAGTGCATCAAGTCTACTACCTCCAGCATTATACATAAAAATGTAAAAAAAAAAAAAAAAGAAGTATTTTTTGGGATATAATTTGCAATATCAAAGACTTATATGCTGGGTCCACGGGTCGGAACCTTTATGGACCTGGACCCGTTTATCAATCGAAACCTAAATTAGCTCCCGGACCCAGACCCGTTTATGAATCAGAACCTAAAATAGGTTCCAGACCCGGTTTTTTCCGGGTCGGAACTTTTGGGTAATCGGAGAATCGGATACCCGTTTGCAACCCTAGCTAGGACCTTTGGGCAAAGATTTGCAGGGCATCTCCTATGGTGGACCTCATAAATGGTCTGGATATGCATCAGTATGCTTCTAGCCTCCTCAAGAGGCAAAGAAGAACAAATGGAGAGAGGATGGCGTAGCCCTGGATCCTCGATCAGAGGTGTAGACCAATCTCCGGGAGATTGATCGAATCCTAATGGATTCCAACACTAAGGCACTCCACAGGCCATCACACACGAGAGCAAGAGGAAACTCACAAAAATATTATTAATGAGAATAAGATGATCTACTACAAGGGGAATCCGCTATATATATATATATATATATAGATCTAGCGACCCCAAAATAAGAAACTTCCTACTTCTAATTAATCATAAAAATAGAAATTAAGATTAGGAGACAACATCAACTAATTTAAAAAACTTGCTAACTAAGATGGAGATCTCAAGATCAGAGATCATGTGGGCCCATCAGGGCCTGCGGGTCCTGATATTGGCTCGGGCCGCATCAGAGATCTACCAGTTTTTGGGCAATCCACTATCCTACTGTGGCTATCAAATCAGTGGTCTGGCTTATTGAGCCATGGGCCATGACTTGCACATAAGGTTGCTATATCTGTGTGCATCAGGATTCAGGAGTCAGAACCCAATAATCTCATGAACATTTATAGACTATCATCATTAAACCCATGATCCACTTATCTGGGGTCTCCTTTGTGAGTCGTACTTCACCGAACCCTGTTTAAAGTCTATAGTAATCTCTCGTTCTCTAAACATTTATAGACAGATTATTTCATTTACCATGCTTCTATTTATGATTCAGAGCAACATGCTGCATAGCATCTCTTCCATTCTGCCATAAGTAAGAGATGAATGTCTCTTCCGTCTTACTCCTATAATAAAATGCAGTCTTGAGAACATCATGAAGATTAGATATTTCTATTTGTAGTGATGATTGAATCTGCTGTTATGCAGATGATGCAAGACGAGTGTTTTTCACTGCAAAAGTTCTGCTCAATCAATAGTTGCTATGATCTGCTGGTGATTCGTTCAATTAAAATGGTACTATGGTCACCTTAAATTCAGAATGTTTATACTCAAATTGCTAGCATCAAACCAATCTGCATGCATCAAAGGTTAAAGGGGTTGGCTGCCTTTTACATGGGGATATGAAGATGGGTTTTATATATGTAAAGGCTCATATATGTAACCTTTTCATATGCAAATGTTACATATGTGAAACACATTTCTATATTTATTTTTAACCACCATTTTACTTGAGTAAAAATGAGTATATCTGTCAGTTTTAGATGGGTTTGGGTTTTTGGACTTTTCCACAAATTTCTCAAAATCTATGAAGATTTAGGATATGAAACTAAACATTGAAATACTTGTCATTAAATATGAGAATATTAAACGGTTTGGATCATGAAATGGGGGCCCAGAAAAGCACAGAAAATTAGATCTTTAGGTTGGGATTTTTTTTGGAAGTTATTCTTAAGTATCTCAAAATCTACAAAGATTTAAGATGTGAAACTAAATGCCTTGGAGTTTGGTTTTGTTAGACCAATAAAGAAGATACATGGCTCAGATTACCAATTTGGGCTCACAAAAGTGTGAAGAAATAAATGTGGTCAAAAGGGATTCAATCCTACAACTTGTACCAGGTAAATGCCTTAATTCAAGTGTACTGGCCCCCTTTCCTCATTTACATATCCAACTGTTTACCCTTTTCTCATGTACGTAAAGGATTCACTGAAAATTACCTCATTTACACACTATTTTCATTCCTGAGCACAGACAAATATGATCATGCATTAGTGTTACACTTGTGCATGATTTGCATATGTGAGTGAGTGCAAACAAATGATCCCTAAGGTCTCTCTGGTAAGGCATGTTAGAGATAAACTTCATCTAAACTTCTTTGGGTCTCTCCTATTGTATGGCATTTTCTATTTAGGGCTGTGACAAACAAGAGTTCTAAAGGGCGCATTTGGAAATAACCATGGACAAACAAGAGTCCTCAAAATTTGAACTTGAGAGCTGTTTGTAGCGATATGTGTTATATTTCAATGTCTTTTATTGTGTCCTAATGTGGGCTGGCTGGACCTATATATACTTCATTCATTCCTCAAAAGTCTCCCCTGGGTGAAATGCAGAAAGCTCATTTGTTTGCATAGAATTGAATATTTGAATTTTTGGGAATTCTTAGAAGTGTTGATGCAGGATAGACCTCAAAAGGCCACATGTGAATGGCGCAAGATAGTTTAGGGATTTTCCTATTATATCTAATTAACTGTTATTAGTTATTAATTTTATTTTAATGAGTTGTAATTAGGATAGGATTCTAATTTGCTTAGTTTCCTAATGTGTTTAGGTTTCATAGCCCCTAAGATATATTTTCTTATTTATTTGGCATTGTAGACATGGATATTCAGAGAGTTGATTAATAGAATTTGAGTTGGGTTTATCCCACTGAGGTGCGTCCTCATTATCGCCTCTGCGGAGGCCTATCGTAGTGTTTGCAGACACATGCTTCGACAATGGTATTGTGCTTCAAAACTTCCCCTCAAGCCCTAACCATAGGGCTTGCATTAGTGTATGGCTGTCAAAGTGGGTAAAATCAAAGAAACAAAGGTGAACAATAATCTCTCTTTGGTTGAAAGTGAACACTCAATTATCACTCTAGCAAAAATCAAATCCTAGAAAAGTCGGGGTCCCGTTACATCTCCACCTTATATCCTTCACCCCCTGCATCTTTAATGTTGGTTCGTTAGAACACATGTTACCATAAATTGCTAGGAATTCAATTCAACTTTATACAAACCAAGGGGCCCCAAAAAAATGCGATCGCCTCTAAATATGGAATGGATAACTTTTTGATACAAAATGCATGTTTCATTCAACGGTGAGTATGGCTCCAATCAAAGAGAATTCAGAGCCCTTTTTCATTGGGCTTGCATTTGAGTGGACAGTCTGGATGAAGAGAGGTGGTCCATCATCAAGCAGTGAGGGGCGGTACAAGGAATCAGAATATCTGGACTTTAATATTTATACTTTGGCAAGCATTCAGAACTAGGTACTGTTTGGATTGTCAGAACTCATGTTGCTTTGTGATTATCTTCAGGGCAAAGAAAAAACAACTTTGACCCATATCTAATCCCACTTCATGCTTATCCAAATGTCTTTGTGAATCAAGTGGAGGTAACCGCTATGGAGAAGGAAAAAATTTCTTGCCTGCAAGTGACGGTTATTTTATAATTTTGTGATATTACTAAT
The DNA here is from genome assembly GCA_012931725.1 of Litsea cubeba. Taxonomy (NCBI): domain Eukaryota; kingdom Viridiplantae; phylum Streptophyta; class Magnoliopsida; order Laurales; family Lauraceae; genus Litsea; species Litsea cubeba. Next base: position 10,675,336 of record CM022944.1, on the reverse strand, counting down.
CACAACGTATACTTCTTTCCAATAAACTAAGGTCATGTTTGGTATTTTACTTTTTTTCTGACAGTCCCAAAAAAAGTAGAGCCATAAAAAAAAAGTTATACAAATAAGATGCCAAAGCTCTATTTTTCAAGCTGCCCACTTTTGGAGCATTTGAATTTTAAAGGATTTGCCTCTAAATGTCTAAAATGGACAGAAGCCAGAATGTTGTGCCAAACGCTCTTATTTTCACAACTCTGTCCGCTTTAGACATTTAGACAAGTAAATGCTGAAAATAGAGGTGCCAAATATGGGTTAAGTATAGGAAACTGAGGGCCCAAAGATCATTTGATTGGTGACTTTAATACAAGTCAAAATAATGAAAGTAGGGTTGACTTATTGAATGGACCTGACTGGTGATATGGGTTGTTTATAGGAGGCCGAATAATTGCGGTGCAAGCATCATATATTGATCATTTTATAGTAAGAATTCATTGTCTTTTCCGACTAAAAAAAACGGAGCACTTTTTGTTCATTTGTGGATTGTAAAGAGTTGTTCATTTGGTTTTGATGGCTCTGAATCATCAAAGAGCAGTTACAACTTTCCACTAATCTAATGTTATCATGGTGTTAGGTACATCATTGATAAAAGTCTGCTCTTACCCATTCTCCCCCATCCTTTGGTTGGTGGGTTACCTGCTTTGGACGGTGAGTATTCATTCAACCATGCTACTGTCCAATCAGATCAAAATAGAGGCCCAATTCCTGTATTTTGTGGGGGCACATTTCCTGTTATCAAATACAAGTGATCAGAATTCTATGTTGAAACACGATTTGCATCCAGAAGTGTAGGTTTAAAACTGTACTACCACACTTGAATTACATGGGAGTTTATCCGGCTTCCCTTTGGGCCAGGAGGGATTAGTCCATGTTGAAACATTATTTGTGGTAGCCCCCTATGTGAAAAATCACCTCATTGAGAACAGCCTACCAACCCAAGTTGAGAGAAAAATGCCCAACAAAAATTTAACTTTTCATGTTGAAACTTTGGTATTTCAAATTCCTTGAATTTTCTCTTTGATAGAAAGAGTTTCAAATGAGAGTGGTATCATGATTTCAGGATCTTAAGCTGTTTTTTTTTTTTTTTTTTTTTTTAACTTTTTCTTTCTTTAGTAGGCTGAAACAAAAGTATGTTTGTTTGGAGGAATTTCTTATTGAAATTTTCATGGGTTGGAAATTTTTAATAGCAATGTTCATAACCATCTATAGAGCATTTGAAATTCTTATTTAAAAGTGTAATTCTAAAAATCCAACCTAACGAAATGTCATTTTTTGCTTTTGGAATTATTCAAATTTCAATTTTCTAAATGCTCGAATATACTTAAGCTGAAAATCCTATGGAATCCTGTGGAAGAAAGCAACTGGAGAATTTTGTATATTCCCCCCAACAAATATTCTAAATTTCTGGACACAAGCCCTAACTTGCTACAGTGACTTTCAACTGAATGGAAGTGGATGTCTCTATCACCAAATGCTCATATATGGATTAGGCAGGCCTTTCTTGCCACCCCCACTTCAAAGCGCATGGTTCCTCATCCAATGGTCTTTGATGGTCCCTCTCCATAGCAATAGGTTCTCTCTCTAGTCTCCATCTGCCCACCAAGTGGGTTTAGTCATTAGAGTGAGGAATTATAATTACCTAGAATAAATGCCTTCTATCATTCCTAACATTGACATTCATCTAATCCTACTATACAAAGCTTAAAATGAAAGTTCATTCGCCGGATTACATCATCTATCATCTCAAAATAAAACTAGTCACTTTCAATTTATTTATTTGGAAAAGGTTAGAAGGCCAAGGATTCCCCTCAAAACAGTCTTATATGGCATTGGGATTTGGGTGGAGAAAATTAGATAAATGGGTTGGGGTTTTTTGGGTGTTTTCCATAAATTACTTAAAATCTATGTAGATTTAAAATATAAATTCAAAGATCTTAGAATTCATTAGTTTAAAAAATAAAATGAACGATTTAGATTATTAATATTATGCCCACGAAATGAAAGAAAAATAAAACTGGCCGATGAGACTTGAGCCGGGACCAATTACACAACCAAATGTGATTGCTGCGTGAAGATTTGTACTTATAATATTGGGACTACAGGGGAGTTTACCTGGCTTTTCTCTGAGCTCGGAGGAATTAGTACAGCCCAAAGGATTGGAACGCTCTATCGATAGAGGAGAAAGAAAAAACTACTGGGATAAAAAAAAAATTATGCATCCATATCTCGATCGGACCCACAAACAAACAGCCAACCCTTAAACTATGTTTTTTCCAAAAATATCTGATTCGTCCAAATAGAAAAACCCTATTTACACGAATCAAGAGCCGCCACATGCAGGAGAGAGAAAAAAAACCTGCTTTTCTCTTTCCTCCGCCCCTACGTGGCAGCCATGATTCGTCAAAACAGGTCTCCCGATTTGGACGAAACAGGCATCCGTATCCTCCTTTTCCACCACCTCACTTCGCCTCGCTCGATGGACGCTACGTTACCTGACCTTACCAGTCAATCGTCCACGTGGCGTGTCTTTAACCATTCATATCCGTTAATCTTAGTTTTTCAGTGTCTTCAAATTCGGCCTTTTCCACACTCATTTCAGCGCCAAAAGTACTGAAATGTGTTTCTACCTACCATCTTGCACATATATGTATCTCTCTCTCAATATTTTTTCAGGTCAGTTCAAATCCGAAGCCCTGGACGAGAATCGAAAGCGAAAACAAGAACATCAAGCGATTTCAGGACTTCTGTTTTCATCTATAAACCCTAGATTTTCAAAATCAATGCATGAGAATTGTTTCAGATTCCTCTCCTTCTCATTTCCTCACAAATTCGGAGAATTAGGGTTCTAGGGTTTGAATTACAAGGAATCATTCGGTTTCATCGACGCTAGAATGGAACAAATTGGAAAGGATTCCCCTGCGGATACAGGAATCCCTTTCGGATTGAACCGAATCAAGACTCGTCGAGGGACTCCCGACGACCGTTCGTCTTCTCCGGCTGGGGTTTCTAAGCCTGACACGTCGGTTTCCGGCGGTGACAGAGCTCCTCGGCCCTCCGCGAGGCAGAAGGCGGAAACTGGAAGCGGCAGCTATGCCAAAAAAGGCGCGTACTTTGTTGTTTGTTTTGGTTGCATATGAGAATTTACGTGGTATGTTATCTGTTATGTTTTAGCTGTCGATGCATATTCAGGTATCGAGCATGATTTTTATAGGTTTATGTGTGTAGCTGTTGTTTTTAGAAAGAAAAGCAGAGATATGAAGTACCCTCTTTATCTCAACTGTTGAAGGTTTTACAACTTTGCAAGGTCTGAGACTCTGAGGTATTGATGTCCTTCGTAGTGATTGGATGGGGTCCCCCAACCATGATCTACATGTCCCATCCATTCACTTTGGATCCCCAAGGGGACCTACATAAATTAATTTCACTATTGAGCGTGCAGAATTTTTTAGGAAGGGTCTAACTGTGCCTAGCTTAAGAATGGTTCAGCCAGTGGGGCCGTGTTCCCCTTCTGCAATGTTCAATCTATGTTCTTTACAGTTTACGCCCGCTAATCATGTGAATTGGTACCGACCTGAATTTGACACTCATCTGAGTTGTATAGGCCCTCCAACTGATTGTGCAATTTTTGGCACCATCCAATTGTCTATTGTTAGAATTTTGACAATTTTGAAGCTCTTAAGACACTCCCTTGCTTTGACGCTCTTCCCAATTTTTCCATTCAGCTAGTTTACGGCCTACAGGAATACCTTTCAAACCCCTAAACCCACACGATTGTCATGCTTCCACGTGGGCCTTATTGGGTGGAAATTTCCAAGCTAGTGTCTGGTAGCTCTTGTGGTAAGGAAAGATCCAGCCTTTGCGGTTTACTTGGAAGCATCTCTCTCTCTCTCTCTCTCACTCTCTCGGTGGGGGTGGGGTGGTGGTTGTTGTAGGGGTTTGAAAGGTCTCCCTACAACCTATATGTATGCAAAAAGAAAAAAAAAGGTGGAAGAAAGAGCAATCTGATTGAGGGAGGTACCATTATGAGGGACTCAAAGTTGTCCAAATCCTAATAATTGGATAAAGTTGGACTAAGACAAAATTTACATGATCAATTGAACTATAAAAGGGCCTATTAAACTTGGACGAGTGTCAATTTTTTGTCAATTCCAATTCACATGGGGTTTGAAGAGTGTGAATGGCTTAGATTGATGATTGGGAGTAAGGTGGGCCCCACAGATTGGATTATTCCTAGCGAAGGCTCCATATTGTTCTTGAATTTTTTTAGTTGTGTTCGTGATTTTATGTAGCTGCATTTGATACCGGCAATAGATTCCTGCTTCGATGCCGGCAAATTGTTAGATATGAACCTCCCCTCTTGATTGGTAATGGTTCTTGAAATTACATTGATTTGAGTGATACTCAATGTTGTATTTAGTCATGTTAAGGCACAAGTTCTTTTTTTTATTCCTGTAAACTTAAGTAATTCTATCCCCAAAAGAATATCTTTACAAAAGAATGAGAAGCAAAGAGATTGTTGTGATTAGAGTTGATCACGTCTCTAATCCAATGGTGAGTATCTTGTCGCTTGATGTGATTTTCAAGACCATTACCAATATAGGGTGATAGTCATATCTTATGTTTTTCTGCCAACAAAGATGCACCCACAGTTCCACACCCCAAATTAAAGCCAACAACATGATATGGCATGCTACAGATAATATCTTCTCATGGTATAACAATTGAGGGACCCATGACCACTAAAAAACAATGCTTTGAGTTCCTACGGAGGAACACCACATTCTTTGCATGGTCTTGGCGAGATCTGCCTGGTTTGGATCATAACTGGTTGAGCATCGCCTCATTCTTAAAGAAGGTGCCAAGGTCGTCAAGTGGAAGCTGCTACATACAGCGGACAGTCAAAGATGAAGTCACAAACCTCTCACAAGTTGACTTCATTTGCAACTACTTGGATTTCCATCGTAGGCCTTGTACCCAAAAGGATGAAGTCACAAACATCTCACAAGTCAACTTCATTTGTATGGTCAACTACATAGACTGGATTTTCATTGTAGTCCCTGTACCTAAAAAGAATACAAGAATGGAAAATGCTTCCCAACTCAGTAGATATGCGAAAATTATCCCATGAAAGACGTAGCTCTTATAACGAATTGAGCTACACTCTTGTTGTGTCTACCAGGCCATCTTGCGATCCCATCTTTAACTCTTTTATAATCATTGATATTGAGGTTTTAAGATCCACGCCAAATGAAATCTGGACAAGTTGAATCTTGATGCTTCTCTTATCCATACATAGGCCTTCCTGTTACCCCATTCCCTTGATAGATGCTGGCCGAACGTGGCTCCCACAGAGTGTTGTACAAATATCCCTTGTATACATTTTGTGCTGATCAGTGGCACTATATATGCATGTATGCACATATATGTTAAATTCTGTTCGGATTCGATGAACCCATTCATTTGATGGCCCTAGATGTCCAGGTATGTGTAGGTGACCATTCGAATAGTGGCGAATGAAAAATACACTTAGCCAAAACCCCTTGATGCCGACAAGCATAGTTATTCATTATTAACTGCTGTATATTGGTTGCAGTTCTTAACTGCAACTCATCCTCTTGCATACACATAGGAATGTTAGCAAAACATTGAAGGTCTGATTGTATTCTGTTTTAGGGCCTCGAAAGGGAAAGAGTATTTCTCGCTGGTTCACATCTTATCTTTCAAAGGGTTCTGACAAAGCATTAAATGATATTCGTTCAAACACTGAGGTAAGGTCTGATTTAAGCATACTCAACAGGTTGGTCGTACGCTTCTCCTACACTTACTGCAATAGTCAAGTTCTTGTACCATATTTGGATTTCTCAATCATGCCACTGATTTGACAGGTCAATGATTTTGAAGATAAAGTGCTTGATAAGAAGGGTTTTCGGGGAACTAAAGAAAACATTGAGAGGAAGGATTTTAGAGGAAAGCAATCAACACTGGAGAGCTTTCAAGTACGAAAAATACCAAAAGGCCCAAAAAGTTACTCCCACGAATTAGGACCAAGGGGCGGCATTCGGCTTGCCCATCCAAGGGCACATAGCTACAATAACTTGAAGGTAATTGTTGTCTGTTCAGTTCACTAGGGTGTTCAGGACTCATGACGGCGTGTGGGGATGGGACTTTATCTTTATAGCCTATTTCAGTTGCCAAATTTTAATGGGCAGAGCTAACTGAGCAGTCATCATTTATTCTTTTATGAATTGCAGCTTCAATTTGTTCTTGAGAGACGCTTAACTGACATTATGATTCACTTCTTGATATTCAGGAGCTTTTGGGATCATTGCGTTCAAGGTTTGATGTTGCTAAAGAAGCAGTAAATGCAGAGCTGACCTTTTTTGCAGGGGAGATTGTGGAGGTTCTTGAGAGGAAGGACTCATCCCCAAGAGCCCAGGGAATGATCGAGTATGTGCTGAATCTTGCCCGACAATGCACAGAGATGACCTCCTCTGAATTTCGCGGAAAATGTGAAGGGATTGTGCAGGATCTTGCTGAGAGGAGGCAGCGATGTCAGGTGGGGTTGGTGAAGCATCTGTTAACACGTATGCTTTTCATTCTGACACGCTGTACCAGGATACTGCAGTTTCAGAAAGATAGTGAGCCTATTAATGAGGATTCCCTTCATAAGTTCAAGATGTGTTTGGAAAGTATTCCAGCCGTTGAAATGAGTTGGGTTCACAGGCAAGGAAATGCTGATTTTGTTTCAGATAGTTCCTCGAGCCAAAAGGATGACACTGATCACCAGTTTCAGGGACACAGTAAGGAAATTTCTCTCCGACAGAGACCTCTGGATAGGTCTGAACCGCAATTGCATGAAAATCATGAAACTGCCATAATTTCTCACAAGGACTCTGTTGCTGTTGAAAAGAATTCACTCTCTCCCTTAGTTGATGTACACTCAAGTGAGAGCTGCATCACCATGCCTGATACCCACAGATTGGGTGCTTCTCCAAGTAGAAAGAGGTCACCCTCGTATGAGGAGGATTCTGATCTGCAATGTTGCCAAGTGATCGGTAGTTCATCATCTAGAAGATTATTGCAGAAAAGCAATAGGGCTTCACTTCATGATCAGGAACAGCCTTCTCAAGAATATGCTTCAGTAATCTGTAGAATATGCGAGGAAAGTGTTCCAGCTTCTCATCTAGAGGCTCATTCTTATATATGTGCGCATGCTGATAAGTGTGATTTCCATGGTTTGGATGTTGATGAACGCTTGTCCAAAGTTGCAGATATGCTGGAGCAGATTGTAGAGTCATACACTCCAAGTTTTCACACATTTTATGGGAGCCCTGAGATATCAAGAATGCAAATTGGTAACTCGATGGTTGGATCTGAAGGTCATTCTCCTAAAGTAAATGAATGGCACAATAAAGGCACAGAAGGGATGTTTGAAGATCTTCATGAGATGGACACAGCTTGCATCGATGATTCTTTCCTTGCAAGTTCAAATAATGTGAAGGCCCATTTAAGTATGAAGCTTGGTCACTGTGTTGGACCTTCTTCTACAGGGAGCATGACTTCAGTTTCCTCAACTAACACTCCAAGAGGAAGTCATTTTGACTTGTATTGGTTAGAGCAGAACAATCCCTCTGAGCAAGAGGATGTGCAACAGGTGATTGTGCATTTCATATCTCTGTTTGTCTCACGCTTCCCTTGTCTGAAATTGTTGCCTCAAGCATCCTTAACCAATAACCACCATGCAGTCCATGGAAGTTTTGATTCTATCGTTATTGGTTGGATGCATAGATTTATTTTCATTCAAGAGACATTTGCACCATGTTCCACTTCTATCTAGTGCCGCAGAACAGGCCCATGATCCAAGGGTCAACCAACCATCTGGGCTATGGGCCAACCAACAATTTGGACCCAGCCCATTCAATTCAAGTCTTATTTTATTTTATTTGGAGTTATTTTATTCAGAGTTGTGTTTTTAAAATGGTTTGTTGTTTAAGTTAGATGTTGTAATCCTAACCATCAATGTGTTTGGATGGTCCAGATTAGTCCTAGCGTTATATTTTACCTATATAAGTGATGTGGTGCCTCCTTTGGATTTAGATTTTGATGAATGGAGAAAAAAATTGAGTGTTTGTACTCTCTTTTCCCCTGTGGAAGGTATGGTGTGAGGTCATTGAGTGCGAAGCCTATTGAGACAAATGCATGAGTTTTGCCATATATATTTATGTGAGCCTGGTCCCTTGCACACCTCATGTTGTGGGGCCCACTTGGGGCCCCACCAATAAGTTTTGTTTTTTTTGGGTGGCGGGACCAAAGATCTTGTTGATGGGCCCTACCTCTGTGTAGTATTTTGGACCCATCAGATCATTATAACACCTTGATCCAAGGCCCACAAATTTGACGGTTTTTTTTTTTTTATATATAAAAAGTGTCGTCGTCCAACAATCCAGTCCATTTGGATTAGTGCAAACCCTTAGGGCTTGTTCATTTACTAGAATTCCAAGAATTCTTGTCTAGGGAATTCTTGAATTCCCAGACAAGGTGGAATTCTTAAATCCTCTTAAGGGCATGAGCATTTTGGAATTCCACCAAAATGCAAAGAAGGTGGAATTCCAGGAATTCCTAAAGGCCACTTGAGACTTATCATTTGCTGGAATTCATAAATTCTTATAAAGAAACAGGGATTTGAAAATGCAAGGGGACATGATGTCACATCATGTTTCAAAAACCCCAACCACTAGAATTCCAGTCAGGAATTCCAGTAAAGAAACAGGCCCTTAGGATCTGGTGACATACAGGGTATGGATTCCACTCAGATCGGTGATTAGGTGGGCCTCACTAGGGGGTGCGCAAGTCCTCACCTTGCGCACTTGATATGCCTGAGAACCAGTGCTCTTGTGTATATATCTCACTCATGAGAATGGTGTGAGAGCCCCATTAATCATGGGGTAGCTGGGGATTGAAAGATCTAGGGGTGATCACCCTAGACATGAAATCTCAAGTCAATCCAATGATCCTAACCCCTTGATCTATGGCCCACAAGTCTAACGGTTTTAAACCAAAAAAAATTTCCACATGATCCAACGGTCCAATCCATTTGGATTGGTGTAAACCCCAAGGCATGGTTCAAAATATCGGCCGCTACGCTACGTAGCAGCCGCATCATCGGCTGTAGCGGTCGAGACCGCTATGCTATTTTGAAAATAGTAGCTACAGTCTAAAACCTAGTAGAGCCAAGCAGTTTTAATTTTAAATATTATTTTTTCTATTATTTATGCTCAATAGCCTTTCCTAAAGTTGTCTCTACCCTTACATGGTTTCAAATCACTAAAAAAGCACAAGATTGGTCGTTATGCGATATTCATATTTTTTTACCACTTAAAAAATTCACACCGCTACATTGCTACTATTGCCGCAAGCGCTACGTAGCGTTTTGACCACTGGCCGCTACGCCCGCTGCAACCGCTCTTTTGATCCTTGCCCCAAGGGATCCATGACATGTTTTTGTCGTTGGTGGGGTTGGGTGGTCTTACCATCCACACTGATTGCTGGGCCCCTACAAATTAGGGGGCATGGGCAGGGTGGAAAGATCCATTGATGATGGACCCATACATAAAAAGTGGGGTCAATTTCATGCCTCTAATCCCTTGATCCATGGCTTACAAGTTCAACAAAATTGACCCTCAACCCAACGGTCGAGTCCATTCAGTGGGTGCAAACCTCGGAGTCTGCTGACTAAGGGGTTTTGTGGGTTTTGGGTTGGGGGTGTGGGTTTGGTTCCCGTGTGTGTGAACGGTTCGGATGGGTCATAAGGTGGGCCTGCCGGAAGTTCTCGCCATAGTATAGTGAGAGGAGTTCTCACATGAAGATTTGCCTATATATACGTGCATATGTAATCATGGGGGGTTTATATTTGTGTGCGTTTATTGCCAATTGAAGATTGAGTGGGTTCAGACAAGAGTCGAGAAGGGTTATTGCATTCAATAGATACACATCAATTATATACTAGGACTGGAGGCCAGTTGTGAGAGTTGGGAAATAATCTTCATTTTCCTGACTTGTAATTATATATTATTTAGTTGGTGAAGATGGTTTGTTAATTTACTTGTTTTTATTTATTGTGGAGTACTTATCTCTTCATTTAATAATCTTCTTCTCTAGAGGCTTGTGATGCATAACACTGGAACTCCAAAAACTTTTTATTGCTAACTAAAATTCACTTTTGCAGATGTCCGATCTTGCTGAGATAGCCCGCGATGCAGCAAGCACAGATATTGCAACAGAAAATGCCTCAGAGGATCTGCTTGCGTGCATGCATAATTTACAGGATATTCTACAGCACAGCAAGCTGAAAGCTCTTGTGATAGACACATTTGGAAGCCGGATAGCAAGCCTGTTGAAGTAAGTTCTTGCCTTTTTTCTTAGGGCATTTCTGGACCTAAATGCTTTCACAAAAATTAGGAAGAACTGGTTGTACTATCTGAAATCAATTCTCGACTGATGCAATTTCCCCTCTGATTCTCCTCTACAAATTCAACCCATTCAGGGAGAAATATCTACTCGCTTGTGGGATGATTTATGATACAAGTCACAAGAATGTGGACATATATAGTGAAGGCAATGGGTTTTTGGTGGATAATACATCCCAGAGTACTACATCAACTCCTATACATCCCTCACATAAAGGGACAAGCATCAACGACTTTGAGATTATTAAACCGATTAGCAAAGGCGCCTTTGGTAAGGTCTTTCTTGCACGGAAGAGAACTACTGGGGATCTATTTGCAATAAAGGTGCACTTCGTAAAAGCTTAGAATGTTGATGCATTTTTTTATAATTGCAATGTGGTAATTTGCTCGTCGAGCATTGATAATATTGGTAATTTCTTTCAATGGTTTTGAAACAAACTAAAAACTTGAACCACTAAAAAATAGGCTAAACCGCTAAAGACTTTAATCATGCCACTTGATTTCTCACTACTTCGTTTGGGTTCATAAAATTCTATCCCTAAAAAAGTCTTTTGCGTTCACATTACATCTCTTGAGATGTTTTTCCTTTGTATCAATTTTTAAAATGAGAACATCATGAATTTGTGCCAGATACTCATTTGGGAAATTTATGCACTAATCCCTAAACCTTTACCCGTTTTTAGAATGAGTATATCTAGTCAAATTAATATTCGTTTGGGCAATTTACACATTAATCCCAATCTTTTTATGTAAATACACAGAAGTCCTTTGTGAACTGCCAATTGAAAACTGTTCTTCCAATTTTATATATGCATCTTCATTAAGTCCTTTCCATAAAAATCAATTAACTTCCATTATAATATATTAAAGCCAAAGGTTTTTGCTTTAATTCTGACTGCCAGTTATAATTTTGACTGTAAGTTATCCTTTTTTTTCAAAAGTTTTACATTCTCTCCCCACTACTTAGCTCATGTAACTACCCTCTTATCTCTTTATCTCATCATACTGCACACGTCCTCTCTTTATTTTTGGAAGTCCCATACTCCTACTTCCTTTTTGCAAAAATTCTCTTTCTACCTCATCTCTTCTATTCCCTTTCTATCCCAAATTTCCTATTTCAAGTCTAAGTCATTTTCTCTAAGGTCATGAAAAACAGGTACTCTCATAACCTTTTTAATGTATGAATATTTAATTTGCAATGCATGGACATACCCGTGCTAAGCATGGGTTATTTTGCTAACCTTTTTGACCCATAATCTTAACAAAATCTCACCTTTACTTTCCTAAACCAACCCATCCTCTCAACCCATGTATTGAAATTGAACCCTTCGGCTGAGTAAAAAAATTGAGCTAAGGTTCCATAGATGGTAAAGTTTGGGTCAAGGGAATGCTGGAATGGCTGAAAGGTGGGCTGAGTTGAAGTTAAAATGGGGCAAAGGGATTGGTTAAAAGGGGCTGATCTTAGTTTAAAAATCATAGGCATTTTGGTCTAGGGCCTGAGCTTAGTTTAAAATTCATGGGCATTTTACTCTTTTGTTGGCTCCAAGCTAACAGTTGTCTAGGAAAACTGATGGAAGGCACTCGATTTTTTTATGGGAAAGATATAAATAAGATACACTTAAAAACCAAAAGACCGATTGAATTCACAATCTATCACCATCAGGGACTTCCATGTAAATTAGAATTAAAGTTATAGACTAATATGTAAATTTCCCTACTAATTTATTAGGTTAATTCTATGTAGTTGAAATAACTGATGGCAATTTTATTTTTCTCAGGAAATTGGTGAATTTTGTTGAAAATTAAACTTCAATTTTCTTATCTACTTTTTGCGCTTGAACAGTCCAATTAGGTTCACAGATCTCTGGATGTTTGATGATGTGAGACTCCTCTATCCTGTCCTCTAGCTGGAAATACAAATATATTCATGTCATGTGTTGATGCTTGAAGAGCATAAAGTCTTCAAGTTCCAAGTTTATGGTCCAACTTCCAAGCATGTGTTGACATCATTACACTTTGTTGCTACTTATAATGGTCCTTAGCCAGTTTGCTTGTGTTTTTCCTTTCAAATATTTCCAGTTGGAGAAATTGTGAATGCTTTACACATTGGGACACGGCCCCGATCTTTATTATTGATATATATATATATACCTTTGCATATATATGTGATAAGATGATGTTTTAGTACGGACATTTTTTTTTTGTCTGTGTTATTGGAGTGTACATATCTGTTGCTGCCATGTTTTGAATCAAAGCATGATCTTAGTGTTTTATTAACATACTCCATTAGTGTGTTCAATTGTTGAAGGTTGTGGTATAAGTTTGCTTATTTGGCTCATAAATTTTTTGCAGTTGACATTGCTTCTGTTGATGGAAAAATTTTGAAAAAAAAGAAATTCTTTTTATGTGCTAGAATCTATATGTTTCAGCTGATATTGTTGTTCTAGATTCTTTGAGTAAATATAATCTGATTGTCTGTGCAGGTGCTCAAGAAATTGGATATGATACGTAAAAATGACATTGAACGCATATTGGCAGAGCGTAACATATTGATCACTGTCAGAAACCCATTTGTGGTAGTCTTCATGTTAAATTGCTATTTTTTCCGATATCTTGTCATCAGGGAAAAATGACACCATTTTTTTCTCTGAATTTTCTATGCAGGTCCGTTTTTTTTATTCATTCACATGCAGAGATAATCTTTATTTGGTTATGGAATACCTCAATGGAGGTGATCTTTACTCCTTGCTTAGAAAAGTTGGTTGCTTGGAGGAGAATGCGGCTCGTACCTATATTGCTGAACTGGTTTGATCAATACTTTTTTTTTTTTTTTTTCTATTTGGTTTCTTTGAAACTATCTTACGGGACCTTATGATATTTAGGTTCTTGCTTTGGAATATCTCCATTCCCTTGGAATCGTGCATCGGGATTTGAAACCAGACAACATTTTGGTGGCACATGACGGTCACATTAAGGTGTGGTTATCTATGTAATATTATTTGAGCTATCAGCTTGATTATTCCAGCTTTCTGTGAGATGTAGGTTTTGGGAAATGGCCATTAGAAGTTGCATTCAACTGTCTTCTTTATTTACAATGTGGATTAGAACATAAAGCATGGGTACTTCCATTCCGTTGTTCACCATCCAATTTCTGTACCTACTGACCGGAACTGTGACTAGTATCATGAAGCATTATCTTATCAGTTGCATAAAATTTGTCTTCTCCTTCAATTAAATTGAATTAGTTATTGAAACTGCATGTTTATTCAGTGGAATGCACATATGTGTGGATAGATGTCATTTTACATTTTATGTAACTTTCCCATGCTAGTTCGTCAGTGCAAGAGATGGCAAATTTTTTTTTTTAAATAGATGAATATACTGATACTGGTCTGTATTACCAGCTTACAGACTTTGGGCTGTCAAAAATTGGTCTTATCAATAGTGCAATTGGCTTGTCTGGATCTGGGACTATTGGTGCTAGAATAGTAGATGCCCACAACATGAGCACTTCTCCTGAATATACCCACAAAAGCGATCATAGAAGTCAAGAGTCAGCAGTTGGAACACCCGACTATTTGGCACCTGAAATCCTTCTTGGAACTGAGCATGGTTTGGGTCTTTGGACAATCCACATTCCGGTCTTTTCAGAGTATTCTTAGCATTTGAAGTTACCTCCTTGGGAATTCCTGCAGGTTATGCTGCAGACTGGTGGTCGGTAGGAATTATTCTGTTTGAATTTATAACAGGAATCCCACCTTTTACAGCTTCTCTTCCTGAGGTACTATACCGTACGCATGCTTCAACATTCTTTAGCATTTCTTTCTTTAAATTTCAGTTTTCCACAAGATGTTGTTTACAAGAAATGACTATTGTGTTGCCAACAGTTCTTTTACAAGAATTGATTATTATGCTGCCAAAAATTCTTTGAGAATTGGTCATGTTAATATTCAATTCAGTACAATATGCTTATTTCTTCTTCATTCGGAAAATTTTATCCAGTCTACAAGATTTATTTATTTATTCCTTATTGTGTGCATTAATATAATATCTGACTTTGAAAGTCTCATATGAAAGCCATTTATACCAATTTCAAGGCATAAATATGAGGTCTACAGAAATCAAGATCTGGCATTAGTAGTTGCCCACTGTTAATATATATATTTTAAAATTTGCAGGATCTGTTGCTTTTGAGTTGGTTCCAACTATCAGGCCCCACAAGTCCTTTTCTTGTACAAACACTCTAAAGTGAAATTCCTATAGAAAATAACTTGTCATCAAATCAAACGATCAAACTTAAGATCTTTCAGAGAAAGCCATGGGAATCAGATGATTAGCATGTTAAGATGGCCCTCGACCCATGAAGGGGCCCAAGGCCCATCAGTCCAACAAGCTACATATATCACGTTGATTTGATTTGGATTTGATTGAGTCAATGATTGATTATGCTGTAAATATTTAATTGATTGCTTTCCTAACTTAGTTTAGTGATTAGCTAATTTCCTTTGTAAAGAGCCTTGATTAAGGCTTGTAATTCCTATATATATATATATGTGTGGTTGTTCTCCAAGAGACACACACAAAAAGATTAATACAATCTCAGTGAATATTATTCAAGTTCTTTCGTGACTTTGTCATGGTATCAGAGCTTAGGTTCAGGGAAATCTAGTTCTTATCTTCCAAAGCATCAATGCAATAGGATAAGAGAGGAATAAATCTCTCTCTCGTGCAGAAAACAGATCCAGGCATCTGTTCAAGGTATTCCAGCGTCACATACTATCTGCGACAGTTCCATCTTGAAGGTGGCCCACCCCTGATCATCAGATCAATCTACAAAAACCACACAGTCATGGTCGTCTGATATTTCTAGGATTATTGGAGATTTTTTCAGGATTTTTCAGCACCTCCAAGTAGTCTTTCTGATCATTCTTGAGTTATTTCAAAATATTACACAAGTTTCAATCAAGACCGTCTAGAATCTTGGGTATTCAGCAGAATAGGTTCAAGCCTGTTCCAGTAGGTGCGAAAATACTGTGGCTTCTCAGATCAAACATCTGATCAGTGTTCAGATCCATCTGTGGGGCCCACATAGCAGATCTGAAGCACCAATCAAGGTCGTCAAAGGGGTTTTTTTCCCTATTCTGGGTCTGACGTGAGTTTTTTTTCCTTCTCTGCCTTTTGGATCTTGGCTTCTGCACTCACAAATAGTTTTTCATAAAACTGTTGATTGATTTGCTTACTATTTGTCACTGTTTCAATTAAATTTTTTCCAATCTAACATTGAGATGGAAAAATCTGAGGTTACTTTGATCAAGTTCACTGGAAAAAATTACCCTGCCTGGTCTTTCCAATTCCAAATCTACCTAGAATCTAAGGAATTGTGGGGTTTTGTTTCTGGTACTGACCCTAAACCCACTGAGGATGAAAAGAAGATATCATCTTGGCATACCAAAGATGCCAAAATCAATTCTTGGATTCTGGGATCCGTCGAGCTACATTTGATAATGAACCTCAAACCTTACCCCACCTCTAAAGATATGTGGGGATATCTGAAGCAAGTGTACCATCAAGATAACTCAGCACGACAATTTCACCTGGAATGTGCAATTGCTGAATATGCACAAGGGACCTTGTCAATCCAAGACTACTATTCAGGATTCCGAACCCTATGGTCGGAATACGATAGTATTAAGTATGCAGATGTGGCTCCCGACGTTCTGATCGTGATTCGCGATCTTCAGGCCTCTAGTCAGCGGGATCAATTTTTGATGAAATTACGCACTGAGTATGAAAGTGTCCGATCGGCCCTGATGCATCGGACGCCTTTACCTTCTTTGAATATCTGCTTGAATGAACTCTTACGCGAGGAACAACGCATTTCAACCTCAGCCCATATAGCTCAACAAAAGGTTGAGACCTATTCTGTCGCGTTTTCAGCCGCTAAGGCTTCTCAGCTTCCGCCTCGAGACTTGAGCAAAACACAATGCTACAGCTGTAAAAAAATTGGACATCTTGCATCTCAATGCAAACAAAAAGTCTATAGTTACCGTAAAAAGTCGGGACATATCATCTCTGAATGTCGCCGCCGCCCACAACGTCAGACTTCACAGCAGCAGACTCCCCAGCATCAGATTTTCCAGCATCCGGCTCCACAGTATCAAGCTCCGCAGTATCAGCCTCCACAGTCTCAGCCTCCACATGCTTATGTTGCTTCTTCAGATATGCCTGCTTCTACATCTGCACCCTCACAGTCTGGGTCCTCATCTTCTCTGACTCCTGAATTGGTACAACAAATGATTGTCAATGCCCTTTCTGCTTTCGGTCTCTCAGGTACCTCGCCACCATCTTCTACTTGGTTTCTTGATTCTGGGGCATCTAATCATATGACTTTTTCCAGTAACCCGCTCTCCAATGTGACAAATTACAATGGTAATCTTTAAATCCAAACTGCTAATGGAGGCACTGTTCCCATTACTGCCCACAGAGACATCCCTGGTCCAATCCCATTGAAAAATGTTTTCCTTTGTCCGAATTTAACTTCAAACCTATTGTCAGTCGGGCAACTTGTTGAAAATAATTGTAACATCTCTTTTTCTTCTTCTGGTTGTGTTGTGCAGGACCAGATGTCCGGAAAGGAGATCGCGAGGGGACCTAAGTGTGGACGCTTGTTTCCGCTGGATTTTTCAAATCTTTCTAGGACTAGAATTGCTAATGATGTGTTTTGTTTTTCTATTAGAGATAATTGCCAATTGTGGCATAAAAAACTTGGACACCCTAATTCCAAGGCTTTGTCCCTTATGTTAAATTCTGGTTTATTAAATAAATCTATTGGC
Source organism: Litsea cubeba (assembly GCA_012931725.1). Classification (NCBI taxonomy): domain Eukaryota; kingdom Viridiplantae; phylum Streptophyta; class Magnoliopsida; order Laurales; family Lauraceae; genus Litsea; species Litsea cubeba. The sequence continues at coordinate 10,658,001 of CM022944.1, read as the reverse complement.
TTATCTTCTTGTGTACCGTTTGATTGTGCTACTTGTAAAATGAGAAAGAGCAAAATTCTTCCTTTTCCTATTTCCACTTCACACATCACTCGGTGTTTTGATTTGGTTCATAGCGATGTATGGGAATTGCTCCAGCTCTTTCTCATGCTCACTATAAATATTTTGTGACTTTTATTGATGATTTCAGTCGGTTCACATGGGTTTACTTTCTGCATTCCAAATCTGAAGTTTTCACAGTTTTTAAAATTTTTTTAGCTTATGTTGAGAATCAATTTTCCACCTGCATCAAAATCTTGCGATCTGATTCGGGCGGGGAATATGTGTTTTCTGATTTTCAAAAATTTTTGCAAACCAAAGGCATTATTTCTCAGAGAACTTGTCCTTATACTCCACAACAGAATGGAGTTGCTGAAAGAAAAAATCGACATTTACTTGATGTCACTCGTTCTCTTCTTCTTGAATCATCAGTTCCTACCCGTTTTTGGGTTGAGGCACTAGCTACGGCAGCTCATCTTATCAATCGTCTGCCTTCAACCTCTCTTCAAAATCAAAGCCTATACTACCGATTATACCAGACATCTCCATCTTATGATGATCTTCATGTTTTCGGATCTGTTTGTTTTGTGCACTTGCCTCCTTCTGAAAGAACCAAACTGACCGCACAATCTGCTCAATGTGTGTTTTTAGGCTATGCGCTCTTCCAGAAAGGGTTCCTCTGCTACGATCCTCACATTCGTCGCTTGCGGACTTCTAGGAATGTCGTTTTTTTTTAACATCAGTATTTTTTTCAAACACACATTGAACCTCCTGACTCCTTATCCTTGGTGTCTTTACCTGGTTTCTCGGACAACACTTCAGTTGTTCGTTTTAATCCTAACTTTGTGTATCACAGACGGAACAAAGAAGCGTCTCCCAGGGATCCCCCTCCTGATCTTCCTCCAGCATCCGGTCCACCTCCGGCATTCGATCAATCTGGACATCATTCCTTGCAACGCTCCTCTCGCATTTCGGTACCTCCCGACCGTTATGGGTTCTCCCACACTTCCTTAATGGCCACTTGGTCCTCTTCTTTCATTCCCCAATCCTATTCTCAGGCTGTGCAGGACAAATGTTGGAACCAGGCTATGCAAGATGAATTGGATACTTTGGAGAAAAATCATACGTGGGATATTGTCTCCTCTCCTGTAGGTGTAAAACCAATTGGCTGCAAGTGGATTTTTTCTCTGAAGTTAAAATCAGATGGCACTCTAGATCGATACAAGGCGCGCCTTGTTGCTCTCGGAAATAGGCAGGAATATGGCATTGATTATGATGCAACCTTTGCTCCCGTCGCCAAGATGACCACCGTTCGCATAATTCTTGCTGTTGCTGCATCTCAGTCTTGGCCTCTCTATCAAATGGATGTAAAAAATGCGTTTCTTCATGGTGATCTCAAAGAAGACGTTTATATGCGTCTGCCTCCGGGGTCCTCTTCTGGGAAGGGTATGGTTGCTAAGCTCCGTCGCTCCCTCTATGGTCTGAAGCAAGCTCCTCGCGCATGGTTTGAGAAATTTCAGGATGCCCTTCTGCACTTGGATTTTCATCCCAGCCAGTATGATCCTTCCATGTTCTTACATCATGCTCCGTCCGAGATTACTGTACTTCTGCTCTACGTTGATGACATTGTCATTACTGGTCCTAATGCACAAATGATTCAGGCACTCCAAGCTTCTCTTCATCAGACATTTCAAATGAAGGATCTAGGCCCCTTACACTATTTCCTTGATCTTGAAGTTCATCAATTGCCTAAAGGTATAGTTCTCAAAAGGTATAGTTCTCAATCAACACAAATATACGATTGATCTTATTGAATTGGCTGGGCTTACTTCTTCAGCTCCAGTCGATACGCCGATCGAACTGAATGTTAAACTCAGTAAAGAGGAGGGTGATCTTCTTCCGGATCCTACCGCATATCGCCAGTTAGTGGGTAGCTTGATCTACCTCACGATCACGTGTCCTGATATCTCATTTGCGATCAATCTTATGAGTCAGTTCATGACTACTCCTCGTCATCTTCATCTGGCTGTTGTTCGTCGCATCATTCGGTACCTTATTTGCACACCAACTCGCGGGTTGTTTTTTCCATCAGACAATCCTATTTCTCTCAGAGCTTATTCAGATGCTGATTGGGCTGGTTGTCTGGATACTCGCAGATCAACCACAGGATGGTGCATGTTCTTGGGTGATAGTCTTATTTCCTGGAAATGCAAGAAACATGAAAAAGTTTCCAAATCCTCTACCGAGGCTGAGTACCGAGCTATGTCCGCTGCCTGCTCAGAAATACTTTGGCTCCGTGGTCTGCTCTCTGACATTGGATTTCCTGCAGAAGGAGCTACCACAAGTGCCATTCGGATTACTGAAAATCCGATTTTTCATGAACGTACTAAACACATTGAGGTTGATTGTCACTTCATACGGGATGAGTTTAAACGTGATGTCATCAGCCTTCCGCACGTCTCCACTGAGTTTCAAATTGCTGATATTCTTACTAAAGGTCTTCCCCGACCTCGCCATCAATTCTTGGTTGGCAAATTGCTGCTCGTTGATTCTCCCGCATCAATTTGAGGGGGGGTGTTAAGATGGCCCTCGACCCATGAAGAGGCCCAAGGCCCATCAGTCCAACAAGCTACATATATCACGTTGATTTTATTTGGATTTGATTGAGTCAATGATTGATTATGCTGTAAATATTTAATTGATTGATTTCCTAACTTAGTTTAGTGATTAGCTAATTTCCTTTGTAAAGAGCCTTGATTAAGGCTTGTAATTCCTATATATATATATATGTGTGTGTGGTTGTTCTCCAAGAGACGCACACAAAAAGATTAATACAATCTCAGTGAATATTATTCAAGTTCTTTCGTGAGTTTGTCAAAGCACACAAAAGCAAATTGACCAGTTAAATAAAAAATTCCAGGAGTCAATAGTGCACTGAACCAATTACTCATTAGAGATCAAGCAAAGGAAAAACTTCCTACTGTCAACTAATTTGTTACCCAGTGTAGCTGAGACGGTCCATGACTAGTTAATGGATAAAACCCTGTACCCATATTTAGAATTGATGCAGTTGTGTGATGGATTGCCAGATGGGGCCCATCATGGAGTATGCCCAGTGTGAAAGGAAGAGGAATTTTTTTTGGATGTATATCAGTTACTTTCCCATTAGCAGTAAGACTAATATTATCTCTTGTTTATGACTCCTAGTTTAAGAATATCTAGAGTATCATACTGTCTGTGATTTACTAGCAATAAAACTAATGAGTAGGATTAAGTCTAGGTTATATGCTTAGAGAAAACTTTATTCATACTTGGTAAGCCTGTGGTCTATTTGTATATTTTGGTGATTATGGCTAATCAACTGGAAGTTAAATCATTTTTCACCTTCTAGTGAAGGTTGGGTGTGACTCATGGGTCCTTTTTTAATCCTTTGGGAGTGATTCCTTGACCCAGGTGTTTGATGCCTGGACTTCTTCTCATCCTTTAAAAAGTAGGGACTTCTCTGTGTGATGCAAACCCTTAAAGGGGTTGTGAATCGAAGCATTTGCAAAGTGCCGAAGCACGGAAACAATGTCTTCGAGAGACTGACAAAGAGGAACGAACCTCAAAAGAGAAAACTCATTCCACGAAGGAAATTTTTTATTAATCTTAAAAACCAGTTCTAATTGTTCTACAATGCTCATATATATAAATAACAAACCTAAAATCAAAGATTCCTAATGAAACTAGGAAACTAATCCTAGTGACAAATAAATAAAGAATTGAAAATCTTAAATCTCTCCGGGTGTTACATGTGGGCCATGGGCCTGGCTGCATCAGCCCACACATGCCATGCATCACTGTGTCTACTGTGCTTGCGGCTGATGCTTGGCAAGAAAGATACTGTTGCACACTGTGCATCTGCTCTTTGAGTATTGATTTCTATTCAACATCCTTTGAATGCTCTTGAAGGTAGTCGTCAAGCCTCAGGTATACTTCTTTGGGCTGGACTAAACTAAAGCAGTCAACGCATTATCGTTGGTTGTTTTCTTGAACCCAATTCATAAGTGCAGGCAGCTGCTTTTGCAGTGTTGGATATTTCATAGAAACCTCATAATCACAGCCCCTAAATATAATGGCTGGATAGCTTGAATCGTGCTGTCCTTGAGATGTTGAATGTTCTATTGTGACAAGAAGCCCATGACAAGAAGCCCCAAATTTTACGAAGATACTCAGACTGCTTGACAGTCCCATGATGTGTAAATATAAACGATTAAGTCGGTCCATTAATGTACACATGCATATAGTCTAATTGTTTTGAACATAACGCAAAAACATGTGATTGTATTTATGTGGTTGTCTAAGTCGATGACATGTCGATCATGTGATTCTCACGAAGTTTAAAATTTTAAGAAGCTTCTGAGTAAGAAATTTGACATCATAGACCTTGCCTCCTTGTAATGGCTAGATCCCAGAAAAGAATTGTCATTTGTTAATGGAAGTATGTTCTTGATTTAATCCATGATACAAAAAATTAGAGGCATGGTTATTGTAATGCCCCACAGCCCCGGAGTCCCACATCAACTATAGAGAGGAAAGTGAATGAGATTATATGTAGAGCGTACATCCTTACCTTGCATGAGGCCTTTTGATGGGTTGAGGCCCATCAGAAACAAAACCATTAGGCCCGTGGGCCAAAGCGGACAATATCATGCATGCGTGTAGGGTGGGGCATTACAAATGGTATCAAAGTTGACTCTCGACTAGTTCGAGTGTGGGTCCCTGCCGTGGTCTGGTGCAAGTGGGCGGGTTTCCATGTGGGTAGGCTAAGAGGATTGGCAGGCTATTGTACAGGGACGTGCAGCCCTAAGGGGGGTGGAATGTGACACGCCGGAGTCCCACATCGACTATAGAGAGGAAAGTGAATGAGATTATATGTAGAGCTTACACCCTTACCTTGCATGAGGCATTTTGGAGCTTAATGGGCTCCGAAAACAAAACTTTGGGGCAAGATTGGGCTAGAGCCCACGGGGCCCGAGCCGCATGAGCTAAAGAGGACAATCTCATACTAGGAGATTTGGGTCGTTACATTTGGTATCAGAGCCTCGGCTCTCCTTTGAGGGTGGGGATTGTAAGATCCCACAATGCCACATCGCTTATGAGGCTCCCTGATCTTGGGCTAATGTATGGAGGACACCATTGACTTAGTATGAGGCCTTTTGGTGGGTTAAGGTCCACGAGAAACAAAACCGTGAGGCCCGTGGGAGAAAGTGGACAATATCATGCATGGGTATGGGGTGGGGCATTACAAATGGTATCCGAGCCGACTCTCGACTAGTTCAAGTATGGGTCCCTGCCGTGGTCTGGTGCAAGTGGGCGGGTTTCCATGTGGGCGGGCCAAGAGGGCTGACAGGCTACATGGGCTAGCAGGCTACTGCACAGGGACGTGCAACTCTAAGGGGGGTGGAATGTGACACCCCGAAGTCCCACATCGACTATAGAGAGGAAAGTGAATGGGATTATATGTAGAACTTACACCCTTACCTTGCATGAGACCTTTTGATGGGTTGAAGCCCATCAGAAACAAAACCGTGTGGCCCGTGGGTCAAAGCGGACAATATCATGCATGCGTGTAGGGTGGGGCGTTACAGTTACTTGACACCCTGGTTGGACAAAATCATTGACTTCAGATAAGTAGTGAAGAACTGCTAGTTGACTTAGATTTGTATCAGCAGTTGGCTGGTACGTTGATTTATTTGATTATTGTGCGTCTTGTATATGTCATATATTATCAATGCAGTGAGCCAGTTTATGCATGCCCTCGATACAGGTTGCTTTGACAAAGTGTATTATGTATCACATCTTATTATAATGTTCCACAAATTCTCTATGATAAGACATTCTCCAGTTTGAGTGGTACATCACTCTCGTTCCATCTTTTTTCTGTTTTTCTGCTCTTTGTAATGTTGCTTCCTTTTGAATGAATTTGTGTTTCCAATAAAAACAAAAGACATTCTGTATTCTGTATTCTATATTCCAAACTTCCAATTGCGGTGTTACTAAAAAAAACACTACAATTGCAGTCACCTTCATACTATGATCTTTATCAGTGCAAATTGGTTAGACTGCAAATACTATGTCTTTGGTGTCTTCTTCAGCTAAAGGCCCACGGTAATTCTGTTTTCATTTGAATGAGGTAAGATCTGTCCTTATCGATTGAGACGGTGTTTAGACATGTGGGCTGGTCAGCTAAAGACATGGCATGTTCCTTGGCTAAACAAGGGGTGGATGGGGTTGTTTTGTTGTTTGCTCCTATTTTGTATTTTCTTGTAGCATTCGGTATAATGCTTTTATACCAGTGCTGCTTCTTTCTTTTGGATACATCTCTATGGATCTTGTAATCTTTTTCTGTTTGGTTTAATACTGTATTCCTCTTTTTTCAAGGGAACTTACTGTAGCCCAAAAAAAAATATATTTACAGATCCAAAAATAAAAATGACAGTTCCACTACTGTGTTATTGTTCATTGGTTAGTGGTCTTTGTGTTACATTAATTTTTTTCTTTATTTTTTTTTTTGTTAAAACAGAACAACCAGTTACTGATAGGTCCTGTGTTGAGGTCGAATATTGAGTGGTGACTCCTCTTTTTTTTTTTTTGTTTTAAAAAGAGCGATCACTCTTGGCATCTCTTAGTTATTGTGGTTTTGTAGAACTTGTTAATGGTGTTAGGAGCAATTGATAATCTTCTCATGAAACTATATTTTGATAACTTGGTTGCTCTAGACATTATCGCCTAAAAGTAAAACTGTGATGAGTGAACTGAACACATCAAGGCAAAAACTTCCATCTTGTTGTAGAATAGGATGCTTCAAAGGAGGTTACTATTGGTTTATTAACATTCAACGGTTCAAAGTTGGTTTGCAAAATTTTAACTAAAGGGATCAGTTGGAATTTTGTTCATCAGATGTGTTGCAAACTTGCAATAAATAGTTAGTTTTCCATGTAGACAACTTCCTCTCAACCCTTTTTATCACCGGATTCCATAGAGATTTAGTAACCCGCACCAAGCATAAAGGCATCCCTAAATACAGAGCAGGCAGCTGTCCCACCTTGCACCCCAGTATATCAGCAAAATTAAGAAGCATCGACTTCTCAGTTCTTATCCCAATGAGCTCACTCTTGAAGAAATTAACTTTAAGCTTTGAGACTGCTTCGAAGCAGAGGATGGTGGCTTTGACATTTCTAACTTGGGCTTTCTCAGCTCCATAGAAGATGAGAGTGTCATCAAAATGCAATTGGTTAATTGCAGGGGTGTTTCTAGCCACTGTAAAGCCTTCAAATAAACCTGCTTTCATTGCCTCTTGAATCATTCTACCCAAAGCTTCTGCCACTATTAGAAAAAGAAAGGGGGAGAGAGGATCCCCTTGTCTAAGCCCCCCTTTCGGCCTGAAAGAATCCCTTTGGAGACCCATTGATCATTATAGAGAACCAGGGTGACGATACACACTCCTGAATCCACTTCCTCCACTTTTCCCCAAACCCCATTCTAGTGAGCATGTATTGAAGGAATTTCTAGTCCACCCTATCATAGGCCTTTTCCAAGTCTAGTTTGCATATGAGCCCCGGCCTTTTCTCTTTGTACCTAGAGTGCACACATTCATTGGCAACCAAGATGTCGTCCAAGATCTGCCTTCCCTTCACAAAAGCCCCTTGTTCATTAGATATTATATTTGGCAGGACCTTTTGAAGTCTCCCTGCTAATACTTTGGCTAGAATTTTGTAAATGCTTCCAAGAAGACTAATGGGCCTGTAGTCCTTAATGCCAATTTCCTCTGCCTTCTTCGGGATAAGCACAATGAAAGAAGCCCCCATGTCTTTGGAAAGCTTACCCCTCTTGTAAAATTCATCCATGAAAGCTAAGATATCCTTCTTTAGCATCTCCCAAAACCGTTGAAAGAAAGCCAGCGGATACTCATCTGGGCCTGGAGCCTTGTCACTTGCAAGATTGAAAACCGCCTGACAAACTTCTTCCTCTTCAAATTTACTCTCCAGCCATTGAGCCTCCTGAGATCGATAGCATTATCGATATTTTTTGCTTTAGCCTGAGGTGAAATAAAGAAATAAAGGCTGTTCCTTTATTTATTGTGTTGTAGTTCTATGGAGCACTATACTGTACATATGAAGCAGGATTTATGATAATATGTATTCGTAGAATCAAGACATCTTTCCTCTAAACCTTTTTTTTTACACAATTTGCTAATTGAACTAAAAGGGTTTGGCGAAATTCTCTACATCAGACATGTCGCTAGTTGGCTGATGCAGCCAAAGTGCATCATTGGCCTAAAGGCTCCAAAAGGGAGGTCCAAAAAGGTTTTGGACTAACCCATATTAAGCCAGCCCATTGGGACTAACCCATAGTGGGCCAACACATTGGATTAAGCCTTGTTGGGCCAACCCACTGGACCAAGATGATTGACTCATTGGGCCTAACCCTTGGTCAACCAGCCCATTGGCCCACCTTTTTTTTTTTTTACTTTCTCAGTACAACAATTTCCAATAAATATTCTCAGATTTATAACAAATTTTGAAGAATCTAGACATGCATTCTTAGTTTATAAAATCCTGGAAAGATATCTTAGATCTAAAAAGATAATTGATCAACATGTAACAATAAAGGACAATTGATTGAAATGTAAGAGGGAAGACAATCCTATTTAGTGTGATTGTGTGAAGAGGTGACATAATCATCTCATGAGGAGGAAAGGGAATCCTATCTAGGATCCTTAATAGTAGATACTACTTCAGACTACTGAACTGGACAAAATTAGAAGAAAATTATGATGCTTAATACACCAGAATTGTACCATCGTGTGATATTCCTTTAAGATCAGAATCACTAAACTTAGGCAAATCACCCAATTAAGGGGGTACAATTACTGTAAGCAATTGTATATTTCTATTCTCAGACATTCAAAGGCTATAAGAAAGGAGGAACCCTCGCAAGGAAGGGTATGGAAATACTTTGAATTCTCTCCTAGTTTGTTACTTTATAGGTAGGGTTGTCATCCCATGCTCTAAAAATACCCTTGTAATCTCTCATTTATTCATTCAATGAAAATTATCTTCTCATTGTTGTGAATGCATTAAGTGTTTCCCTTGTATGAAGATTCCTTGGGTTGCCAATGGTGATGACTTCAAAGTATGGGCATCCATGGTGAAGTTGTGAAGACTCAATCCATCATTGGATCCCATCATCCCCTTCATGCTTGAGCTTGAAAGGCAGTATAGAGAATAGAGGTTGTTACTTTGTTTTTATTAATGTAGTCCTATAGTGTACTGTGCTTATGAAATAGATTACATTTGGGAATATGTTAGTTGTAAAACTAACAGTTCTTTCCCTAAAACTCTTTTTTCCCCTTCTTCTCTTCTTCTTCTTTCTTTCTTTCTTTTTTTTCCCAATCTCCATCTACAGAGGAAAACAATTGATACGACTGGGCCAAGTCAACAGGCCCTAGGTATTGATTGTTCCATTGTGTCGGTAAACCATGCTTGGACAGTAAAGCCTGATCAAATAGAATTTACATAATGTAAAACTCGAAGGATTTAAAAAAAAATCACTTCTGATAGGTCGGGAATTTCTTAAACTTATAACCAAATAGATAAAACAAATAATGAATGCCCTAATCACCAACTAGAAAACCCTAAATGGAAATTTTCTGGAATTTTTTTATTGTACTGGACAAAACACACCAAGCCCTGTAATAAAATTGGAATAAAATGTCCGTCTTTATGAATCAAGACAATTCAAGTGATAGTGGCACCTGGTACGTTCTTTCTAGTTAGCCTTAGTTTAGTGAAGATGCTTTCTCCCTTTACTGTAAATAAGCCTTAATTCCATGAAAGAAAAATGTCAGGTTGAAGAATAAGATAAGAGGTGAATGGAGGACAGGAAGAGGACGAGAGAGAAGAGGTGGAAAAGGTGTGTTGTTTGAATTAGATGGTCTCCTGAGTCCTGATTTAATTAATACACCAATCGACAAAATGTGCACATAAATCTAGCTTGTTTTATTGATGATTTTTTCTTTTGTTTTGGTTTATCTTTCAATGCAGTGAGTAAGAATGCTTTCTTTACAGTGATAAGATGCAAATGGTATTTTATGTGTATCCGTATCTGCATATTCACCTGAAAAGGTTTGAGACCCAAATGTTAATTAATTGTTCATTGTTTCATGGTTGCATAGATCATCTTTGACAACATTCTGAACCAAAAGATTCCTTGGCCTCAAGTTCCTATTGATATGTCATATGAAGCCCAAGACTTGATTAAAAGGTGTGCTAGCATTGTTTAATTTGTAGTTTTTTGTTGCAATTGTTTCCAGTTGTTTCGATTTTTTTCTAATTCTCCCTCCATAAAGCTTTATTAGCTTGAGCTACTAGTAGGGGACCACGGTACTAGAGGAAGAGTAAGAGTTATTTTAGAGGGGAAAATAGGATAAAAAAGAAAAAAGAAAATTGTATCTAATCATTGGCAAGACGATGGATTCAGACGTTTGACATTGTATCTAATCATTGGTAAGACGATGGATTACAAGATCTTTGAATTGAGACTGTAAGGCGACATCATCGTCAAGCTGGTACTCTCCTTCTTGCCGCCGCCTCTTTTCTTCTCTCCTCTTTCAACAGCTCATAAAGTATGGAAGATATGCTGATTGCTGAAGCTTATACAAAATCAAACCCATCAACCTTTAAAAAATCAAAAAAGTAAAATAGACCCCTTTGGCCAAATGAGAAGCAATAATCAAAGCATGCAGAATGTGGATAAGACCATATCCGCATTCCTTCCAAAACACATACTAACTCAACTCGAATGTGCCTTTTCCGATGCTGATGACAATTAGATAAAAGCCCACTAGATAGCATAAAAGAAAAGAGTCTTCATTATTGTACTAAAATTACTGAGCCTTCTAAGCTATCTAGTAACTACAGTATTGTTATAAGTACAGCAACATTTGAATTATAAACTGAAAAAGGGCCTCAGAAATTATGATTAATCCCCTATATATTCCTAATAAGTTTCCCAATTTTTGTGTTGGAAAAATTCCTTATTGTGCTTCCCATCAAATTTGAACTTCAATAAAAGAAGGGGGGGGGAACCAAAACTTGGCATTCACCAGCTGAAAAACACTTGCCTACATTCACCTGGCTTGGAAGCAGAAAAACCTAAATTGCCTCACTAATGGTCTGTTTGTTTCATGTAATTGAATTCCTAGGAGTTCTAAGAATTGTATTTCTATAAGTGGTAAGAATGGTGGGTGGTGGTTTGGGGCCCCGCGGGGGGTGTGTACTCCCAAAACTTGGCATTCACCAGCAGAAAAACACTTACCTCCATTCACCTGGCTTGGAAGCAGAGAAACCTAAATTGTAATTGAATTCCTAGGAGTTCTAAGACTTGTATTTCTTGAAGTGGTTAGAATTGAAGAAACAAAGGTGAAGATCCGAAAATGTACATCAAATAATCTTCCCTTTAATGAAAAATGTATCAAGGGGAGTTGGGAAATGAATGCCCAGCCATCACCTAGTAAATCAATTCCTAGGAAAGTTAGGGTCCCTTCTGCATTTCCACTTTTCCTTTATTGGAGCCTATTTGACCATGAGTTTCTATGAATTTATTTCCATCCAAACAAACGGGCCCTAAATCATCTTTTTAGTTGCCTTAGTCGCGAGTCGCAACCCCTTTCAACATGCATGCCTTGTTTCGGAAAGTTCTATCATTCTTCTTTTTTCTGTTAAAAGACCATAAAATTGATGCTAGCAAGCCCGGAGGAATATTTGCATGTCTTAGGTCTTAAAGCATACTGCCAGGTACCAGGCACCAAATTATCAAGCATTGGAACTTCGAACATACCATATTGAAACAACAATTTAAACTTCTGAACAGAACCAAAAAACTGTTTCTTTAATGAGTTTGCTGGCCCTTGAAATATCACTTTGAAATTCTAGTACTTAAATACATTTTCCTCCAAAAAGTTCAGACTGCTGAAACGTAGATGATTGAAACATAAGAACCTCTTGGTCATGGCATTTCATCTCATGGAAAATTGCTAGGTGAGGCTCACGATGGAGATATCAGCTGTAAAACCTCAAAATTAAATTTAAACTATGTTCACATGGTAAAGTAGATGTTTCAGATGGTAAGTGGATGTATTTTTTTTATTCTAATACATTTTACTTCAGGCTTCTCATTCATGATCCTGATCAGCGCCTTGGAGCAAATGGAGCTTCTGAGGTTGTTGTTCATCATCTATATTTATCCACCCTCAGTTTTAAACAAATTTCTCTTGCTGTTCCCAGAGGAGATCTAAAAGATGGTGTTGTGGAATTCTTTTCTTCTTACTATATGGCTGCTTTACAGGTAAAAGCACATCCTTTCTTCAAGGGAATCAACTGGGATACTCTTGCCTTGCAAAAGGTAAGCATACGTAGTTGCATACTGCATATTGCAAAAGTTGCTGTTTATATCTACCACTGCCAAGTGTTGGAACTTAAGCTTAAGCTTAATTTGACTCAAGCTGGGTTCAATATAATCCTAGGTAAACATCATCATCACCACCGAAGTTTCATCCTATTTATCTAGGGTTGAAAGAGATTTATTAGTACTTCCATAATCTCACTTTCCACAGTCAAGTCAATTTCTAGCACTGTTTTCAAACTATGATAGCTGGATACTTCAAAACAGGCAACACATCCATATCAGTGATATTAGATACTTAATTTTTATTGTGAAATCCATATCCCTATCATTTCCATGCCGTGTTTTGGCATCGTAGATTTTAAATAGACTTTTCAATGAATTTCGGGGAACAACTGGCACAATAATGGATAAAATCCTTGGTGCATTAAACAAACATGCAAAATATGTGGAATTTCAGAACATAACTCTTCCAATTTTTAATATTTAATGGATCATGTATTTCATATCATGAGTAGTCATCAAGTTTCAAGCAAACAAATCTTGCGGCAACATAAGCATAGATTGGAAGAGTAAACTAAAAGGAGTATGTGCTGATCAGGCCCTTACAGTTCACAGACTAAGACAACATTCCTGCTGAATGATTTCATGCAAATTGTCACACCTCAAACTCTTTTGATCTTTTTACTCAAAGGTTTCTCACTTTTTTCTTTAGAAGGAGATTATCCGTGGTGAACTTATATGTGGACCTGGGCCTACTTGGATGCATGCCAATCATGACAGTTATGGGAGATTGGGAGGTGTATGTTTGGATTATGGATGGCCCAAAATTCAGCATAATTGAAGCATGATATCTATGGATTTTGAAGCCTCAAAAGATTAATAGTGAAAACAAATGGAAAAATGGGAGTTTCAATCAAATGGTGAATGATAGTCACATTGAAGTGAATTCTAATTCAAAGTGGATAGCGAATGTTGAGGTAGATTGGTCATAAGTTGGCCCAGGTGACATAGGCGGAGTTTTCGCATGTATATGTGCTTTCTACGACGGAGATGCCTTAAATACCTTCCTTGCCATTAGATTTTTCATTGTTGTTAACAACAAGAACAACAACAAAAAATAATAATAATAACTCATTAAAGGAACCATGTTCTGCATGAGTTAAACATCCTTGTGAACATAGAATGTCGCTTTTTCATGGAAAACTGAAAAACTAATCCAATGCTTTTCTCAGTGCGTGTGGGCCATGTGTACTTGGTTAGCTTATGGTATGACTGACTATTGACGAGGGAGGGAGTGTCTCTTCTTTGATTGGGTGAGGGTGAGGGTGGGGAGAGGGAGAGTGTGTCTTATCTTTGATGAGGGGGGGAGGGAGGGCCTTGTCTTTGATGTGAGAGAGAGAGAGAGAGAGAGAGAGAGACTACATCCAGCAATTCTTCATCTGAAGACCACAAATTCAATACTCTTTTCGGTCCTTTTAAGTCTGTCTGGCCGAGGTGTTATGTTTTCTTCTGACACTCAGTGCCATTTTATTTTTCTGTGCTACAATAGAAATTGTTATTCATTTGTAATATCTCTCCTGTGAGATCTGAGGAGGAGTTAAATGTTTTCTGTAGGCTGCCTTTGTTCCTAACCCAGATACGGCATATGATACAAGCTACTTCGTGTCACGATATTCGCAAAGTTCTGGTGGAATACCAGAAGATCATGACTCTAGTGACTGTGGTTCTGACACAACTGATTCTAGCTTGGTTGCTGGTCTTGACACAGCTGTATGTATACTTGATATATATTCTGACTCTTGACATGGTTAGATGAAATATACAGAAGCATCTCTGTATTAGTTTTGTAAAACTTGTTGCCAAATGCCTCTATGACTAATGTTCATGAATTATTATTCATCTCTATTTTCTGTATTTTATCATTGTGGCTTCGTGTTATTTTGCATCATCCAACTCATTGGCGAGCTTAGTTGTTATTCCATTATTTCTACAATTGCAGGTAAGAGATGAACAGACAGTTATTTGTGGGAAATTTGAAGTATGGATTATAGGGAAATTTAGGATGGATAGAAGCACTATATATCTTGTGGGGTATTCATTCCTGCCAAACATGTAGACTACTTGATTCATGCTTTCTTGTCGATGCACATGGATAATTAGTCACAGCCGCAGCCTGTCAATTAATTATAAAGTTTTTCAGGGGAGATAAAAAGAGACACTAATGTAAAGAGAACTACAGATAAATTCAGGTCTGGACTCTGGAGAGAATTGGAGCAGACCTGAAAAGTAGCTTACCGGTTGACCATAATGCGAACAACTCCATAACTAAGTATAAGTACATATAAAATGCAGAGCGTGTTGGGACTACCATTGTCAATTTCAAAATTGTCGCCAAGAGTTGATATCTATAGCACTTCATTGTGTTCTTTCTTGTTCGGCTCTTGGCTCAGGGATACATCTGTGTTTGTATCCTCACCAATCGTTTACTCTATATCATCAAATAGTTGCTTTGTCCCTGGCTGTTGTCGCTCAGCTGGTTAGGGACACTAAACACTCTTATTAAGGAGTGATAGTGCACGAGTTCAAGTTTTATCTAAGCAATAAAAGAAAATAGAAATAGATACTTCGGTTGTGGTCGTCAAATCTAATAGATATGCAATGTTCAAAATCTTCTTAATGCTTCAAGACGAGTTATGAATAATTATAAGGAGTCTACATCTGAGCACTAGCATTATGAGCATGACACTCCATTGTAAATCATTCCCTTAGGCTACCCATTGTGAAAATACTATAGAATACATTGCAAGCTTACGCACTATGATGGAATGGTGTTGGATATGCGCTTTCAAAGTTTAGGATATCCGTCACTAGTAACATACTTTGAAATTTCTATTTTTTAAGATTATAAATTATTTTTAATATGAAAATAGAATAGGCTGAACTGGATTGGTGCAAGCCTGTAACTTCTGTTCATTCATCCCCTATAACTTCTGTTTTTTCATCTCCACCTTGCATTGTCCATGATAACTTTGTGACTCCGGTGGGAATGTTCCAATCACTGAAATGAATAATTCCCTGCCGCCCACATCTGAATGCATCAAGTGATATGGATGTGATATTGGTGGCAGTGCTGCTGCTACTTCTGATGAGCCAACTATGTCCAATATTTGTTCATGTGGTTCTATCTAATTCTTACCTTGTATCTATACAGCAATGGATAAAATGTATATTTGCATATGCCAACCTGTTCCTAACCAACTTGTAAGAAAGATTCAAGGCAGCTTTTTTTTCAAAATCCACGCTATGGAATAACTCATATGGATGGATTATATTAGCCTTATCTCAGTGACATGTCACATAATACTCTGCCTACCACTATCTCTTAAACGTTTCATGATAGCAATGATACCACATTTGCAATAACTATTTTGAGATTTCCTTTACACTATGCTTGTTTTCCTGATGCTCAGATGGATGAATGTGGTGAGATGGCCGACTTCAGTGCTGATTCTCCTCTAGATCTCTCCTTAATCAACTTCTCATTCAAGGTAACCTTACCTATTTTCTTGATATGAAGATGCTTAATTTATTCAATAGAACTTCACCACATTCATCTGTGTAAAAGAATGACTGATGTGCTCATTTCAGAATCGCACAAATATTGAGAATCGCGCAACAATCAATTGTTCTTCCCTTCTATCTTTTTTCTTTCTACTGGTTTTCTTTCATTGTTCCATTAAAAGGAAAGATGTTTATCTGACTTATGGAAGTAAGGAAAAGGGATCGACTCTTATCCACTGGTTCACGGAAAGTAGTGTGACATGTCTTAAGAGTGTGGGATGGCACTTCCTACCTGGGTTCCATCCAATATATCAATTAAAGATTTGAAGTCAAATCATCCCTTTTCTTACTGCATAGCACTTAGCAGGTTGTACCATGCATGGACTGATGAGATGTTTAACATCTTGCAGAGTTTATCACAGTTAGCATCCATTAACCATGATGTGCTGCTACAAAGTGGGAAAAGTTCATCCAAGTGTTCATCCCCATCACAAGGTATGGAACAATGAGAGACTAAGACCCAAATTCCTACCACATACGAACCAATTGCGAGACCAGTACGATGGTATTTTGTTCACGTTTGCTGCTCACCATTTTTGGTGTGTTTTCATCAATTTTTTTCTTTTTCATTTATCATACCTGCCTTTTTGGCAATTCATGTAACGGACTGTATACCCACATCAGTAAAATAACAGCGCATGTAATTATTAGTATTATTATTATTATTATTATTATTAATTCTTAATTCAATACTGGGATTACATATGAGTCTTGACTCTGGTTACGCATGCACAGATGTTGATCTTGCAGGGGGCCACATTCATACAGTACACTATTCCATTTTGGGTCTGTATCTCAATTCAAATTTATTTTTATTTTTATGCTTGTGTTCTCTTTAGGAATGTGAGTTAGGATTTCCTAAGGTCCAGTTGAAAGATGTAGTTTGGGTTGCAAAGGTTCATATGAAAATACTGAGCTAATCATTAAAGAAAGGTAGGGCTTGCTGAAACTTGAAATAAGTGACACTATCTCATATACTGTAGCATCCGCCACTGGCACTCAGGTTCCACATTACGTGAAGGTTTTGACCCCGACTTGCTCAGACCAAAACAGAGTATTTAAAAACCACAACTTAAATGGACAAAAAAAAAAAAAAAACATATCTACAAAGACGTTGCTTGGTGGATATGTTAATGGGTAGGCATGTGTGAAAAATCTGCTCATTGGACGTTCCAGTACAAAATAGGCCTAAGAGAGAGCAGTTTTATATGATGGGTGTTCATAGCCAAACTGTACTCCTTCCTATAATGTTCCTTTTAAACACTGATATCGTGAGGAGCTCATAAACCTCAAGAGGCTCAAGACTCTCAAACCCGACTCAATCTTCGTCATCTTCCCTCGACGGCTTGGCCTACCAAAAGGGTGGTTGGGTTTTACCCCAAGGGGTTGGCCGAGTGGTCAGAATCTTAGTTCCTCCCTTTTTCGGAGCTAGAAGTCTTGGTATCGATTCCACATTCCCCCTTCTTCAGGAACCAAAGGTTGAGTCCATTTGTGCTACCACATAGGAAAAACAAAGGTTTAGAACTCATTTCCTGATGAATTGATAAGGCCTACCATGGTTAGATGTGTGCTGGGACGGGGTTGTGCATGTCATTTTTATTGAGCCTTTTTTAGGACTTGTTTGTACCACGAAGTGTGGATTTTTATTTTCCTGAGAGAGGAGTCCTACGTTTCTACACTTTTTATAGGAAATAAAATTCCTCTCAATCAAGAAAATCAGTTTAGTATTTTTTTTAGAGGAAAATGTCTAAGCCGGGTTAACATACACCTGCCCGTCCTATCACAGTTTTTGTTTTGTTATGTATTGATATCTTGGGCAGAGTGCGCTTTTGGACCCTTGCCAAAGGTGGGACCACTTTAGGCGTTGAGATAAAAAAAAAAGAGGAATTTACCTGGTAGAGCCCCGTAGAGTCCTATACCACTTCAGAGGTATTGTATTTACCAAGGATACGGATAAGGCTCTACATGTCCGTTGTTTTTTTTTTTTTTTTTTTTGTCGTTTAGCGAATGGTCGATATCGACCACTTTTATGGTCGATATCGACCATTCTGCGGGAACCCAAATAAAAATTGGGTTTTTCTCCATTCAGGATGGAGAAGAGGGGAGGAGGAGGAAGAGGGACGAGAGGGGAAGGAAGAGGGAGGATCACGCCAAGTCAATTATTTATGTGAACTTCCACAATCCACATGCTACACATCTTCTTCAATTATAGCCATCGAATGGTAGGTCATCAACCCAAAATCAGGTTGATTGCAGAAAGTATAGGTGTTGGATCTCCCAATAATGAACATCTTTGTAAATATGCATCTAGAAAGGGTAGAAGATCTCTACCAGGAGTGGAGTGTGTTCATATGCATTCAAGAACTTGGTTTCATGGAATTCAATGATTGTTGGCTACTTCACAATGATCGAGTTAAAGATGCTGCTGAGCTGTTTGATAAAATGCCCCAAAGAGATGTCTTTTCGTGGACTTTGATGATGACCTGCTATACCCGTAATGGATTGTTGGAAAAGGCAAGGAGCCTCTTTGATCAGCTTCCTGAGAAGAATGACCTTGTTTGTTGGAACGCGTTGATTTCGGGTTATGCTAAGAACAGGCGGTTTGGAGAAGCCCGTAGATTATTCGATGAGATGCCGGTGAAGGACTTGGTTTCATGGAATTCGATGCTAGCCGGTTATACCCAAAATGGCGAGATGCGTTTGGGTTTGGAATTTTTCGATGAGATGATGGTGAAAGATGTGGTTTCTTGGAATTTAATGATTAATGGATATGTTCAGGTCTATGATTTGGATTCGGCATGGAAGTTCTTTCAAAGAGTACCTTCTCCCAATGTAATTTTCTAGGTGACTATGTTAAGTGCATATGCTCGGAGTGGTCAAATTGTTGATGCAAATAGCCTTTTTCAATCAGATGCCTGAGAGGAATGTGATTGCTTGGAATGCTATGATCACAAGTTATGTGCAGAATGGTCAGATAGAAGAGGCTTATCGGCTTTTTACTGAAATGCCCGAGAGGAGTTCTGTGTCGTGGACGACTACGATTAATGGGTTTGTTCATGTCGGGAAGCTTGATGAAGCAAGGGAGTTACTTGAGCAAATGCCTTATAAAAATGTTGCAGCTTAAACCACTATGATTTTTGGGTATGTGCAGAGCATGAGAATGGACGAAGCTCGACTGGTGTTTGAGAAAGTGAGTTGTAGAGATGTCGTTTGTTGGAACACAATGATAAGATGTGGGGGTTTTTGTTTTTTCATTCCAATAATAAACCTTTTAACTGTTGGGTTTGGTGACTCTGTTGAATCTTGATTATTGTCTCGTTATCTCTGAATCGAATGCTTTAGTTGAAATTATGCTCCCTTTCTTTTAATTTCTGGGATGGTTTGGTTTTATTTGTTATTGAGATTTTGTGGGGATCCGGTGGTATGGTGTGTTTTAGATCACTGGAAGATTGGGTGTTCGAGCAGTGGGGATGGTTACATGTGTCTCCAAGCATATGGAGATTTTCAAGTGGAACATTTGTATTACATTGTGTGGGATGTGGGTTTCCCCCTCCCGTTCCAAATCCGCCCTGAATCACTATCAAAATTAATTGATGATACATTACTTACAAGTTGGGGCAGGAAAGTACTCATACTCATATATTAAGAAAATGACCAGAAACTTCAAATAATATATGTAATATGTCTATGTTAAAAACCAAGGTTCTGGTGATCTAGGTTATACCCAAATGATGGTGGAAACAAATTTCTCACAATTAAGTATAGTAAGCACAAAAGTGGTCGATATTGACTATAATAGTTGTCGATATCGACCACATAACTGAAACATTAATTTACAGTCATTGTCAGTGTCAACCACTTTTATTGTTGATATCGACCACATAACTGAAACATAAATTTACAGACATTGTCAGTGTCGACCACTTTTATTGTCGATATCGACCATAATAAAATAGAGAAAAAAAAATGATGCTTGTCAATAGCAGTGCATCGTTTGGAGATACAAAACCTGTAAATTAACCTGCTCCGTAACAACAGAAATAACTCTACACTATTATAAAGAGTGTTTAAGTCTCAAACATATTGTAATCTGTATATTTATCATCGCTCATTTGCAGTTACATCTTAACCCAAACTTAACAATTACAACAAAAAACAAGAATACCATAAGAAAGTAGAAAATGATTTCGGTCTTCAACTGCCATGTTCTGAATGATTGATGATGCCTTTTGTGGTCATAAATTATTTACCAGTGTTGCAACGGTCAATGTCTTCTTCCCTTTGTCAGCATCATGTAATTGAGAAAAAGGAGTATTGACAATGAATATAAGACAACCATCATATTCTAATCATTGCATCTTCATGAAGGACTTTAGTGTATGCAAAATTCTTTAGGGGATCATGATTTGAGGCAGAATGAAAACAAGATATAGTCCACCTTCCTACCCAAGAACAAGCTTTCCCTCTCATATGCAAATCCATTCAAAAGAAAAAAAAAAAAGAAAAAATGAACTCTTTCTCGCGCCATCTCCTCCTCTCTTGTCCAAAAGCTCTTGCCTTTTCTTCTTCTTCTTCTAAGAGATATCATAACATGAATATCAGAACCAAGTCCGATTCGCAGCAATAGCTCATGTATGTGTCTCCCCTGTTCAAGATCACCCAAATCAGCACATGCATGTAAAGCACCCATAATACTAACACCAGTGGGTTTAACCCCCTCATCAAGCATCTTCCTAAAGAGGGCCATTGCTTCACCTGAATCTCCACACTGAGCATAATCATCTATCATTGAATTCCATGAGACCACATTCTTAACTCGCATCCTGTCAAATACCAACCTAGCAATCCCAATCAAGCCGCATTTCGCATACATGTCCACAAGTGCAGTAGAAACATTCACAAGCAACTCAAATCTGCCATAACAACATAGCCATGGATAGCCCTGTCCTAACAGCATAGTCAGGCCTCTTCCCTTCTCTCTGCATCATAAAAACGAACTCCAATGCTCTCTTTGCAAGGCCATTCTGTGCATACCCAGAAATAATCGCATTCCAAGCGATTAAATCTCTCTCAGGCATTCTATCAAACATCCTCCACGCATCCTCAATCTTAACCGCAAGTCCACATTGTCACCGCAAGTCTTCAGAAGGTAAGTGAAATTGTACACAACAGGATGAACATCTGCGAGCCTCATTTGAGCAAAGAACAACAACCCATCTTCGAAGATTGAATTTTTAGCATGCCTTTTGAGCATAGACTGGTAAAGCTTGTCGATTTTCGATTCGACGCGGTCGAACACGAAGGAGGCCTGGCGGAGTTGTCCGAATCTGGAGAAGAGGCTGACAAGCTTTGTCTGAATCACATGTTCGGTGAAAATGCCGTGCATCATAAAAAGGGAAGATAAGTTTGTAATGAACAAAAGATGTCCAATTCACAACTTCTTCCACTGGAAAATGCATCAATTTCCGCATGTTTCACGTGATGGGTTGTTTCTTCCTCAAAGGTAACGATGAGGCAAAGAGGAGAAACAGGATGTATAATTGTCATCTCATTTGCTTATGTTCTTTTGCTGCTTCGGACTACCCAATTGAAATTTAGAGCCGACTCTTACCCAGATCTGTGAAAACCCTCACCTCCTTCTGACCTAGATCCGTCCGTCCTATGCAACACCACTCTCCCCCTCTCCTCCCTCCTCCCTCATCCTCCTCCTCCTCCCCATCCTCCTCCCATCTTCTCCATCTTGAAAAAACCCAATTTTTATTTGGGTTCCCGCAGAATGGTTGATATCGACCATAAAAGTGGTCGATATCGACCATTCACTAAATGACAAAAAAAAAAAAAAAACGGACATGTAGAGCCTTATCCGTGTCCAGGGTAAATACAACACCTCTGAAGTGGTATAGGACTCTACGGGGCTCTACCAGGTAAATTCCTCTAAAAAAAAAGATTGTAAGAAGAATTTACCTGGTAGAGCCTGGTACAGCCCTATACGTGTTACGAGGATCCCGTTTCACGTTGGATACGAGAGGGGTCCTCAAGGTCCTTTTTTTTTTTTTGTCATCATCGTCGTTTAGCGAATGGTCGATATCGACCATTTTGCGGAAACCTAAAAAGAAAATGGATTTTTCAGGAGGAAGAAGATGGGAGGGGAGGGGAGGGGAGGAGGAGGGCGAAGAGGGCGAGACCATTTCAACGGTGACGATTGAGGAGAAAAGAGATGGGGAAGATAATGGAATATTTGTGAATCTAATATAAAAAACATTGGCGAAAATGATTGAAACCCTTGTTGGTTTTTAGTGAAAGTGTTTAGTTTCTGATAAAAAAGGAAAAAAAGGCAACTGAAAGGATTTTTGAGATAGAGCCCGATAATTCAGGATGTATGTTCTTCTCTCAAATTTACATGTAGCAGCGGGTGGATGAGTGATGTTGGGAAGATGAGAGTGACCATGAGGGAGAGGTGTGAAAAGGTGCCTCGTTTCACTTGGATTGAGGTGCAGAACAAAGTTCATATATTTTTAGTTTGTGATTCAGTGCATCCTGTAAGGGAAAAAAAATTTATGCATTCCTTGAGGAACTGGATCTTGAGATAAAAAATCTAGGGCATGTGTTTGCAAATAAGACGTTTTTGCATGATGTGAAAGAGGAAGAGAATGAGCATATGCTCAAGTATTGCAGTGAAAAACTAGTTGTGCGGCACCACCCTCCCCCTCTCCTCCTCCTCCTCCTCCTCCCCTCTTCTCCATCCTGAAAAATCCAATTTTTATTTGGATTCTAAAACTGTCATCTTTAATTGTCGATATCGACAACATAACTGAAATACAAAAAATACAGTCATTGTCAATATCTACTACTTTTTATTGTCGATATCGACAACATAACTGAAATACAAAAAATATAGTCATTGTCAGTATCGACCACTTTTATTGTCTATATCGACCACTTTAAAACAAAAGCAAACAAAAGGATGATGGCACAGATCAGTGCTCTGTTTGGAGATACAAAACCTGTAAATTAACCTGCTCCGTATCACCAGAAGTAACTCTACACAGGAATCCATTCTGTTCCAAAAATAAAAATCCATTAAACCGAAAAAATGTACACCATATGTACCTAATACAACATCCAAAAGGTTTACATCCTGTCCACTATCTGGATTGTGTCCAATACAAAAAAGAATACGAGGACATTATTAAAAAATATGTACATTTCAATCAAAGTGGAGGTGGGAGATATGTCTGCCCATCAATCAGCAAGCTCATCTTGTTGGGGAGTCAGACGTCAATTCAGTCAAGCCCGGCCTGTTGGCATTTAACTACCAACTCCTCTTAAAGATCTCTACAACGATTTTGCTTCGAAAGTATGGGATATGAGACTGATTAAATTTAAAGGGCAGTCGATGTACACACTGAGCATCGAAGGCCATTGCAAATACTCCACAGTCATTTTAGCAAAGGTAGGTTTGCAAAGGGATATTCGTGGGGACACAGATCAATCAGCGGTTTTATGGTTACCTGATATTTGGACTTGGACTAGTGTTTCTTAGCATTATGCATTCTACAATAGAACAAGGAAAAGAGCAATGTTCATCTCAAGTTGTTGTACCTACAGATATTTGGATGCGTCGGACTTGCATTCACTCAAGAACTTGAAGAATGCATTGGTGAGAAGTAGAGTGGGTTTTTTTTATCAGTGAATATAAGACAACCATCATATTCTGATCATTGCATCTTCATGAAGGATTTTAGTTTATGCTAAATTCTTTAGGGGATCATGATTTGAGGAAGAATGAGAACAAGATATAGTCCACCTTCCTACCCAAGAACAAGCTTTCCACCTCTGAACAAGCCATAAAGCAAATAATGGGATCATGTCTTTTGCAACTACAGATTTCAAAACAGATTCAAAGATCCACATAAGTTCAGAAAAATCTTAATGCTATAAACACCAAGCAAACAAGCTTAAAAACACTATGTTTATCATTAATAGAACGAATCCGCCACTCTTTTTCGCGCATTCATCTGAAATTAGATAACAAACTGAACTCTTCTCATATGCAAATCCATTCAAAACCCCCACCTGATTCAATCTATAGTATCCAGACAAGCCAGAATGTGTTGTAACAAATACGCTTTATGATTCCAGATAATACCTCTAACACCAGCCTTAAAAAAATCTCACAACAAATTTCAATTGAAATTCAGCTTGCAAACTCTAATGGATTAAGATTCCAACCTGACATGCTTCCCCCAATTTTAGAGCAAAAGCACTCAAATCCCCAAGGCCAACAAAGCTAGGTGCTCTGGTCCTTGCAAAAGGACCCCTTTTGCAAGAACACCAACTAAATCATTTTCCTTCTTGCCTTAATCCCCCGGCGCCGGGCAGTGGCGATCTCGGTCGTAATTCATATCCCTGCTAAACCGGATTTTCCTCCTCGGATCCTCACATAGGATGTGATCGGCGGCGTCCGCCATGCACGCCTCCACCTCCGCCGCTGGATGCCCAGTAGAATCAACGATCGCCAGCAGCCTCTCCCTCTGGTGCGGATCGGCGACGTTGGAGAGAGCCAAGGACTTGCGACCGGACGCCGCTAGCGAGTCGCCAAGTGGGGTGAAAATGAGAAGGAAGAATACAAAGACGGTGAGAAAGAGCGTCGTCGATACGAGATCGAGGAGCCGCCATTGCCATTACAAAGACGGTGAGAAATCCCCTCTCCTCCCTCCTCATCTTCCTAATCCTGTAAAACCCTTTTTTTTTTTTGAGTTCCCGTAGAATGGTCGATATCGACCATAAAAGTGGTCGATATCGATCATTCGCTAAACGACAAAAAATAAAAACGGACCTTGATGGCCTTATCCATACATACGGTGTTTTCAACTCCTCCAAAGTGGTATGAGGTCCTAGGGGATCCTGTGGGGTAAATTTCTCATATTGTAATCTCACGCATATGTGAGAGGAATGAAAAATAGATTGTAAATTGGGGAGATGATGACATAGTTTGAGGAGAAGAGGATTTCATAAATGAAGATTTTCAGTAACGAAGAGTCGTAATTGTTGAGGAAGAGAGGGATGATACATTTAGGAGCCCTTTTAATGAAACAACTTAGAGTAAGAAGGGCGGGCCCATAGGATGACTTGGATCAAGAGAAAGAGGTTTGATCTCTCTTTTCTTTCAAAACATTTCTCAACTTTATAGCGAAAAAATGGTTAGATACAAATTGAATACACTACATATGGTTTGGATCTTCTCAAAATAATATACACTTAGGTATTTGATTCCAAAAGGGGAAAGCCTCAAGTGAGCCGCATGCCTAAATACCTAGTAGGGCCCATCCGATTATATAACCGAGTGGGCCATAAAATATGAATCCCTTTATAGTCATTGATCACAAGTTTAACACGCATCCAAATGGACTGGACTAATGGATAGGGGTGTGCATCGGTCGGTCGGTTCAGTTATTGACATATTTTTAATCTAACCAAAATTTTTCGGTTAATTTCAACCATTTAACCAAACCAAAATTTTTTAGAGGATTAACCATCGGTTCGGTAAACTTAAAATATCGGTTTGGATTTCGGTCGGTTCGGTTAACCTAAAATTATTAAGTTTATAAATGACTATAGTTATCTAGTTAATAGAGTTTAGGGTTTATATTAATAAGGTTTTATATGGTTTATGGTTCCCAATTAAAAAAAATAGTGTTTAAGGTTTTAAATTGTTAGGACCTTTAACCTTAGGATTTAGAGTTTAATGTCAATGGTTTATATTTTTTTTTTGTCATATTATTAATTTCATTATCATATTTAATCTTGATAAATATAAATATATAATATATTGAAGGTGCTACATTACATGGTAACTTGGTAAGTTACTAAGTTGGTACTTGGTAACATGAATTAATACTTATTAATTGATGTAATATTTATTTTGGATTTTTATATAAGTATTAATAGATTTTCATAATATATACATGTACACATTTTATTATATATATTATATATTTATATAGTTTGCTATGATTTCGGTTCGGTTCGGTTAATTTGGCTAATTTTTTCTGTTAACCGAACGTTAACCAAAAACCAAAATATTCAAGCATCTTTAACCTAACCGCCCGATCGGTTAAGAATAACCGGTAAATTCGGTTAATGGTCCGTCGGTCCGATTCGGTTAATCGGTTTTAACCAAACTATGCACACCCCTACTAATGGATCAACTACGTACTCATTTTAAATGGTGAAAACTTATCAGCCGTTGACAAAGTGGTTGGAATAATGATTTGAGCCTCTATCAACTAGGTGGGCGATGAAGTGGTTGGAATAATGATTTGAGCTTCTATCAACTAGGTGGGCCTTTATTACCAGTGGACCCTACCAGAAATGTTGGGGCTGTTTGGAGGCTTTACTAATGAAATTGAGTGAAACAAATATTATTTTGAGTAAAGTATAAAATATAAGCGGATTATGATGATATTTTATTTTTAGTTGTTTATGATGGAATCTTTTTGATTTTTTGTATTGGAAAGTGAAGTTTTTTTTTTTTGATCTTTTGATAGAGAGGGTTTTTTTTTAATTTTTTTTGAAAAAATATAATAAGAAAATTAAATTAAAATAATTTTGATATAATTTTTTTTCATAAAAATGAAGACTTTAGGGGTTTTTACCAAAAAATACACATTATATGGCCACTACACTTTTTTTTTACCATTTTTTTTTGTTGTCGAATTCGACCTTCATTTGCAGTGTTAAAGGTCAAATTCTACCTTGATGTGCAGCTTTAAGGTCGAATTCGACCTTGAGATATAATTCACTATATATACAATCCCTTTATCCGTTCGTGCCCTACCCTTACGAGTCGAGTTGTAGAAGATGGAAAGCTGTTTTTTCGGCATTCTTTGTCTGATTCCACCTCTCTCGGACATTTTCCCTCTGATCTAAGGTACATATGCAATATATTAAGAATAAGAGAAGAACTTATCTTTACATAGCTTTTAAATGAATTTATTTGCTGCTATGGGCATCTTCCCTTTTAAGGTGGTTGTCCTCATCTTCCCTACTTCATTGTTTAGATTGTTGTCATCATGTTTTCGAATTTTATTGAAACAAACTTGTATGGTCGAATATGACCATGAAGGTTTTGGTCATGACCGTTAGAAATATGGGTCTGTTTTCATTGTTATTTTGTTTTTTGAGTTATTACTGTAGAAAGTAGATAAAATGTACAAAAACAAACTCAGTTGTTCATATATTGATACATCAGCTAGTGTTATATTGCTTTTTTACTAATACAATATTCTAAGTAGAGGTATAACTATATTGGGTTAAATGTGAACATGCAGTGACCAACTCAGGAAGTTTCCTTGGCCATTCAAGCACTATTTTTACTGTTTTGTGCATTTGCATTTCATAACATGAATTGGCAGTATAAGGTTGACTCTCAAAATTTTAGTATGAACTTGTTTTATTGAGCTCAAATTTTACACTAATTTAAGCAATCATTCCTTTTTATAACAGCATGTCAGATGTCCAACAATTAGCTATTTTTCATTACGATGGCACTTTTGAATTTGATCTAAATAGACCCCAATATAAGGGGGGCAGACAAAATGTGAGGTATCTATCGAGTAACATAAGTATCAGTGAGCTGAAAAACATGGCATTTGAAGCCTCGTGATGGGATGTAATGATCGAAGATCTTAGTTTAAAGTACTACTGCACAATGGAAGCTTATTTTCGATGATAAACATTGATGATGACAGCGATATCAATGGACTTTTCAAAACCTGTACCCCCAAATCTTCCGGGATATTAATATTTGTAACAAGAATAATGGGCGAGGAAGATGGCACCATACACCTATATCAAGAAAGGTTGGTGGTTGTTGTTAATACTTAGTTTTTATACATGTTGTATTCAATATTGTTATACATACTTGTAATTAATGTTGTTGTATTCAATATTTATACACAATATAATAGTGCAATTTTAAATGTGTAGGTTTGATCGCACGGGCACTAGTCATCCCACTGATAAGATTGTCAATAATATGGAGTCAAAAGTAAAAGGGTCGACATTTACGTCTCCCATCAAAGACTGCCCTACCATAAACTTAAGAGATGATGTTGATATGAACCTCTCATCTTTCATGAATGATGTCGATGATTTGGTGGCCCAACCCTTGTATCATGAGTCAAATGAGGTGGTAGTCAATGTTGTAACAGCTGAGATTCAACCTATGCCTAACGAGTTCCATGACGTGGGCGTAAACACTGCATCTGAGTCGACTCGGATATCTGCATGTCCCCACCTCCAGTTTAGGGCTATGGAGTGAGGCACCATGGATTCAACTCCATTAGAAGGGTGTAACGGATCTGGATGTACTGCTTTAGATGGATCACATAGTATGCATTACAGGACGTTTGTGGACACAATGGTCCCTGAAGCGGTCATCGCCGAAGGAGTGGACAGTTCTGTCAGGAAGATGTGGCTGGGTCGTGAGTTTCCAGACCGCGAAGCGTTCCGAAAAGGCATAGCCAAGCATACAATTTACAACAATTTCACGTTGAAGGACTTAAAGACGAGCATGAAGATGGTAACCGCATGTTGCAAAGAAGATAACTGTCCTTGGCGAATACACTGCTCTATAGTGGATTCTGGCCCACAATTCAAAGTTCGGAAGTACAAGCCGAATCATTCTTGTTCCAAACCAATTATAGGGATAACGCATAGGCAAGCATCAACGCAGTTAATAGCTGAGTTCGTTGAAGGCAAGATACGTTGCAATAATGATATTAGACCGAAAGAGATAATGAACGAATATGAAACGGAGTTTGGTACTAAAATCACATATAGGAAAGCATGTATGGCAAGGGAGATTGCACTGCAAAAAAATCGAGGATCATATAAAGAGTCATTCCAGATATTACCACTTTATTATTTTGAGATACAAAGGACCAATCCTGGCACAGTGACAAACATTGACATCACCTCGGATGGCCGATTTAGGCGGTTATTCTAGGCTTTCGGGCCTTGCATACGCTCATTTCAGACTTCTTTAAGGCCTTTGCTAGCAGTGGATGGTTCACACCTTCGTGGAAAATATCCTGGAGTACTGCCACTCGCTGTCACACACGATGTGAATCATCAATTGTTTCCAATAGCATTTGCATTTGCGGAGGCATAATGACGTGATAGTTGGGAGTGGTTCCTAGCGAACTTATCGATTGCATTGGGTGAGCCAAAGAATTTGACAATTGTATCTGATCGTCAAAAGGGTCTTATTCCTGCATTGAAATCCATGCTCCCAAGCGCCTTCCACTGTTTTTGTTGTCATCACATAGCTGAGAATATCAAAGCATCTTTCAACGATCATGGTATCGTTAGGACATTCTGGAAAGCTGCACGGGTATATAGACCAAATGAGTTCAATGTTTACATGAGCGACAAACTTTCCTTAGACAAATGTGCTTTTGAATACATTGGGGCGATTGGCCGTCAGTTCTGGGCTACGGCGTATGTGCATGGACGGAGGTATGACATGCTAACGAGTAACGCTGCGGAGTGCACCAACAGTCTTCTAAAGGACACAAGGGTTCTCCCTATCACAAAGTAAGTCGAAGAGATCCGTGCAAAATTGATGGAGTTCTACCAAAAGCGTCGTATTCAAACACAAAACATAACAACACATCTTACTCCATATGCTAAAAAGTACATCAACAATGAAATGGAAGAAGCACGTAGGCTCCATGTTCGTGTCACCGGTTTGGTTGAGTTTCAGGTTCAGTCAACTGAGTACGTGGATGTTGTTGATCTTAAAAAGAAGTCGTGCACATGTCGCAAGTGGGAAGTGATTGGCATCCCATGCTGCCATGCTTTGGCATCAATGAAATTGCGGAATATAAATCCGTATGAATATTGTGAGCATGTATCAAAGGACATATGATGATATAATTCATGCAACACGTGATATGAAGCAGTAGGAGCAAAGATCAATTGATCAAGTACGCCCTCCGTTGGCCAACAAGCAACCGGGAAGGCCTAAGAAAAATAGAATCCGTGTGGAAGATAGGAACCGATAGCACAGAGTGGTAACTTGCTCCAATTGTAGACAACATGGACACAACAAGGGCAGCTGCAAAAATCCACCGGCTTCAGCTCAAAATTAGCGTCTTTATGAATGGATTTTACTTTCATATTTTTTGTGAATGGTGCAAATACCATCTTTGATGTTAATGTCTCCATGAGTGGATGTAATCTTCATATTTTTTGTTATTGTAATCCTCCATGAATGGATTTTACTTCCATCTTTTTTGTGAATGGTGTAAATACCATCTTTTATGTTAATGTAAGTCTCCATGAGTTGATGTAATCTTCATATTCTTTGTTATTGTAATCCTCCATTCATGGATGAAACTTCCATCTTTTTTGTGAATTGTGCAAATACCATCTTTTATGTTAATGTAAGTCTCCATGAGTGGATGTAATCTTCATATTTTTTGTTATTGTAATCCTCCATGAATGGATTTTACTTCCATCTTTTTTGTGAATGGTGTAAATACCATCTTTTATGTTAATGTAAGTCTCCATGAGTGGATGTAATCTTCATATTCTTTGTTATTGTAATCCTCCATTCAGGGATGAAACTTCCATCTTTTTGTGAATTATGCAAATACCATCTTTTATGTTAATGTAAGTCTCCATGAGTGGATGTAATCTTCATATTCTTTGTTATTGTAATCCTCCATGAATGGATGGAACTTCCATATTTTTGTGTATGTAATTTTCTAGCAATGGATGTAATATGTATTTTTTTGTTAGTGTAATAGAACATGAATGGAGCAAATTCTATCATATATGTTACTCTTAATACTTATTGTTTGATAGAAAATTTAGTTTTGGAATTGTATATCTGTATATCTTTCAGACTTAGGCTCTGGAAGGATAACCTGTGTCGAATTCGACCCTGATAACCAATTTATCAGGTCAAATTCGACGCTGGGAGTGTAAAATACCATTAAAACCAACGATGAATTCGACCTTCAAAATAAATTTACTAGGTCGAATGCGACACTGGAAGTGAAACATGTATTTTTCATATTATATACAATGTCGAATTCGACCATGAAAATCAATTTATAAAGGTCGAATGCGACGCTGGGACTAAATTAATTTTTTAACCCAGGGTCGAATTCGACCTTCAAAACCTGTTTAAAAGGTCGAATGCGACGCTGGGATTAAACAAAACCTATTCCAAATTTAATATGTAGGTCGAATTCGACCCTGGGCATATCCCAAAAAAATAAAAAATTAAGGGATAATAATCAAAACGTCAAACATTACACAACGATTCTGTATTATGATTTCATACAAACTACAACCATTCAACAATAAACGTTCAATAAAATATGACAAAAGGCTTTAAACAGGATAAAACCATTCAACCATATGCCATACAACCATATGCCACCTCAATTAATTCAATAACATACAACCACCATAACTGTTTGTAATTCAACGTTAAATACTTTACAACCAATACATATTAGATTTAAATGTTATCAAAACAGTTCTCCTTTATGCATGATTAGTCATTGACTACCTTCTCACCATAAGTCAGGGAGATTGAATCTGTTTTCATTCAATTCCCAACTTCTCTTGAATATCTCGATCAAAATCTTACGGCAGAAATATGGCATGTCAGCTTGGGCGAACCGAACTGGACGACGAAAGATACAATGCTCTGCAAAAGCACATGTGAATATACCGCAATCACTTCCATTCTGTTGACGGGGAATGTCCGCTTTTACGTCCATCGACCACACCCATGGCTCCGTCCACCCATAATTGTAAAACCGTTCGGTTAGGCACAATTTCTGTAGAAAAGTTAAGTTAAAGGGTGAGTTCATTTAAAAGAAACGACAGTAATCAAAAAGAATTTCATGGATACTTACAAAACATTCGCAAACGACTAAACCATATTTATCACTGTCAGAGCTATTGTAGAACTCCCAACAACTCTCATCCGTGTAGCCAACAAGCAAGGTAAAATGATTATGCTGGTGTAAAATGTAAACGAGCGTCTTACATTCCTTTGCATCCCACACTCGTGCTCCGTTGACCCCAAATGCACAATCATCACTAGCCTTGTGCTTCTTCTGCCAAAAGCTCTATAAAGTCAAATAAAAATTGCATTAGTTGTTTGATTTTTAACTATAACATCAGTAGCTGAATAGTTTGTAAAAATACATGCGCAAAGGCTTGGATCTGCTAGATATGCGTCACCGCAGACCCTCCTCAAGTATTCAAAATAGTAGTAGATGATGTTAGCGTCTAACAGTGTATCCGGTTCCAACAAAGTATTAAGAGTATCACAATCAACGAAGGAACAAATCAGTCCAAGCTCATCCTTCCTGCAAAGGACATATACATGGGTTAGCATATAGTAATTGTAAAATCTAAATTTCATACATAGTTGCTACTTGTTACCTTGTAGTGTAGTATCTGTGGAAACCCTCTAGTATCTCTTTATCCAAATCTGATAGAACATATTCAGACTGAGATACTCTATGCTCGAAGTCCAACAACCTCTCCGGCACTCTCCTATTCCTTGACAGGTGTTTCAGCCTCCACACTAATGACTCAATTGTAACAGGTGTGGGTGCTGCAACAATCGCAAGTGGTACTATAGGGGTTGAAGTTGAGAAAACATCGAGGTAAGGAGAAGTTGAGAATATTTCTTCTAGCGGAACAAGATTGGGGTCGTCATCAAGTTGGATGTTAAGGGATTTGACATATCCATGCACGCTTGATTTGCTGGCTTGATATGTAGGCTTTAATGGACTTTCCTTCTAAGCAGGCACTTTTGGCTTGACCTTTGATTCGGAGTCAACAGGGATTGGCGGCTTTGTTGGACTAGCTTCGGTTGGACCAGTTTTTCCTTTCCTTTTCCTCTAAACTGGACTTTTCGATGCGGGTCTCTTGACATACACTTTCTTTGGAGTAACAACCTGCAAGAAGTCAACTAACATTGTAAGTGAAATGAAATAGTAACATTGTTAGACAAATGAAATCGTATGTAATTAAAATTTTAGTAGATTAGGACGGTCCTTACCGACTCTTTATCCAACTCGGACTGAGAGTTGTTGCAAGACTCAATATACTCATCGAATGTAGTTCCAAAAGCATTGGTGAATCTCTTCAGCTTGCCTTTCAATGAGGATATAAACTTTCCTATATTGGTACCTTGATTTCTAAGCGCTCGGTCACATGACCGCTCAATGTGATCAATGAAATCCGTCACCTACAAATGAGCATAAGCGTTAAGGTTAACCCTTTTTTTTTAAAGATAAAATAACATAGCTGTCAAACAAGGAGATATTCATCAACAACTGACCCTTTTATGTGGGATGCTCGGTTCCTGTTTCACAGTTTGTTATTTCTCTATAGGTCTTTGGCCTTTGTCTCCCCTAATGCAGCCAACAAACATTATGGTATTCAGAGAATACCAAGCCATGTATTCATCGGATTGCGGCACACTGGATGATTTTTCCCCTTGTAATATATCGCCACCTGTCCTCCCACATATTTATCTTCATCTTATATTTATTACTATAGTCAACAATCACTCTTTGTTTTCTTTCGACCCTTGGGAAAGGAAGGACAAAAGGTGGGGGGACAACCTGTCGTAGGCCAAATTGTTTCATTTCCCTTTCGGTATTGTGTCGCTCAAGCAACCAATAAAAGATGAGGGGCGCATCGGACGTGAAGAGTTCTCGGTCGGCTTTTGGGACCGATCTCCATAATGCCTTCCCAAGTTTCTTATAGGGCTGTCATTGAAACTGCCTGAAGAAGCATTATTCGTGTTAAGCATTCAATAAGTCATGCAATGATTATTGTAAAAAACTCTAAAAAAAAATTATAATGAATTAGTCTCACCTCACCCGACGCGAGATTGTTAAGTTGTTTGCGAACATGCCTCAACTTTGTCAAGTGGCTTATTCCCTCTAGTCTATTCCACCATGTGACCATCAAAGGGAACCGAACGTTCTCGTTACCATATCGTAAGGGGTTGATCGATCTACCAATGACCATCCTAGAATACGCCCATACCTATAAAGCATAATGTCTATGATAGTTTAGTTAGAATTGTCAATGATGTGGAATTTCGTCATTTCAAGGTTGATTAAAAAAGTTAAAAGATTGTTGAGTGTAGGATTTGGTTGTTATCACTTCTTTTCTTCAAACTTGTTTTTGTTATTTTTGGATGATGAAGTACCAAACCAGTTAAGGAGATGATTGATGAAATGCTTTTGGGTTATACAAGGAACTAAACATACATAACAATAAAAGAAACATATAGTAGGATACCTGGAACAACTGAAGTGGTCCTGACATAGTCTTGAATGTATGTTCAAAGGAATCACCCTCATCTGTCAGGTTTAGACCAGCACGTATGGCCGCCTCTCCACCCTCGGTATTCTTGATACGGACCATTTCACTCCCTTCGTCAGCATCCTATAAAGATTAGCTAGACAAACGGGAGCCCACGCGTACGATTTAAACTCCCTGAATAGCTCTAGTAGATAAGCAGGCCCCCTCGATCCCGACACATTTGCCAATATATGTCCGGACACCAAGAAGAATAGATACGCCCTTGTGACATAGATCTCCTCTTGAGATGATAGTTTATTTTTTCTTACTTGTTCCATCATCTCTTTTAGGCCCGAAGTGATGGTCTAACCATGTGAATTTAATGGATATGGGATTAAAGTCAACTCTAGAGATGGGTCGTCTCCCAAGCAACTCTTCGCAAACATCGGCAACTTTATCATTAGAGGACGTTTTGCCGGTGACCAAGGGCCCATTTATTAGCAGACCATAAATGTAGGCCACGTCCTTTAGAGTCACTGTAACCTCACCGATAGGGAAGTGAAACGTGTTTATCTCTGGGCGCCAGCGCTTCGCCAGTCCAGTAATCAAGGCATGGTCGATTCGCATCCACCTCATCTCTGTCGGTCGATGTAGTCCGGCCTGCTTGATATATTCTTCCTGCCTTTCATTTAGGTCTCACAACCCATGGTTTGGATTAGTGGGTATGCATCTATACGAACCAAGCTCATGCACAAATATTATACAAAAAGAAAAAAGAAAAAAGAAAAAAAGTGAGGTTATTTAGTCACGTTACATTACCAAAAAATATATATATATTTCCTTCCACAAGGGCCGATCAAGAGATATCCTAGACTTCTTATTTAGTCGACGTACAACATTCACACGACCTTTTTTTAGGGAACACAACATCTTTGACATAAAAGTTCTATTGTTCATCCATTGTACATCTTTGACAACATGTTTATGTATTGAGACTAAGTTTGTTGTTGCCTATTGAGTAAGAGCTTATTTTATTAATTTTTCCCAAAAAGAAACTTGTATTATACAACTATAATCATGCATACATGTGTACTGTTCAGCTGATCCTGATTTGCCGTAGTCAAAATGAAGGGAAGAGGGACACCCTTATGCAAATTCCTTGATGAAAACCCAAGTGATTACCTTGAATTTCTCTCAGATTGTTCCCATCAAAGTAGACTGCTTCTTGGTTACATTATTTATGAAACTTATACTGAGAGAATCGAACCATGAGATAAAAGACTGATGTGACATCTCATATGACTCGTTAAGAAGTTCTTCATTGATAAATCACTGGCCTTGTTGAATCCAAGATTTTAGTGATGATGTCATTTTGTACATGGGTATGAAATACATATTAAATAGCTTCAGGCCTTTGTTTGTCATACAACAATAAAAAATCTTAGATGATTAGGTGGTTCCTTGCTTGTTGTTTGTGTCATATGAGTTTT
Organism: Litsea cubeba; assembly: GCA_012931725.1. NCBI lineage: Eukaryota > Viridiplantae > Streptophyta > Magnoliopsida > Laurales > Lauraceae > Litsea > Litsea cubeba. The sequence continues at coordinate 10,622,041 of CM022944.1, read as the reverse complement.
AGTTTAATTGGGGATTGATCATGTTGAGCAGGTTTCTTGAATTGATTATTAGTAAAAAAAAATTTGAGCAAGAAGTAATTGGGTAGTTTGACATAGCAAGCTTTTTTGTCGAGTTTGAATTCGCAAATCAGGCCAAATTGAAAATCATCTGCATTTGATGATGCATTTTCTTTCACTAAGGGCCTGCTGGTGTTGAATTCCTAGGATTTTTGAATAATGCCTTGATGTTAAAAAGGTGAAAAGTGAAGGAAGGATTAAAAGTGGATATCCAAAAGGGGATATCGAATCATCTCCCCTTTGTTAGGAGATGATTATCCTAGTAAATTATTTGAGTTGCAAGGTCTTCTTGCAAGTGAGGCACATGTTTATTCGGAGGGATATCCTAATGCTGGAAATCCAGAATTGGTCATACTTAGTTTACATAGATATGAATGGTTACTAATATTAAGTTAATGCTGACAGTGACTTTTTGTGAGTTCTCTAGTCTTGGGAGGTGGAGTCGGCTTGAAATCTATAGAGATTACATGAATTTTTTTTTACTTTTCTTTTACATACAAACTCTTAAAGGCTCGATATTTTATTGAAAACATCTTGGGGTTTAAGGCCTTCCCTTCTCCTAACTAGGTTCCATTTATCTTAAAAAAATAAAATGATTTTCAGTTCAAAAGGGAAACAATACTCAAATATATATATTTTAACACTTCTTTTACTATAATTAATAGGAAATTAGTCTCTGGTACTCTATCCCAAATAGCAAGTCTATAACTTCAATTATTTGTCATAACTTTGCACGTGTGAGGTTCATGTTGACAACTTTTTTTTTTTATTTTAATGTTGTTATTATTTTCTCTCCTAGATTCAACCACCTCATTTTCAAACAAGTCCCTACTGTTTTATTTGTGCAATACTCTTAACAATAACCACCTACATCAATACCCATGGTCTATTGTCTTTAGAATAGTTAGATTCCAACTCATATTCCCATTCTCTATTTATACAACATCAGCTTACTTCAAACGAAAGTAACCCATAATCTTTACTTGCAAAAAAAGAATGTAATCTTTTTAACAGCTTACCAGTCCACATCGTATCGCTGATGAGATGTGGGTATCATGTTCGTAGAGTAGCCTTGTGGGTGCTTCTTCGGGTACACTTTCGTTAGCACTGCTGCTTGTGGCTTTGGACATCTGCGAAATGGAATTTCGTAAAGTCAAAAAGGGCGGGGGTTCTTAGACTAATTTCAACAATCTAATAAGAAAGGTGCTAAATTCTACATTGTAGACAGTATAAACTGAATTCTACAAGAGCCTCCACAATGGGAATTTGAATAATTTTACTCTCTCATTACAAAAATTTACATGTATATTATTACTTTACTTCTATGAAGAGGATGAAACATAACAACAAACAATAACAACTATAATAAAAATGAATTTAAGAAAGATCATTCAACAAGAAAGAGAGCAAAAACAACAATAACAACAACTATAATAAAAAAATACAATTTAAAAAAGACCCTCACTTTCAATATGAAAAAAAAAACAAAAACAAAAAACACACTCACATTACAGTAGACCTTAACTTGGAGGTCAAATGAGCTCCACCAAAAGTTCCAATGCCACCCTCACTTTCAATGGATTTTGGAGTAATAAAATCAATTCCACCCTTTCATTCATTTTGAGGGGAGATAATTTGATGGACAACCACATGGGCAATTACATAACAAAGAAAACCACATGGGCAATTACAAAACAAAGACAAACATGGCAACTGACATTAAAAATTAGAAGGAATGTAAAAAAAGATGAGCAGTCTACACATCATTTACATCATTCTGGATTGAAGTAAAGTAAAATTGTATTGAAAAAATCGAAATCAAGGGAATCGAATATGTGGATGCCCAAAAAAACAACACATTCATAGTTGCCGTTGAAATCAAAATCCAAAACCCAAAACCCAAAACCCAAAATTTCAAAACCAAAAAACAAAACCCCTCCACATTCATAATGGCCGTGTCTGTATATGTGGTGACAATCTCATCTGCAACTGTATGGAATCCAAAACCTAAATACGTAGGGGATGAGCACACCAAGAGGATGCAACCACGATGAACATGCAAAGACGCTGCGAACAACACAATGGACGTAAAGCAAAATAATACAAAAAAAAAAAAACAAGGAGATAATGTAGGAGGGGACCATGACGACACATACCTTTTCGTCGATTCAGAAGGATTGACTTAGAGGGGACCACAGAGGGTAGAAAGTGCACAGCGCAGTCGACGAGATGGAGGAGGTTTTCCTTTTTCGTCGATTGAGAAGGATTGACTTAGAGGGGACCACAGATGGTAGAAAGTGCATAGCGCAGTCGACGGGATGGAAGAGAGGAAAACCTAGATGTCGCAGTCGACGGGTTAAATAAAGTGATTTTACCTGGAAACGAGGGTTTTGAAAAGGGGGAAGTAGACATCTCAGGGTCGAATTCAACCTTAAAGCTGCACATCAAGGTCGAATTCGGCCTTTAACACTGCAAATGAAGGTCGAATTCGATCACGGGAAAAAAATGATAAAAAAAAAAAATCCGTAACGGATTCCTTATTAGGTGCGTAAATGGCTAATGTTCACTGTTACATATAGTGGACATATAATGTGTATTTTTTGATAAAAACCCCAAGACTTAATTTTACATAGAATATATTAAATAGAATTGCCAAACAAGCCTGGTTGATCATTACACTCATCGTAGGGTACACACTTAAAACCCTAAAACAATTCCTAAACTATAAATATCCCCTCGCAAGCCCTAATCCACGTTGCGAGAGAAAGTAGAAAAAACCCCATAGAGGAGGAGAAGACGATTTGGATCGAAAATGCCAGATTATAGCGCAGGCTACGATGGTAGTGGCGACGGATCATACACCGAACTCAGATCTCAGGTTCTCTCTCTCTCTCTCCCTCTCAGATCCTTTGTTTCTTCTACATTTTCTCCCTCTTCGTTTGAGATTTCCATCGAACACCTTATGGACTAGTAAAGCAACTTTGGAACATGTCCAATCAATCAATCTGGTTTTCTTTTCTTATGGAAAAACATGAGATACAAGATCATGGAACAGGAGAATATGATTTATCTGAACTAACTAACATCATCTATATATGTATAATCCATGATCTCTAAACCTGTTATTCATAATCTCTCTCTCTCTACATGCTTCATATTCCATACAAAAGTGGTTGTATCTCTTAACAGATATGAGAGCTTAATAAAAAATTTTTTGTTTATTAAATTTCTTGAACTATACATTGGTCATGGATGTTTATTGATGATTCTGTTAAGAAAAATGAATATGAGAAGACCAAAATTAAGTTCATCTTAGTCGAATTTAATCCTTTGCCATCGCCTGCGATGTCATTGCATCATCTGGGGTGCCTGATTACCTTGATTTGTATATTCTCCTTCCTTGTTACTATGGCTCAACCTAATGTTAGTTGAGTGAGTTTATGTGGATAATTGTAGCTCTTCTGTGGGATTTTAGTGCCTGTTTGGGAGCTGAAAGGGGGAAAACATAATGAGGAAGCAAACCATCCAATTTGGGGGTTGGGGGTTGGGGTTGTCCTACATGATTAACTCCTGCAGTGTGGCTACTGAAAAACAGTATGCGTATTTTTTTTCTTCTTCTTCGTGGGCTCGTGGGATGAAGGGTTATACACAAAACTGACTTCAAGTGTCAACTGCCAGACTCATGTTGTAGGGCATTACCAGAGGTGTTTCTCTCATGTTTTCTGTTTCTTTCATGTTATGGACTCTTGGTCTTTGTGAAACCTTGTGATATGTTGCATTTTTTTGAGCTGTCATTATGAAATTTTAACTGATTTTGCTGACTAGAACTATTATTATTCAAGTGGAAATTTACCATTCTTTCTTGTACTTGGCATCAGTTTTGCTATAAATTGCATTTAATTGTGTTTGTTGAAGTTTTGTTCATTAAAATCTATGATTCACTACAGCGTGCTTCTCGTGAACATGGAAGAGATTCTGGGAGAAGCAGAGACAAGGGACGAGAAAAGGAGAGGGAGAAGGATATGGATAGGGAGAGGGGGCAAGATAGAGACCGTGATCGTCATCATAGAGACCACTACAGGGACAGGAGTGATCGCCGGAGTCGAGATTATGATAGGTGATATTTCTGCACTTGCAGTTACAGAACTGATTCATCATTGTTCCATTTGTATTTTGCTGCTTGGTGAATAAGTAATTGAATTTCTTAAGTAATTTGGAAGTCTCTCAACCTAAGTTTGTAATTCTGTGGACTTTTCGCTTTATCCTAAATTTGGTCTGGTCTTACAATCATGCGCAAAAGATGATGCTGATGACCTTGACCATGTTGGAACTTAACTGCAGTTCTTGTTGGCGTTACTTTTCTGTTTAATGAATGACCTTTTTTGTTTTTTAAATATTTTTTCTATCAAGCTCAAGCGCCTCTTATTTCTAATGTCAATTCCATGTTTTGTTCAGCCGTAGAGAGTATGACAAGGACAGAGATGGCCGGCATAGACATAGGTCTCCTTCGAGGAGTAAATCAGACCAGAGATCGAGGTCTCGTTCCCCTTCACGATCACGGTCAAAAAGGTAAATGCCATTACTCTTAAGAATTTTTCATGGTTCACGGGTGCATGTCGTTCTGAAGCTATTTCCTATTTTGTTTGAATCCAGTTGTCCAGTAAGATTGTCAGTCATGGCTCTGATTTATATGCAGTTACTACTTTTAGAATGGTTTTGTGTGCTATGTAGTGTAACAATTTTGGGATCTGTTGAATCCTTTTGTTAGGCGATTGATTTGTGTTGTTAAATTTGTGTTGTTAAAAGTGTCGTTAATGGGAGGCAGATTTTAGATGACATCTTGGTGGCGAACGAATGTGTGCATTCTAGGTACAAGGACAGACTTCCGGGGCTTATTTGTAAACTGGATTTGGAGAAGGTATACGATAGAGTTGATTGGAAATTTCTCCAATATATGCTTAGTAGAATGGGGTTTGGGGAAAAATGGAGAAAATGGATTCAGGAGTCTGTATCTTCAGCCTGGATTTCTATTATGATTAATGGATCTCCAAAAGGCTTCAATCCCGATTGGAAGGGGACTTAGACAAGGAGATCCTCTATCCCCTTTCCTATTTCTTATAGTGGGTGAGGCTCTGGGCAGAATGATAAAAGGGACCGTGAATGCTGGATTGTTCGAGGGCTTCAGAGTGGCTAAAAATACCCCTTCAATCAACCACCTACAGTTCGCGGATGATACACTGATATTTTGTGGAGACGATGAAGAACAAATCAGAAATGTTAAAGCAACCATTCTATGCTTTGAAGTTGTGTCAGGCCTTAGAGTTAATTTTTTCTAAAGTGAGCTGATTGGGATAAGAATGGAGAGCTCTTTGCTACACAAATTCGCAAACATTCTGGGGTGCAGGTGGGGGAGCTGCCAGGAGCTGCCAGTTTCGTACATGGTTTAAAAAATCGTCCGAGTCGAGTCTCATGCTGATGGGACTCGACTCGCCTGCAGCATTGGAAGGGGAAAAAATAAAGGGAAAGGAAGGGGGAGGCCTGCATCGTTGGAGGGAAAAAAGAAAGAAGGAAAGAAATGGGGAGTACAGGGGGAAAAGGACAAAAGAAAAGAAGAAATGGAAAAGGTGAACATCTGGGTGAGAGAGAGAGAGAGAGAGAGAGAGAGAGAGAGAGAGAGAGAGAGAGAGAGAGAGAGAGAGAGAGAGAGAGAGAGAGCAACGTTTAAAACAAAAAAAAAAAAGGCAAAGGTATAACTACCTGGGCTTCTCTGCATGACTGCTGACTGATTTTGCTGCTAGCCTGCAACAGCTTCCTCCTACTGCTGCTCCTACTGTCTGCTGCAGCTGCAGACTTCTTTTGCTGCTCGCTGTTGACTCTCTTGCCTTGCTGTTGACTGCTGTTTATTGCCTACTGCTTTTGCTGTTGTAAGCTTACGTGCTTGGTACACTCTTTTCCATCTTTTTTTTCTTTCCTTTGTCCAGCCAACCCACCTCTCTCCCTCTCTTTTCCATCCACTCCAAACTCACCTATCTTTTTCTTCATTTATCTTTCCCCTTCTTTTCTTTATCACTTGGCTAGGTCTCTTTTTCTGTTTGTTTTTTTTCCTGAGCACAAGATGGAGCTTCACCGGACTCGACCATGTCCCGATTCCGCTTTTTTAATCCTTGGTTTCGTATCTAGGGCTGCCCTTGTGTGTGGAGTCGATAGCGATATTGCAATGTACCCCGGTGGTGGAAAGAGTTGAAAGAAAGTTATCTTCCTGGAAAACCAGCTACCTGTCTATTGGAGGAAGCGTCACCCTAATTAAATTGGTTTTATCTAATTTGCCAATTTATTATTTCTCCCACTTTAAATGCCCGGCCTCTAGGGGTGCACATGGGCGGTTCGGATCGGTTTAGAGTGGAAACCATCAACCAAACCAAACCCATCGGTTTTCTATTTTCCCAAATTGAACCGAACCGCCCATGTGCTCAAACCGAACCGAACCAAACCGAAAGGATTTGGTACGGCTACTGTTTTTTTTTTTTTTTTTTTTTTTCATATAAAAAGGGCAGTTCAATTGGTGGGAGACATTGGACTTAAAGTAACGGAGTGATGGTTCGAGTCTTTTTCAAGGAATTTTTCATATTCCTTTATATATTTTATAAAAATATATATATTTATATAATTGATTCAGTTCGGTTCCGTTTGAGCTGTTTAACCGCACCTTCAAACCGAGCCCGAACCGAACGGTTTGAAGGAAATCCGAATTGTGACCGAACCGATCTACTACGGTCCGGATCAGTTTAGCAGTTTTTTTGTGCACCCCTATACAATACCGATTCAAACCGCCCGGTTCGGATCGGTCTGGATCGGTTTAGCAGTTTAGCGGGTTTTTTGTGCACCCCTACTGGCCTCTGTAATTCAAAGAATAGAAAGATTGCAGAGAGAGTTCCTAAGGTATGGAAACAACCCTAAAAAAAGTATCACTTGGTGGATTGTGATTCTATTTGTAGATCAAAGGAAGAAGGTGGACTAGGGATACGACCTCAGACACATTAATCAAGCCCTTATGGGCAAATAGTTGTGTTGGATAGGTGAAGAATCAGATGGACTATGTAGATTGGTGTTGGAATGGAAATATGGTCTGCGTAGAAATGGGTGGGACCTTCAGGACGCCCCTAAGAAGTCATCGGCAATATGGAGAGGAATTCTTTCAGTTAAGAGGCTCTTCATGGAGAATATAAAATCTCAAACCGGGTCGGGAGAGAAGATTCTTTTTTGGAAAGGCAAGTGGTTTGGAGATAGGACCTTGGCTATCCAATTCCCGGGCATGTTCAATTGTGCCATGGACAGGGAAGTCGGGGTTAAATCTTACATGTCAAGAGCTGGAGACAAGATGGTTTGAAGCCTCACACTAAGGAGGAATTTAAAGGAGCAGGAGGAGTCCGAGGAGTCCCAATTCATATCGTTCCTCAATCTCCTAAATGATGTCCATATCCAGGAAGGAGGGGAGGATACTTGGGTGTGGACAGCCTCAAAAGATGGTCTTTTCTCAGTCTCTTCATTCTTCTCGGTTATTTCTAATAGATCGAGGGAGAGAAATGTAGTGGGCAGCATTTGGAAGCTTAAGGCACCTCCAAGGGTGATAATATTTGGGTGGCTAGCAATATGGAAAAGAATTCTCACTCATGATAACTTCAGGAGGAGGGGGAGGAGAGTGGGTAATGCTTGTCCCATGCGCTTAAGAGGGGAGGAATTAGTGGACCTTATCATGGTGACCTAAAAAATGGCTCATTATATACGAAAAGTCCCAATTCATATCGCTCCTCAATCTCCTAAATGATGTCCATATCTAGGAAGGAGGGGAGGATACTAGGGTGTGGACGGCCTCAAGAGATGGTCTCTTCTCAGTCTCCTCATTCTTCTCGGTTATTTCTAATAGATCGAGGGAGAGAAATGTAATGGGCAGCATTTGGAAGCTTAAAGCACCTCCAAGGGTGGCAATATTTGGGTGGCTAGCAATACGGAAAAGAATTCTCTCTCAGTTTAACTTCAGGAGGATGGGGAGGATAGTTGTTAATGCTTGTCCCATGTGCTTAAGAAACGAGGAATTAGTGGACCATCTCATGGTGACGTGCAAAATGGCTCATTATATATGGGGATCGGTGATTGGGTGGTTTGATTGTTGTTGGGTCTTTCCTAATTCCCTACCAGAGCTCTTCCAGGCTTGGAAGGCTCCAATAGGGGCCTTTAGAGGGAAGGGACTGTGGAGACTATACTTTCTAGTAGTCATATGGACCATTTGGAAAGAAAGAAACTCAAGATGCTTCGAAGGGGTTGGTACTAGTGAGCGTTGTGGGTGTTCATTAGTCCATCTTTTAGAGGATATTCTATAGAGCAGATAACGCTGCAATGGAAGGAATTGGCATTTTCTTTTGCAGGGCCAAATTAGTATCTCATTACTGGCCTCATCTTGTATTTTTGTTTCCCTATTTTTAGCTTGCCAGTATACATCTCTTGTACCGCTTGCTTCTGTAAATGAAAGTAACCATTCAAAAAAAAAATATTATTTTGATTGGCAACAAAAAGGGAAAACATTATTGATTGAAGGCAATAAAAAGGATTCAGTACAAACCATAAATACAATGACTAAAGCACCTAAAGCATAAACCCCATAAAGAAACCAACTCTTCAACAAAATGATCAACCATAAACTATTTAATTTGAACTTAATATTACAAGACAATACAGAGCTTGTAGCCTTCCAAAAGCTAAATTATGTCCAATAGTTTCGAGAAGATGGTGCAGTGCCTCTCCTCATACGACAAGAAAAAGTACATACTGCACTTTGTGTATTGCACCTTTGTAGCACTCTTCCTGGTATTACATGAAGGTTTAGATTTCTTAAAATTGAGCAGCACGCCTTCTTTTCTTTTCATTTTAAGGAAATCTAGAAGCCTTATTTTCAATTCTGTATGTATTTATTGGGAAGTGGTGGTTTCTTTTCTTTTTCCTTTTCTTTCTCTTCTTTTGTTTTTTGGGTGGAGAAAAAGAGAGAAGGGGGTTGGGGGTTCTACTGAGGCCACTTTATGACATTTATAAAGTAAATCCATTTACACATCCCATGCTTGTTTACTAAGGACTAGCATGGCAGGTGTTTTAACCCCTCAACTTATCTTTTACACTCGTTAGCTGGGTTTTGTTAAGTTTGTTATCATGCAGTTCACCAGGTGGTGATCCTGATCCATGCATCATTTATGAAGAGGTTGGTTTGCTATGATATGGATATATAAGCATATCTGAGTGTTAATTTATCCAGAACTGTTGGGTGTTTTTTTGTTGTTGTTGTGTGTGAGAACATTTTGTTATCTTTTTGCTAAGCATTATTTATTATATCTCAACTATTGTTGAGGCTTGAGACACTCTTTAGTTCTTGCCAATTAATGGTCTTCCTAAAAAATGGATCCTGCTGTAGACCAGACCATAGTTAGCTGATTTGCGATTCGACTAATTCGAATTCGAGTTCGTAATTCGAAGTTCAAAGTTCGACTCTCAGCCAAATTTGAAAACTCGATGGAGTAGGTTTACTTAATTCGTTTTTCGATTCGCTCGATTCGCAATTCGAATTCGATTAGTTCGATATTCTAGTTCGTAAGTCAAGTTAAATATCTATGTAAATATTTTAATAGAACTTCAGATAATTTAAAAAATATATAAATAATAATATTCCACAAAGATAGATACAAGTGGATAGATAAAGATCTTTATCACCATCGTCAAATCTTTGTCATAACTATGGTCGGTAAGCTATTTGAGTTGTAATAACACATGCTTTCCACTAATAAGCATGATGTGAATTTTCAATTTGATAAAAGAATGTCCCATCGTCACATTCACTAATATAAAAGCGTGTACATTTTTTTATTATTAAATCAAGTGTTTTGTATGTAATTAATCTTATGGCAGGCCCAAGTTTATTTGATGTAAAAATTTGTTGAATCCAATAAAAGATAAGAACAATCATTTTCACTGATTTGGATCTCTAATAAGTGCCTGCACTATGGGCCCTGCTGATTTCCCATATATCTAATATTTAAAACTCTAAAAGGACTTAGAGGCATTAAATATCCACCCTTTTCTCTTTGGAAGAGGCGATTGAGATGAGAGAGAGAGAGAGAGAGAAAAGCAGTACATGTTTTAGTAAAACAAGAAAGTAGTACGTTGGATAGGTATTGGAAATGTCCCATAGTTAATAGAGAGAAGCCCATTTTCCTCTCATACCAAGGGACCGGTAGAAAGGTAACTGCTTTACTGCTGTACCACCTTGCGTTAAAAGCCTGCTCCTTTTTCTCTTGCACAGAGACCATCGGAAAAGGTGCTAGAAACCATAGGAAAAGGATGTAGCACCTTTTTCTCACCTTCTTCTCTAGAACTGCAATGAACTCTATTTTCTCAAGACCCCGAATCCATCCGAATTAAACAGCGATTTGTTCGATTCGAATGGGACGGGATTCGAAGGCTGCCTAACCGAATCAGGTAACTATGGACCAGACCCCCTTTCTACAGGAAGAAAGAAAAAAAAATGATCCATTATTGCTGCGTTTCTTTATTTTGGTTTGGGCTCCGTGATAAATAATCATTTTGCTGTACTGAATTGACCTATTTCTTTTTCTCTGAAACTTCTTCTTTTGGCTGGAATCAAACTGTGATAGTAATTGGGTAAATAGCATGAAGGTCACTATACTATATATTTTTTATTTTCCCTCTTTATTATGAGCATGTTCAATAATCAGACCTGGAAGACAAGTGGTTCTTGAAATCCATGCAGGAGATTCAATCACTTTTATACTGAAAAGTGGTTATTGGTTTGTGTTATTCAACTTGTTTAGTTTGTTCAAAAGGTGCTAGCTTCAAAATTCATGCTTCATCCTGCTTACTCGAACTATAAACTGATTTTATCGGGCTATCAGCAACCCCCATTTGAATGTACAGGGAGTTATAGTTTCTAAGATGTCTTATTTTAAAGTAGTGACACTACAAGCTGACCAGTTATTTTATTGGTGTTGCTGCTTTGTAGATGGGACTTTGAAATTATCTCTCTCCTTGAAAGCATTTGGTGGTAGCTGTAAGGAGATGGAACATTAACGGTCCATCTGGATTTTTGGAGAGTAAAAACCTCACTGGTAGTCTATCTTAATTTTCAAGTCAAGTAAAATATTTTTTAAAGTGTTTGGACAGGAGGACCTGCTGACTTTTATGCTTGCTGCCATTGTGCTTAGCATTTAAAAAAAAAAAAAATTTTCTAGGCATGGGTTCTGTTTCTTTGGTTTTTATTACTGGTTCCTGTTTTATCCTGCTATCTTTTTTGTCTTAGCCGTTCTTTCACACTTGCTGTTCTCTTCAACTGGATGTTTTTACTAAGATTTGTTGAGAAAGAACATGCAATTGACAGTTGATTTCCATTGCAGTAAACGAATTAGTGGTTTTGACTTGGCGCCTTCTGCTACTGCAATGATGCCTGGTGCTGCCGCCACTGCTGCTGCAGGTACACATTCTTTTTCTTTTGGTCTTATTCTAGATTAAGTTGTTTGTGATTAGCTAGGAAGTTGTCAGTATGCATGGTGTGATTTGGGTAAGCTGTATCTCTTCATTCTTGCAGCTGTATCTCTTCATTCTTGCGTTAGCACAATCTTTATGGTATTTAGGAACTTAGAGCTAGCATGTCAGGATGGACTATTATTTTTTATGTTATTACATGAATTACTTCTGGAACTGAAAGACATTTTGGTTGTTTTCTTGTTTTTGGTGGTTGTTTGTTTGTTTTTGTGTCTATTGTTGTTGTAAGGCAATGTTGGGCTACTTGCCCCACTGTGCTGCCAATGGGTGTGAGCCGGCTACTGTAGCTTTTATGTACAAGGAAGATTCAATGCATCGGTTTGATGGATCTTGTTCGTCTTCAACTGGCAACTATTGCCTTTTGGGTAGTCTTACAAATTTTTCCTCCAGAACTTGACATGATTTATTCCTTTCATCTCTTCGGTAAATTCTATCATGAGAGGCTAGGACATTTCCCATACCAGTAAACACATGTGAGGAATTCGTGCATAGCATATCACTATGATTTTTACATTCACAAATCTTAAGCCCTTTTATTGTGTCATAATTCATTCTATGTTTACAGATCAGGTGGCTGGGAGCATCCCCCCTATCCCTGGATTTTTCCCAAGCATGTTTCAGTTAGCACCTGCACAGGTAAACATTTCTTTTCCAATTTTTTTTTTTTTTTTTTGGTATGCTGTAAGTTAACTTTTTCTTACTTTTATGCATGAGGCAGTTGGGTTCACTCCCTATGATGCCAGTCCAGGCAATGACACAGCAGGTATATTGCTATTTGTTTTTGTCTTTGTCAGATTACGTTCTTATGTCTAAACTTAAGACTCATCTGGTTTTGTAGGCTACTCGGCATGCGCGGCGTGTTTATGTTGGTGGTCTTTCCCCTACTGCTAATGAACAGGTTACGTATCCTGTGTTCTATTCTGTGTCTTTGTTCAGTAGCCTTTTGTTGTGGAGTAATTTGGATACGGTTTTGTAGTCACAATGGTGGTGTGTTTATTTCTGATTCATCCCGACTCCTGAGAAGATAGCCCTTCAGCAGAGAAAGGCGAGTCTGGAACCTCTTAGGTTTTGAGTGGGAGAAATTTCTAGTTGAAGGGTTGAACGCCATAATAGGGCCATCCAATCCATTTAAAAAATTCGATCCACTCAAAATAAAGACCCTCCCAATTTTTCTAGAAGCACCAAATTTTACTCCAATTGGAGTTGGTTCCACCAACAAATTAATCATTTGATTAAAAGTCTGATTTAAACAATCTATGCATCTTTGTTTATCATGTTTCTTATTGAACAGTCAACTTTACAGTAGGACCGACTTGGATTACGCTAAAATTTGTTGATAACCCACAAAATGAGGGAAAATTTATTTTGAGCGGATCAGATTTCAAATATGTGAGCCCACTGTAAAATTGTATTCTTTCAACTAGGGATCTCTCTTAAGTCAGGCTGCAACAGGACTTGAGTATTCATGTGTTAGAGATTACATGACAGCTTAGTAACTTCTTAAAAAGAGAGGAATGCATGGAGAATTTATATACTCCCATGGTTTAAAAAAATATGGCCGTTATGTTATTTTCAATACAACGGTCATAACAGTCACTATCAGAAAAAAGCAAAAAAATTAGTCGATAACAGTTGTTATTTTGAACATAAGTCATAACGGCTAATATTTTGAAAATAACGGTCAAAATATCAGCTGGTGATGTGTTTTTTTTTTTGAAAGTACTTTCTTTCCCCTTTTTTCTTTTCCTAACCGTATGTGGAGCTTCCTGAGACTGAGCTTCTCATGCAATAGTTGTCAATTCCATTTAGGTCGTCATTTCAGTCTAGCCTCCAAGATGGAATATTTCGGTATTTTGGCAAAACTTTTTAAAGTGACCTTTTGGGATATGAAAATTTTAAATATATATATATATATATACATATATGTAAATAATAGATTAACAAAAACAAAATATAAATTATGCATGTTTCTTGATATGGATATTGAGAAAAAAGTAAAAAAATTAGTGAAAATTGCGCTACAAATTGAAATGGACCGAAATGGACAACTGGAATGGATCGGAATTAAAACCGGAATGTTTTGACCCCCATTTCGTTTCAGCCAAAGGATTGGAATGAAAAATTCTGGCCATTCCAACCGAAATAAAACGGAATTGACTACTATGTTCTCATGCCTCTTTTTTCACCAAAGCTCAAGTGATTTGCAAGATTCTGGTGCATTCTCATATGAAGGCTTCTTCCCTACTGAACAATAACATCCCTATGTCTATACTCCAATGATTTCATTAATCAATTCATCTTAATGTATGAGTAAATATTACTTGAAAGTTGAAATAAATTCTCAACTTACTTGGTAATTGAGTACTGCCCTACTATTGCTAATTTCTTTACTTTAAGTGTTTAACACTAATTGTTAGTTCTAAATTATGGTTGCAATGCATACTATAAAATTTATAATATTTCAACTTAATTTAATATATATATAAATCTATTTAATTCAGAACAAAAATTACAAAAGAAAGCGATACAGGATTTTATGACTTAGGGGGACTGATATTTTTTCTTTAAAGTATTTACTAATGGAAAAAAACCATAGTTTTCTAGTATTTTATAATATTCTAGGTTTTTTTATTTTTTTTTTGAATTTTTTTGGGGTAAGATTAATATTCGCGCTGCGAAGGACCGTTAACCGCAACATGATGCTGCGTCATAATGGTTTTCAGGGTCGACTGCGACCTGGAACTGCGACCGCGATTTAAACCATGCATACTCCTCTTTGGTGTTGTACTGTTGATACATCACTTTTGATGTGCAACAGGGAGAAAAAAAAAGAAAACATCTTATGCTTTGTGATAAAACCTGGTTCTAATTCTCGAGCTTTTAGTGGTCTTATAGTTGTTAGAATGAACCTTATGCAAGAAACTAAGTTTTTTCCCAATCCATTATGAAGGGTATCCTATGCTGCACAATTTGTTTAATGGTCTTGATTTAACTCTTTTCAATTTGACATAAAGGTTGCTATTAAGATGTTCCGATTTAATAAGAATTCATTTATGGGTTTGCAACATTTTGTGGATGTAAATTTTTGTTTTATTCCCTATTCAATATTTCATTGCTCACTAATTTACAATCTCCTTTCATTTTGTCGCCAGTCTGTTGCAACATTTTTTAGCCAGGTTATGTCAGCCATTGGGGGAAACACTGCTGGACCAGGTTTGATCTTTGTTTCTCTCCTTTATGTGTCTCTCTTCTTTTTTTTTTATAGTATCACCTAGGGTTCAAAATATCGGTGTTGGCTGCTGTATCAGCCTCCAAAAAGTAAAAAAAGAAAAAAATAAGAGAGATATGGGTTTGTGATTTGTATTGGTTGTTGGCCGCATCAAACTGTATGACTGTGAAATTTGGAATCTTAAAAGAGAAGGTACATTAGAAGATGGTTGATTTTTGCATGTGCACTGTGGTTGTACACAGTGCATTTTTAAGTAACATATGAGCATGTCCTAAATGTCTAGTGGGACATGTTTCTTTGCCTGACATCTTTTGACTTTACTCATTCCAATGACATTGTTGTCTTACATCACATGTAACCAATTTGTTATTTATCAGTATGATAACATTCTCTATTTTCCTTTTGTCTGAGGCCAATAGCCTCATTGTATAGCTTCTCCTCATTTTGGGCGGTGGTTGGATTTTTGGGGTTCTTCCCCAGCCGCTTCTTAGTATAGCCCTTTTATATTGTAAAGCTTTTGATCAATACAAGTTACCATTTCAAAAAATAAATAAATAAAAAATTATGAACAACTAGATTGTAGGTCTAGTAAGGTTAAACCATTACTTGGTATTTCATACTATTTAGAGAATAAATTGAAAAAAATCTAAGAATTACCAAAAAAAAAAAATCAAGAAAATTCCCAAACAAGCAAAATCAGCTAAGAAATGTGTTTGCATTTGAATTGCTTGCTTTTGATCCTATACAAGAGGAAATGAAGGAATGCCTTTTGGCGGTGTGCTTAGAAGACCGAAATGACCTCTTTATGTTGAATTAGAGTGGTGATTTTTTATTTTTGTTTTTGAATGGTAATCAGTATGTAAAAATTTCAAGGTACTAAAAGGGAAGGCAATAAAGATGTTAAAAAGTGACATGTTAGAATGTGTGTGATAAAGAACTTTGCTTTAAAAGGGATGCTTGGAGGAGCACCTCATGCAGCCCACCCAGTAAGGTTGTACATGCAGGGGTGGACCCAGGAAATTCAACTTTGTGGGGGGTGGGGGGGCTCTATGCAAAAGAAATATTGGGGGAAGGGGCAAATGTAAAAAAAAAAATCTTAATTTTCAAAATTTGTAGGGGGGTTCTTAAAAATCGTTAACTTCTTTCAGGTATGAATGGGGGCTTCAGCCCCCACCCCCTTGTACCTGGGTCCGCCCCTGTGTACATGGGTTAGGGTGGCTTGGGAAAGGCTTGTCCAGGCCTAGCCCACATCAATGCCATTGAGATTGACCTTAATAGAGCAGACACAGACCTAAAGAGAAAGGGCGACCTCTATTTTGAAGCATATCTTAAGGCCTTTAACCCGACCAACGAGAGACTGCTGCTAGAGGCTCAAATTAAGGCTTAATTTTACTGCAGGCAGAATTCTAGGGTTTTCTACGCAAAATTTTTAAAGAGACTTGTGGAGAAATATAGTGGTGTAAATCGCTACAATTGGGCAGTATTCTTGCTTTCTCACATAGGTGGGGCATGTGGTGTGAATGAGTTGATCAACCCAGGGTCAGCCTCACTTGTTACAATACACAATAATGATGATGGTGGGTCTCACATGTTTCACTGTACACAATAATGATGATGATTTAGGGCGATTTTAGCATAGTTGTCAGTCCATTTCGATTTGACTCCAGACTGAAAAATTTCAGTCGGATTCACATTTTGTATTAGATTTGGCTTCTGATTTTGGAATAAAAAATAAAAAATAGAAAAAAGATGATGAAATCCAGTGAAAGGGTAAAACAATCAGGTCTGCCTTGTGTCTTCAGCAAACTGTTTTCAAGGCTAATATGCATTGGCTGATATTAATTGGCTAGTATGTTATTGTTTGGTTCCACTGATTCATTCTTTTATTATTATTATTATTATTATTTATTAAAGGTGATGTCCAATACAGGTTCAAAATGTTATTCATCGATATTTTGAACCATGATGTACTTGACTTTCTATTTATGATTGGTAACATGGCTTAAACCCAACCATTAAAAAAAATGGCTGGAACTCACAACCTCAAGGTTGCAATTGTGAGCACCTTTCACTGTGCCACAGCCTTGTCATGATGTACCTGACGTCTCAGCATGAACTTTGATGTCTTTGTTTTTCCAGGTGATGCTGTCGTCAATGTATATATAAACCATGAAAAAAAAT
Organism: Litsea cubeba; assembly: GCA_012931725.1. Classification (NCBI taxonomy): domain Eukaryota; kingdom Viridiplantae; phylum Streptophyta; class Magnoliopsida; order Laurales; family Lauraceae; genus Litsea; species Litsea cubeba. The sequence goes on along the minus strand of CM022944.1, from coordinate 10,604,976 downwards.
TTGCCTTTGTGGAGATGAGGTCTGTTGAAGAAGCCAGTAATGCCATAGCCTTGGATGGTATCATATTTGAGGTTTGTTATATTTCTTGTACATATTTGCCCAGCAGAGCTTAGCACATTTATGCATAATAACTTAACTATTTTTGCTCAAAAAAAAAAAAGGAAAATGAAAAGGAGAAGGAAAAAAAAAAGGACTGGAGTTCCCTTACGCACACATGCGCGCGCACAGGAAAAAAAAATAGAGGAATACAAACACATCTTTCATGGAGGAGTTGGAGGGGCTGCCTTTAACATCTGTTTCCTTATGAAGTATTCTTGCGATTCATTTATGATATGTTAAATATGGCTAAAAAAGATTCTATAAATAACTAGATATATTCTGATTAACTGTTTTGGTCTTTGTGAGGTTCTTTGCTTTTTATCTTATTGTATTGCATTAGGAGATTTCCTTTTCATAGGGAGTTCTACTTCTTGCTGCAAAGTTTCCTTTCCTTCTCTTGGCCCAGTTTATGCTTTGTAGCGCTTGCAGTCTTTCATCATTTTAGAAATCATTAACATAGTTAATTTTTTTTAAAAAGGTACAATGGCATTTTATTGTTCCAAAGAGGTGTCCTCTATTGAGCTTCCACGGTTTCCACGACGGGTAGATAGTTACAATGTTCAGATTTTAGAAAATTTTGTAGGGCAAACGTGTATGTATGTTATTCTGTAAAGGCTTGGATTGCTTTTGGGTATTATCTTTTAAATGCAAAGAACTTGTTTGATCTCTTTATTCAAAATTAGGTTGTGGTTCTAGATTTTTTTTTTTTTTTTTTTTTTTTTTTTTTTTTTTGTGTTGTATGATATATCCTTGTGGAACAAAACCTTAAGGCTTAAAGTATAATTATTTACTTGAACAGACTCGATAGTCTTTTTTGTCAAGCTTGTAAGAAAGAGACAAGATTTGATGTCTTAAATATGGAAACATGTTTTATGGACTAACTTTTTTGTTCGACCTTTCATATCTCCAGGGGGCACCTGTGAAGGTGAGAAGGCCTAGTGATTACAATCCTTCTCTTGCTGCGGCACTTGGCCCAAGTCAACCTAATCCCAATCTGAACCTAGCTGCAGTGGGGCTGACGCCTGGTTCTGCAGGTGGGCTTGAGGGACCTGATCGGATCTTTGTTGGTGGTCTCCCATATTACTTTACGGAACCACAAGTCAGAGAGCTTTTGGAAGCCTTTGGGCCACTTAAGGGTTTTGATCTAGTGAGGGACAGAGAAACAGGGAACTCAAAAGGCTATGCCTTTTGTGTTTACCAAGATCTTGCTGTCACGGACATTGCATGTGCTGCCCTTAATGGCATAAAAATGGGGGATAAAACTCTCACTGTTCGGCGTGCAAACCAGGGTACAACTCAGCCTAAACAAGAACAGGAGAGCGTGTTGCAATATGCACAACAGCAAGCTTTCCAGGTGTGGAGGGCTTTAACTAAAATTTCTTCGTTTGAAAAACTTCTTTCTTTTTAATGGATTTTCATCAAGGTATTTGTTTATCTAAATGAATTTCTTCAAGGTTGATTTTAATCTGTACTTTATTTTTTCAGAGACTGGTATTCCAAGGGGGCCCTCCTCCTACAAAGGTTGTATGCTTAACACAGGTGGTCACTGAAGATGAGTTAAAAGACGACGAGGAGTATGAAGACATAGTGGAAGATATGAGAGGAGAAGGTGGAAAATATGGTATGGCTTCTTATTCTTTTTTTTTTTTTTTGTCGCTTACTGTTCCACCTTTTTTGATTGTGAGGTTTCATGTTATTTACTTGTACTCTCTTGCTAGATTTCTCCTAGTGGAGCAACTTGGTCCACCTTTTTTTTTTTAATTTTATGGTGATGTTTCCTGCTATTTACTAGTACTTCTCATTTGAGTTCTCCTGGCAGAATAACAACTTTCCAAAACTATTTAAATGAAGAGCTGCAGATAACTAGTGGCTGCACTGCAACATCCCTCATTAACAGTATAACTCCCTCCGTTATCGATGATGGGGGCCGATTAATCTAAACCGGAAAAACTTCCGAAACCAAATGTTAATTTTACCCCATTAGAAGTAAGGCCCAATCATTGAACTGAATACCTGTTTTACATGTTATCAAATATCACAGAAAGCCCCACCCAGGTTCAAGTTAAACTTGAGTCAACCCTAACATACAAAGATTGTTGTACTATTCTGCTGTTTGCGGGTAACTCCCAAACACTTACATGGTGAGATGTACTGTATTGGTATGCTGAGAATACTGCCCAGGGACCTTGTTCTAATGGGAACTGAACTCTTTGTACCTAACATCTGATTTTTGCATGTCCTCAATTATAGTCCTTGGAGCAAATATCACTCAGTAAAGTGATATACCATGGATTGATTGTGTTAAATTATCTTATACGTGGCCAATACAACAGTATGTCAATCTGTTGGGAGTAATGTTTGGGCAAGTGCCTTGGGGCATGCGATATGTAAGCCCTACAGGTGAAATGAGGTGATGAGAAGTGTTTAAATATGAACTCGGCTAGAATTGGGTTGAGTTGGGGCGACGTGACGTGGCCAAGTTGGATCTGAGTCACTACTTCGGTTTTTCTTTGAAGGAAGATGGGTTGGTTTTGGTAGTGTAGTAGCAGAAGAGGGTGATGGAGATTTGGGGAAGAGGAGATTGAAGGGGGATGAGGAGAAATTGAAGATGGGTTTTGTGGTAGAGGTGAGGTAGTAGCAACTCAAGAAGAAAGGGGATTGGTGGGGACATGGTTGAGAAACGGATTTAGGGTTTATGGTTTTGATGGATGAGGTGTGGATGGAGTCTTCTAGAATACATGGAAGAAGAAAGAGATTTAAAGTGTTTGGGTTTTTGATGGATATTGATGGGTGTGGTATGAAACAATTGAAAAGGTTGATTTGAAGCCATGAGAGGTTCTGGTGGATTATCTAGCTAAGCAAGGGATTTTGAGATCTTCTCTATGGATGGGATCAATCTTGTAATTTTCGGGGGGTTGTGGGGTATGTTTTTATCACCAGCACAATGTCTGTTTAAAAAAAAAAAGAAAAGAATAAAAGGGGTGCTTGCCTTTTTTCATTCTTAGAAGGTTGTGTCTTGCTCAAGGGTTGTCATTCTCTCTGTGTCTTGGGTATGTTTTTATCACCGCCCATGTTTGGTACCTCTATTTTCAGCCTCTACTCGTCTAAATGTATAAAGCGGACAAAGGTTATGAAAATAAGAACGTTTGGCACAACATTCTAGCCTTTGTCGGTTTTAGATATTTAGAGGCAAATCCTCTAAAATCCAAATGCTCAAAAAGTGGGCAGATGAAAAATAGAGCTTTGGCCTCTTCTTTGTATGACTTTTTTTTTATGGCTCTACTTTTACTGGGTCTATCAAAAAAAGAGTAGAGATACCAAAAAAAAAAAAGAAAAGAATAAAAGGGGTGCTTGCCTTTTTTCATTCTTAGAAGGTTGTGTCTTGCTCAAGGGTTGTCATTCTCTCAGTTTCCTTTTTATAGACCTTACATATCAACATGCATTTTGCAGGTACGCTGATCAGTGTAGTCATTCCACGACCAAACCCAAATGGCGAGCCATCCCCAGGTGTAGGGAAGGTCAGTACCAAATGTTTCTATTTCTGCCAGAAAATAAGTAGACTTTTAAGCCCAAAACTTCTGCTGAAGGGTGTTCAATCTGCACTACTGCCATCTTAAAGTTGATTAAGACATAGGACCAAGTTGGATTTGAAGTATGGTGAAGGCCTTAAAATAGTAAATACAAATACCAGGCCATTAGCCCTCCATTTCCTATGGGCCTTATGACCATAACCAGACAGTAGCAAATTCTGAGATTCATCTTATTTTTTTTTTCTATTAAACAGGTTTTCCTGGAGTATGATGACACGGATGGAGCTGCTAAAGCCCGCGCAGGACTCAATGGGAGAAAATTTGGTGGGAATCCAGTGGTAGCAGTCTTCTATCCAGAGAACAAGTTCTCTCAAGAAGAATATGATGGCTAAGCATTCCACAAACCATTAGACATTACTAGTACTATATGTGGCTATAATACTACCTAATAGGAACTCAAAACATTGACATCTTTGTTAACTTATTGGAGTTGTGAATAAAAAACATTGTTAAAGATGTTGAAACATTCAACCTATGCTTGCATAACCGAACAAGGATTCTGCCATTGGTATGGTATGTCCCAAGTGGTTCTTCTATAATGGTCGCACCCTGTATCAGTCATGCGAGTAGTTAATTGCATATATGGAGAATTCATACTTAGAAAGCATATGAATTTATGATACAGATTCACACATATATAGCATAATATATGGGTTGATTGTCTAATATGGCATGTTACAAGCATTTATCTTAAATCATATTTTGGCCACACGTGAAATCTTTTTCCCCTTTAGCCAGTTCCGGGATTTACACTGATTCTTGGGAGAAACCAGAGAGGACTTTCAGATGCACACCTTTTTCTTGGGTCTTAATGTGCACACATCTTAGTGGTGCCCATCTAATCACTACTCAGTATGGACTGCACTCTTTTGGTCACCGATCTTTTTAATTTGATTTATCCATCTATACACCTATCCGAATGGACCATTGATGTGCCTTGAATTTTATACAGAGGTGATCTTTCATTCCCACACCACTGAACAGTGGTGGCTTGTATCGGTGGATTAAGTGCACACCTCTTGGAGGAGCCCATCTGATGTGAATGGATTATATTCAGATCCCCTAATAGCCACTAGATCCCTAGGTTTATATCGCTCTGAATGGATTGGATCGTTGGGTTGATTATTACTTTTTTGTAGTATAAAAGTTTTAAGTTTGTGGGCTATTAATTAAGGGGTGCTCGCCACAGTCAATGTTTTTTGTTTTTTTTTTTGGTGGGGAAGGGTTGTTTCAAAAATAATAATAATAATAAATGAATGAGTTTGGATGATCTGATGGCCCCTAAAAGCGAATCTGTATGTGTGGATCTGCATCGAATTTTGTGTATATTCCTGATCAGTTCCACTTCCAGCTAGACTAAGTGCTGCTGGGCGCTGGCTACCAATACCATTCACCGAAATGTGCAAGTGGGTTGATTGATTTCAGGTGGGAAGAAATGGAAATTTTGGAAATTTGGATATCGCTCTAAGCAAGATTGGAATTAATACTTGATCCAACAACCTGTCCATCAATGGAAACACTATGGATGCACAAAGCAAACTGGAAAAAAGAATGAATTAGGACCAGGCCTTACCAATTTATTGCACAGTTACCAGATTAGAACTCAGATGCAGAAGCTATGCAAGAAATGAGATGCCTTGTTTTGCAACATCTTAGTTGGTCTCTTTTAGAATGTGTGGAATGACTTTGAGAAATGGTAAATGGAAAACAGAAATATTTCCGTGGAAGGGAAGTGCTTCACCACTGAGCTATTTGTGGATTGGCAAAAAACGAGTTGCCTTTTTGAGAAGAAAAAAAAAAAAGTTTTCAAAAACGCACTCATGAAGATGGCCAGATCCAGATCCAAGATCCATGAGTGCAGGTTTTCATGTCCTGAGCATATACTAGAATTTGGTTTATTTTGGAATATAAATCCATACTAATTGCTCGACATGTGCAATATGCATATCCCTAACCTTGATATTTTGTGTTTAAATGTGATCTTCTTCTATAATCTTTATTTATTTGTATCGTCTCCGAATAGATTTTGTCTTGGGATGATAATATGTAATTCATCACGAGGTTCTAATAATTGCAGCCACCCAATTTAATAAAGCTGGGGATTAGTGGGAATCTTGGATACTTATAGGGGATGAGTACGAAACACTAAACAATTATATGATCTTGTCATATTTGGGTGTAGTGTACTTTGGCAGTTCTTAATCCTATTAGGAAGGATTTGTTTAAGGCAATGAGGATATATGCATGTACAGTTCTTAATCCTATAGTTTTGTTGTAGCAGTACAAGACAAAATGCAAAGTACTTGCTAAGTTTTTGAAGGGAAAGACACACTTGCAAATGAATATACACGTGCTTGGTCGGAATTTAGGTGCTTGATCAAGTTTCTACACTAATTAATGAAGCTTACATTTTCTTGTCCAGTATTTAAAGGCCACTTGAGAAGATTCACTTTCCTTCTTAAATTCCTGTGTTACTCACTGTTAGACTTATAGTGGACCCCATATGCAAAGTTAGGAAGTGGGCCAAGTCCACTAATAGAATTCCTATGCTCCTTAGTTGGGGTGTACACGGATCGGATTGGTGCGGATTAAGCCAAATTCATCACCAATCTGTTACCTACGGATTGATGGATTTGGAATCCATCACCAATCCGCGGCTGTTAAAAACTGATCCGATCTGTGGATGACCAGATCGGATCAATTTAATCCGTTCAATCCGTTGAATCTAATGTTATAGAAAGAGATCTAACAATCCACAAAAAAAAAAAATACAAATACAAATTACAAATATATTTAGACTCCTTAACTTATATTTAGAACCCTTAAGTTTAGACCTCTTAACTTATATTTAGACCCTTAAGTTTTTTTATTTATTTATATTTAATGTCAACAAATCGGATTGGATTGAATCCGCGGATTAAGAGTGAAATCCGTCACCGATCCGTTGCTAACGGATTACAAGATTTTCAATCCGTCACCAATCCGTTTACCTTTGGGTCGGTTAAAAATCCACAGATCGGATCGGATCAAATCGGTTTTACGGATCGACGGATTTTTTGTGTACCCCTGCTCTTAAGGACACAACTTTTTGATATAGTAATATAGCTTCCTAATGAGAACGAGTATCCTCTTCCAATTTGGAAGGAATTTAAGAAAATATGGATAAGAGAAGGTAATTGGATTTACTATAAGGAGCTGCATCCTCACTCAATCCTCTTTGAAAAAACATATTGAGAGAGAGAGAGAGAGGAACTAATGAGGCTTTCCTTCTACTTTTGTCTAAAATGGCATGTTTATTTTATCAGTAAAGTATAGTTGTATGTGGGAATCACTGAGTCAATGTTGTGGATAGCACGCACCCGCTCTAGCCCGATCCTTAGGTCGGTAGGTTTACTTACCCTCCCCTAGCTAGCTACTACTACGCCATCGTGGCAAAAAAGGTGTAGTTCTCTTTTTTTAAGTAAAATTTTTTTTTGGGTAAAGTAAAGTTTTTGGCAATGGAAATTTGACTTTACTTTCCCATTCAGGTGTGACCGATCAACATACATGTTTGTGTCCATCTGTTTGCTCTCAATTCATTTCTATATAAGGCACACAGTTTCATTTTCCACGTTTGCTGCTTTCCTTGATCTTAACCAAAGGGCCAAGAAAGGTATATTTGCTTTCCACTTTCATATAGCTATTATCTTTCTTTTAGAGGCCTCTTTTGTATCTCACAATATGTATTCCGTGCTTTCTATTCCACCTCTTGCTTGATCCATTTATTGTATAAACAAGGTTGCTTTAACTTGCTTCCAAATCATTGGATCCAAAAGATTATTGGGGAAATGTACCTTTGATATTTCTGCAGGAACTGTATTCTTGAGTTATATGACTTACCTGCAAAAACCACCGGACCATCTTGGTTTGGAAAAAAATAATTGAGAAAAATGACAATCTTTGCAAACCATCAAATCTCAACAGAAAAAAAGAAAAAAGAGGAGTTCCATTTTCTATTTAAACACCCTTATTTCTTATAATTTCATATTCCATGTTTACCTTTTTGTTTTAGAAAAATGCTATGGGTTTTTTTTAATTAGTTTTATTATGACTTGATAATAGTGCTTAAGACCTCTTAATTCCATTAATTGAAGGAAACGGACAACTTTACACCTATTTTTAAAATTAAGAACTTGTTTGAATGAGAAAGCAAGAAAACATTTTTTGAGAACATGTTGTACAAAGGCCGGGGATTTTTCGTCACAGTAGAAAAACTTTATGATTTTATGTTTTTAGTAATTTTCTGTTGTTCGATGCAGCATTTTTCCTCTATCAGAAAGAGAAAAGTCGAACTAGTTTTTTCTCAACTCTTTGAAAAAGCAATTTTCTATGGGAGGAAGGTAAGAATTGGCTTTTTCACAACACTGAACAAAGTATCCATGGTGTTGCAGATTCCAAGCAATGCACAAACATGCCCCCAAAATAAGAAAAATAGAAAAATCTTTCTACTATTTGAATTTTATAGGTGGAGAAAGGTAACTACTTTATTAACTAATTAAAAAAAAAAAAAGACATGGAGAAGTGGTTTTCACCTTTTCTATAGATGGTGCGGAAAGCACCTTTTCTATCTTCTCTATTTTTATTTTTATTTTTAAAACAGTAACAAAATTATATTAAAAAGATAAAACAAATACAAAGCTGAAAAAGTAAAAGAAAGAAAAGTTAGGGACAAGGTACAAGAATATTACACTGACCTAGCTCAATTACATAATCACACTCACCCATGGAGACAACCTCTCCCCTTGCTTGACTAGTGTATCCGCGATCAAGTTGGCTGATCTAACCTCATGATGAAAAGAGACATTTTATTAAAATGGAATTGAAATTTCCAAGGGAAATCTTCCCTTGGAAATTGACTTAACCATTTAGTATTTTAGTTTTAAAATATTTTAATGAAGATTCATTAGGAGCAAAGTGATAGATGAATTTCTTTTCCCTATCTCTAAACTTCTCATTTATTCTTTCATTGAGAATTTTCTCCTCTCCAAACTGAGTAGCAAAAGAAAACTAGAGTTTTGGGTTCCAACTACTGCTGTGAAATGGTAGTACTTAATGTAAATATCTAAAATACTTTTTCAGAGTCTACTCCCAACTTCATGTCGATCCAGCCAGTTGAGTCTTGAATTCATTTGACTCAGCAGGATGTAAGATTTTTGTTTTTTTTTTTTTAAATCAGGAGGTAAAGTTGAGTTTTGGTTTTTTATTCATTTATTATTTATTTTAATTTCTAACTTTGCCTTTAAAGGCTGCTGAATACAGATTAGTAGTAGATGGCTGACTGCTGGAGACCATTCACAACTCCAATATCCACCTTGGGATCCTTTTTCTGAATTGGGGGTTTCATCCCTTCAAATGTGTCTTTCCTGGGGTCTTAATTTGGGAACCTTTAAATGTGTTGTCTACTTGTCTACCATTGTTTTCTTTAACCAGTTCTCATTGTTGTGGGCCTTCTATTTTGAAGACTTGCAGTGTACTCTCTCTTTCATGAAATTAAATGAGAGAGAGAGAGAGTTAGTTTGTTTTAATTCCATCCAACCTTGACACTAATATCAAACAAAATATGAATGGATTGAATAAATGAAAACCCAATAATATGCTTTAAAATAAAGAATGATATGAAGGAACGTAAAGTTTTAACAATAATAGTTCCATTTAAAATATTGTTTTAAAAATAACATCTTAAAGTCTTAAAAATGAAACTAATAACAACTTAAAGTCTTTTTTTAAAAAAAAAAAACAGGGGTTTTAATTAACTGTATCGGACCCTGAGACTGTGTAATTCCCCTCCCTCAGTCAATAATTTCAAAAATTTCTCGCATAGGTCCTTGTATCAAATGTACATGATTAAAAATGATTGAGATGCCCTTAATTTTGTGATATCATATATTTGAGGGTGCTGCCCTTTTTCTCAATGTTATCTACCTATTTCTTCCAAAACTTCTCATTCATGTGGACCTTATATTTATTATCATAACCGTTCAATTTGTTTATTGGACTACTAAATTTATGATCTTGAAGTTGGTCTTTATAGATTTTGAGTAATTTGTTAAAAAGTCTCAACCTATAAATTTAATTTTCTATACTTCTGCAAGCCCCCAATCCGTGATATGAACCATTCAATATTCCTGTATTAAAGGTAAATATTGGAACATTTAGGACCTTTCTTTACTAGAACTTATGATAGAAAATTTTTCATGTTAGGTTTTTTTTTTTTATATGATGCGACATCTTATCCCCTAATACTCGCAAATAAATACCATGTTTGTGTAGAAGAATTCCAAGAATTCGACTACCTAAAAGGTCTTAAATGATCTTTGAAATTCCTAAAACTCTAGTCCCTTTGTTTTTTGGTGGAATTTCTTGATGCTCAAGTACAAGGGAGCATTGAGGAATTCCACCATTTGGAGAACTTCAAATTTCTCCACACAGTAATTTCAGAAATTTGCCATGTTGGGTTTTTAGGATATAATGTGATATCTTGTCTCGTCATATTTACAAATGCCATGTTTCTTTACAAGCATTTCAAAATTTGAGCCACCTAAAAGGTCTCAAATGACATTTGAGAATTTCAAAGATTCAATCTCCTTTACGTTTTTTATAGAATTTCTAGATGCTCAAGTACAAGAGAGCATTCAGAAATTCCACCATGTCTGCAGAAAATCCATGAATTCCACTAAAGAAACTAGTTTCATATCTTAATTCTTCATTGATTTTGAGAAATTTAAAAAAAAAAATCCAAATACATCTAAAACTAATGGATATCCATGTGAAAGTGGTGTTTTTTACAAACATGGTAATATATTTGACATGCGTAACATTTGAATATGTGACATATACATATGTAAAACCCATTTTAGTATTACATAAGTAAAAGGCAAATTACCCCTTTAAGAGCATATATGAAGTTTGTACCTATATTCCAATATAGCAGGATGGAATTGTCCCCATAGAGATATTTTTTATCTTCTCACTACAAAGTATCCAACTTATGTAGTGGGATTTATCTAGTGGCTTTTCGCATTAACTTCTCCTGCAATTGGGTTTTATGTAGTGGGTTTACATGTAGAGGATCTTTCTTGTGTTCTTGTGTTTTCTGTTGTGGTTTTTCCTGTATTTGAGTTTACATAGTGGGTAATTTTAGTGGATATTTAGTAATGGTTATGTGCAAGAACAGTTGTTCTTTACTTCTTTATTAGCTCTCATATGTACATGATAACTAAGCAATAAGTTGTCTTTTGCTACTTCTCATTCACAGTCTTTTTAAGATTACATGAATCTCTTGGATTCTCAAGAGCAAGTTGAGATTGGGTGAGATTGCAAGAGAGATCCAACTGGAAGTGTTTTGGTGGGATGGAGCGGTATCCTTGGATCAAACAAAAGAATAGTAAGGATAGTTTAGCAAGCATATTCAGCAAGAAAAATTACCCTACTGTTCTCCGCGTATTTTCAGAAAATCCAAGTTTGATTAAAGTCTACACTTAGGAAGTGGAAAGCCCAAATCTTCAAAAATCATTAGCATTTTCAGAAAATCCGCATTTGATAAAAGAAGCTGCAATGAAATAAGCGGTATTTTTGGAGGAACTTTTTTTCCATTTTTCCATTTTTTTTTTTTGCTCTTGTGGGCCTCTAACCATGATTTGAACAGTTCATCCTCTTCAGAAGCTAAAAATGCCCTGAAGTAAAAATTCACCTGTTGATTCATCGCATATTTTGAGAAATTAGTGAAAATTCTAGAGCATTAGATGAGTATTTATGGTCTTTTGTGCCCCCTAAGTAACGATCCAAATTGTTCATTTTCTTTGGAAGGCTGAAAATGACTAGGGGTTTAGATTTGATGTCTTGATTCATCATGGATCTCGAAAAAATTGCCAAAAACTCTAGACTATTGTTCTGTTACAGTGCCCATCACACCAATTTACAGGCAGTCTATCTTTTTAAATTTGTTCATTACTGTGGGCTTCTAAATCACGATCAAAGCTGTTCAGCTTTTGTAGAAGGCCAAAACCACCATTTTTTTCAATTGTTGATTTATCATGGATTTTGAGAAAATTATAAAAAAAATTATACCAATAAATGACCATATATGGGATTTTATGGGTTTTTAAATCATGGTTCAAACCATTCATCTTCTTTAAAAAGTTATAAGTGGTTAGGTGGTGGAATTTTTTGTCATGGTTCCTTATGGATTTTGAGAAATGCATACAAAAGGGTGAACTATTGAATATAGTATAGTGTAAATGGTGTGATTCCGCTATACAATCCAAATGTGGAATGTGATTATTCCTCTCCTCAATAGTCCATGGTTAGGACAGCCCAGCTCCTGGGACGAAAGGAATCCTCTAAATTGTTGATTCCACTAAGGGCATTCAATTAGAGATGAGAGGAAAGCAGTCACGGTAGAAGAAAACTCAGATAAAGAAATGGAAAGCTAATGTGAGAAAGTTGGAGGAAAGGAAAAGAGGTTGAGATTTTGAAAGAAAAGATGAAAGCCCATTTCTTCTAGGGGGAAAAAAGATTGGATTTGTTGGCAGATTTTATGTGATATCACATATTTTGAAAGAGAATGTAAGATTTATACGATCTCAAAATTATGCAATATCACAGAATTAAGACAATTTTAGTAATTTCTCACCACATACTTTCTATATGAGGATGGAGATAAGGTCCTCTACAGTCAAAATCCCAAAATTACTCATTGGCTGGTTTCTCAGAATGACCTGGTTAGAATTTTTGGGCATTGAACTGTATGTTTTACACAATCCAGTTTGGACTAATCAGTCATATCTGGTTTCATAGAAATGGTTCAATAGGTCTAAAAAAAAAATTTTCTTTTTCCCTAAACACCATTTTTGGAGATCAAGAATTCAAGATACCCATTTCATTAGAGCAACCAACAATCCAAAGGCAGCTAACCAGAAAAATAAAAATAGAACAAAAAGCAACTCGGCCGAGTTCAGCCACCCCGACCGAGTTCGATTCCAAGATTTTAAACACTGTTACCAAGTCCAGCGAGTCCAGCGACTCGTCCGGGTCACTCTGGCCGGGTGATTTTCAGAGGACTTGGATTTCAGATTATAGTACAGATATGAATGCCACCCTTTCATTGGAAACTCTACTAAACTCTTTTCTATCTGCCCCTCAAATGAATGAGTAGTCATTGACCCTTACCTACAATCATCACATTTAATTGGTGAGGCTGGGCCCCACAAACTAATATCATAAGTACATTATCAGAAAAGAACTGTGGGTCTTCATCATGGTGAGAAGAATACAAGCATGCCCTCAAGAAAATAATAACATATAAAACAAACAACCAAGGAGAGGACCATCAGCTATGGATTTATGGCTCTCTTTCTTTCTGCAACCAAATTGAAACTGTAAAAAGCAAAAGAATAATCAATGTGTTGATGATCCCTCATGTATGTTTCCTTCTCTCTTTCTTTATGATATTTTGCACTTGTATTGTTTTCAACACCCCTTTTGTGTATGTTTAAAAGAGGCAACCGTGTTAGATCTTGAATATTCTTGATCATGATATGAATAATAGCGGGGACCTCAGGACACAACTCACATGAGAGGAGATAAATACCACTCACACATGCCAGATGATGGAAACTCGCACATGCGTAGAGAATAAACCATGGTTTAAAATTTCGGTCTCGGTCGCGATATCGGCCGGGCCGAAAAACCGATATCGTCGCGGATATCGTCGCGGATATCGGTCCGTCGCGGTGTGAATTTTTTTTTAATTCAAAAAAATTCACAAAAATATCCAAAAAATCCAGAATATTAGAAAATGCTGGAAAACAATATTTTTTTCATTAGTAACAACAATAGATCAAAATCTCGGTCACCTTAAGTTATGAGTCCTGTCTGTGTCGCTGTTCGCTTTCTTCTCCAGTATTTTATATAATGCAACCATTATTAATGCTCATTATCAATAAGATGAAATATCATAAATTTGACATAATGCAACCACAATTTTAGGCAAAAACTCACACTTTTTTATTCAAAAAGTATAGATCTATTTTAAACTAACACATTATCAATGCAATTGAACAGTACTAATGTGGAAAAATGTAATTGATTTTAAGAAAAGCCCCAAATTTTGAAAATAAAAAAATTTAGATCTACACTTTAAAATACTAGATCTAGAGAAAAATAAGTGAGTAACATCAAATCTAACTCAATATAAAGCATTTTGGTTTATGAATTAGTGTATTACACAATCTTTATTACTATATCATTCCAAACATAATTAAATAGATTTAATATCTTATCTAGCAAGTTATGATAATAATAGACATCCAAGTACAAAAATGGAAAGACAACCAGCAAAAGAGTCTTAGCTATCATGGTCAAGTATGATCCTTTTGTCTTCTTGATTGCCACTTCTCTAAACCATGCGCTTCGTAGAGGGGGTATGGGGGTATCCCCCGGCGGGGGTCGAACTGACCGGTCAGCTCGCGGGGGCCCAGGGGGCAGCGCCCCCGGCGGGGGTTCTGGCTAGGGGCTCGGGGGCAGCGCCCCCAGACCAAATTTTTTTATGAAGTTCTTCATTTGAAAACAAATGTCCCTTCTTAAAAACATGTGTCCCTTTTTATATAGTCCTGTAACTCCCGTTACTTATATGGTGGCTGATGCTCTAAGGAGTATGGAGATAAGATGAAAGGGGAAGAAGATAAAGATGGGAAAAAAGTTTAAAAAATATGGTTTTGGAGGTATTTTATATAATATCGGCCGAGATATCGTCACGGCCGATATGAACATCATATCGGCCGATATCTCGCGATATATTGGCGAGTTAAAATCCGGTATCGCCGATACCATGGAATAAACACAACTTACACTTATAAAGTGCTGAAAACTCACATATGCGAAGAGGGAAGAGGTCAGGTTCGAACCCAAGACCTCTTAATGAAAACTGCAACTCCTTACCACGGTTTGTCTCCAATAAATAGCTGTTAATTATTGGAAACAAACATACGGTATACCTTTCGGAGAGAGTACAATCACTGATGATTTTCACTTCACAAACTAGGGCTTGAACATGCTACAAAGGATCTATGTCCCTTGATCAAGTGCAATGGATGGGCAGTACAATGGGTGGAGTTCATAAGCAAGATGATGGGACAATATCTTGAAGATCACTAGATGTGTAGGATAATTGTCACCGATAGATGGGGAGTCCTTTTCCGGGAAAGCTATGGATGGCCTGGAAGTTGACAGATCCTATCTTTTTGGTTAGATACTCTGAAATGTATTTTTTTTTTCAGGCTATATGGCCCACCCATGATAGAGTCCATTGATTGAACGGTTTAGATCTCATACCTATATGCAGCTTATAACATAAATTAATCACTGATAAAGATAAAGGGGCTCACTGTAGCTATTGAGTTTGCATATGTGGGCTTGTGGTCATTGTTCCAAAATACGGATTTAATTGGTCCCACCATAGGCATCTCCGTAGGAAATCGTATGGCCCGCATGTCACGAGTCTCATGTTAGATAAAGCAAGCTGATGCAATAAAGAATACAATCTCACTTAATGTAAGACTTTGTCTGATCCCACCAATAAGACTCTCAATAAGATTAGTGAATGTGTGTTTCTTTGCGAAGAAGTCTCAAGTAAATATGACTCTTTGTGACTTCTCTACCACATCCAAATCCATCAATATCATGGCTGCATATCGATTATCCTGCTAGGAAATCGTCAGTATCTATCAGTTTATACTTGTGTGTGAGCCCGATTGATCCAGATCTTTAAAGCCCGCGCCTAGTCCATTTAGGAATTTAGCCCGACGACTTGAACGGGTAAATCAAGGGCCTCGATCTGATCCCAACCTACCTAATAATCATACACAAGTTTTCCCATCATATTTGGATCCATCAAATAGGACCATTGAAGGCCTGGCCCCAAGCCCCGACAAGCTGGCCCAACCCATAAAATGTTTTATCACATATCAGTTATTTCCCTTTAACAAATCAATTCATACAAACTTAACCCCTTCTTTTTTTTTGCCCAGAGGGAAGCCGAGTAATCTATCATGTAGCCCCAGTATGGTATTACATTTTCGAATATATAACCTCCAATACAAACCGTGATCATAGACCACCTTAAGTATCCCTTGGATTGTCACCAAACTTAACTTCGTAAAATAGAACTGCAGAAGTCTCATGCAGATCCATGATGGATGTTGTGGTCATACATGCCAACAAAATCCACTTCTAATCTAATAACTTGAATACTAGCTACCCTTCACATGATCCAACAGGTGACCAACAAATGACTTGAAAGACAGTTTTAAACAAGCACAGAGCTTAAATTCTTTATTAGTTTCTGCAAATGTCCTTTCTAGTTAGTTCCCATGATTAAAAACAACCCCTATCCTAATTCAATAATTAATAAAGAATTGGATTCTCCTCAATCTGTCCCAATGGATAAAAAGCACACACGGCACAAGCAGAGAGAGAGAGAGAGACGCAGAGAGAGGTGTTACATGACAAGTCCCACTCACATGTAAACTTTTAGAAGCCTACAACAAAAGTAGAAAAGACCCAAAAGAGAACAGTGCAAAAGAGCCATCGTTGTAAAATAAACGTTGAGAAGAAAATAAAGTAACCCAGTTGTCATGTAATGAAAAAAGAAGGAGCATTAGTCAATGAAAGTAATCATAGTGAATGAAGGAAAAAACTTGCTGGCCTTTTGTTTTTATAGAGTCCCAATTCAGCTTCCCAACAACAGCATCCTTATCATCACCACCATGGCCGTGCATTTTTTCTGGGAAAATCATGTACTTGGCTGATGACAAATGAGAGAATAGAAATGATCTCTCTTTTTTTTTGTTGTTGAAGTTCTACGACATGAAGTATGAATGGAATAATAGTTGGTCTGGGAGTTGTTGAAATTGTGGTTTTGTGAGATCGTGACCATGCATATCATACGACCAATCTCCTTTGTGTAGGTGCATTGAATTTGATCTAAGCTTGTATCTCTTCATATTAAGATTACTTGTAGGGACCCGTGTCTCATGAATTTTCTATTTGTATGGGTCCTCATGTGTCGGTCTCAAGAACTGGCAGCAGTTCTTCTTTTCTTTTTTAAATTAGTGTACGCCCAAGTTTTGGGCCACACGTGCACGGGCAAAATATATACCTCCTTAGAGGTTTATAAAATTAACTGTTAACTCACCCAATTCGATCCGACCCGACCCGCGGGTCAATAGGTGGGGTCATGGTAGCATATTTTCGGTGCTCGACCCGATCCGTGACCGCTGGTACCAGTTAACGGATTTCACTGGTCGGGTTACCGGGTGACCCGTGAACCCGGTAACATTTATTCTTTCTTTTTATTCATCCTACAAAATCAAATGTTTTCTCCTGTCTTTATACTTTCTTCCTCTTTTCTTTGTTTTTCTCCTTTTATCACACATGTACGTATCACATATTTGTGGGGGCAAAATAAGGTTGCAGAGGGGGCGGGTTTGAGTTAATTCTTATCATGCTTATTTTTTTTAAGCAAAAAGATGAGTGCAATGGGTACAAGGAGGTCAAGATATCAATAGATACTTGAAGCAGTTCTTATACATCGCCCCTCCAAGATTCCTCTTATTTTACAGTGGGGGTGGACCGTGGCCATTATAGTAATGCGGCAAAAATTAAATTTCTGAATCAACTAAGGCAAGCATGGACCTATGCTTGCTTAAACTTCCAACCTAAGTAAAAAAAAAAAGGCATCCTGCAAAAGAGGTGCTATTTTCAAGAGTTTTAAAGCTGTTCAACTTCAAATGCTAAATTATGTATGATCCTGTACAATTTTGATGAGTGTCAAATTTAATCCATGTAAATTTACAGGATGATAATATGGAGGAAGGGGGCTTGATCTCACATGCTTGATTGTTCTCACAAATTTGGTTGTTCTTGAAAATTTACAGTTCATATATATTTCAAATGGGCAAGGTCCAGGTCTGACATTTTGACCCATGTGCTGAATTTGGACTTAAAATACAGGTCTGATAACTAACTAGGTCTGGATTGGAATACCCTAGCTGTAGTGAGGCCGAAATTTTGAATAGTTTTGTATGTACGTCAGTGCTGAATACAGGTAGGTATTCTGCAAGAAAGATGAGGTGTTGTGATACAGTTCTGATATGTGGTGGCAGACTAACAGAAAAACCCAGAGCATTTCCACTTTGAGTTCCTAAGACTCAAACCTGAGATTCAAAACCATATTTGTTTTTCTAATTAAATTGTAGTTTTTTTTTATTGCTTTGAAAACTTCATGAAGTCTGTGACTGGTATTGTTGTGATTTGTGAATTGTGATGAGTGATGACTGATGAAGGTTGTTGTGAGTTGATGACTGATATTGTTGTGAGTTGTGTTGGAAGTATGTATTATTTATGGAATATAGACTATTGTTGACTGTTGTATTATGGAATATGGACTACTGTGAACCTGGAAGTTTCAACTTGTGTAGATTGATGGGAAAAAAACTCATTTGTTTGTATTATTTTTAAAAAAAATCACATTTTTTTTACAATTTCTTTATTATTTCTTTTTGACCCGAACCTGACCAGTGACCCAAACGGGTCGGGTTCGGGTGGGTTTTCACCCATATAAATTATTTCGGGTCGGGTCGGGTTTGACCCGTTGAACACCCCTCCCCCTTTTGATTTGTTTTTATCGTTTTAGACTTTTAGATTAGGAGCCGTAATTTAGTAAGGGCAAATATGCATATACACCTTTTCCGCAGAAAGAGAAAATTGCCATATTAGTAAACTCCATAAAAATGAAAATCTTGAAAAGGGATTTCAGTGAAATTTAGAGATTCATATTTGATGCAAACTTTTTTTTCTCGCTAAATTGGTACTAATGTTATTTGGTATGGCTATGGATTTCTTATTTGAAAACATGAATTGTAACAAGATAGATCCTAATGGAATGTGGGAATGGGCAGGGTGGCTGGGTGGGTTGGGGTTAGAACATGACTGCAGGGGAGGGGAGGGGTGGGTTGGGGTTAGAACATTTAGAACATGTGTGGGGGGGGTGGGGGGGGTGGGGAGAGCAAATGGTCGACGACGAAGAAGGGGTAGGGTCTGGTGATTGCCATGGTCGACGAAGATAGGGTTTTGGATTGAGTTTGAAAGATTGAGGAAGTATGATTAGTTTGAAAGAGTGAGGAAATGGTCGACGAAGATAAGAGGGATAAGTTTTAATTTATGAGGAAATGAAATTTTCATACCCCCAAAGGAAATTCATTTTCAGCATTAGCAAGAAAAATGCTAACAAGGCAATAAAGAATTTTCGTAGAATTTATCCGTATCCAAACGCATGAAAAATGGGTTTTCCGTGGAAAACCATTCACTTTTCTACAAAAAAGTATTACACAAACATGCGAGAGAGGTGTTGGACTTTCAGAGGGAAGGATAGCATTAGTTTTTCATAAGAATAAAGAAAAGAATAATATATGTTTGTGACATGAATGAAAACATAATAAAAATAAAGCCTCTCTAAAAAGAAATAAAAAAGCATTTATAAAGTAAAAAAGGCACATGAAAAATTCTAAAGTTAGAAAATATAAAGAAAGTAAGAAATCATGACGTAGAAGCTAATACACTCATAGTTGAGTGGTATTGGCACTCATTTTCACACACATGCCCATAAACTGATCCTTGAGTACTCAAGTCTTTATTTTTATTTTTTTTTGGTACCCAGCTCATGTAGCCCTCCAAGGTAAGATGCCCCTAAGGAATAAAATAGCCCTAGACTAAGGGAAGGTGGCGTGCCAAGGGCTTGAACCCTAGATAAGAATTGACGCATCTTACCACTAGTGTCGGCCTGTTTGATTGAAAGAATTGTGATAATTCTTGTATAGGAGAATTCTAAGAATTTCAAATGCTGCCCTCTAAAGTAGAGTTTTTAAATGCTCAACTTCCCTTTAGTATTTGGAATGTTGAAATTCTTAAGATTTACAAGACTAAAAGTGCATTTCCTATAGTATAGAATTATGAATTATTGCATCAAACATAGTATTTGAAATGTATAAGAGACAAGAAATCACATCATGTCAGAACTCCCCAACAAGCCCAATTTCTTCTTAATAATGTCTTTGACCAATCAGGAATGAAGTTCAAGACAACTAGCCCAATATAGCTAAATATATATATATATATATATATTACAAAAAAGTTTATAAAATTCCAATCTTTTTCCCTTCATCCAAATTTGCACCCAACCACCTGTCATTTACCAACCAAGCAATTACTTATATATGTCTCTTATCCTTTATTTGTTGTGTGTATGCTCAAACTAAACTAGTAAACTTTATGATCTCAGTGCATCTTCTCACTTGAGTGAGGGTCATAAGATAAATCAAGAAGAAGGATGTGTCACTAAATGATTTTTTTTTTCTATATATTCTTCACTCTACAGCAGGAACAACCTATTTCCTAAAAACGAAACCTAATTCTCTTATTTGGACCAACGAGGGGGCGCCACGCGAGGAAAATGAGAAAAGAGACACAAACAGGGACGAATTAGGGGATCCGTTCCATGAGGAGATATATGATGTCAGCCAGCTTAATCAAACTGAAGTGAGACTCAATATACAATGCATGTGACAACCATTGTGGGACCCACCTCTCATTACATGGGTCCACTTAAGTGCTTTCCCATCTCATAAAATATGAATTTTGGAGAACTTTTATCACTCATGAAATATTATACTGAAGTCTGTGAAATTGACTATGAGGCATGAGCACTGGTGAAAGGGTCCCACGTCACGTGCCAGTCCTCACCGTATATGGGCCAAGCAAAAGACTCTTTTCCCTCACTGAAAGATCTGAACCATTCATAGGAAGAAAGAAAAAAAAAAAAAGCTTGAAAGTGAGATGAGCAGCCGTCGATCAAAGGGCCAAGATTTTGAAATACGTCCAAATTTCTCAGGCAGGGCCCACACCACGTGCCCTTGTCATTTTAATGATTTCCCAGAACGAACGGTGGCGATGGCCTTCCCTCCAAGCAACGGCTGTGATGATGAAATGTAGGAGTAAATCATTTCAATGTTCCGCCGGACCACCGAACGACTTATTTCAAACGAAGACATACCATTTTTAAAACGATGTTAAAAACAAAAACGAGTTTCACTAGACGACAAAGCAGGCGGGGCACCACTTCGTCCGAGTTCCTGCGACAGATGCCTAAACCGTCCAGAGCCCCGCATCTCTCGACAGGTGGACGGTCGAGATCTACACGCAGCGTAGACCGGAAGGTTGGTCTTTCCTAACCCGAGGTGCTAAACTCGGGTTAGAATCTAACCACGGTTAACTCTACCACTTCCTTTATTATTTTCCTTTTTTTTACTCGGTTTCAAAAGCTCCAAAACCCAACTCACTTCAACTCTCTCTCTCTCTCTCGCCGCCTCATACGACTCTTTCGTCGTATTCAATCTCTTCTTTGTTTTCTTCTTTCTCTACTGCAATGCGTAACGGGAACGAACCGATTTCACGAACTGTTACGACTCTCTGCGTTCTCGAACACTCTGAGGTATCGGGTTCATCTCCGGAGCGTTACGTATCTGCTCTCCATTGAAGGAACGAACGGCAGCTGAGAATCGGGATTTCGGAAATGTCGGTGACTTGAACGGTACTGTTTCTGCTATGGCGATTCTGCTTTTTTAGGAAGAGATTCCCGGCGTTTCGAAATCCGACGATCTGGATGCGTAGATTTGAGGTGTTGTTGCCGATGATCAGCTGGATAGGGTTTTGCATCTTCGTTCGTGTTAGATCAGTGCTGGAGGTAGCGTTTTGTTGATTCTGAGCTGCTGATTACGATCGCGAGCTGAAATAGTAGTGAAAGAGCTAGAAGAACTGGATTCGGGAGGCGGATTGAAGTTTTTTAGATTGAAAAACTGAAAATTTTGGTAACGGCCTCAGGTAGATCGAGGGATTTCAAGCTCAGATGTCTGTGGAATTGGAGAATTCGGCTTCCGGCGATGCGAGCGTCTCTTCTTCAGGTCCGGCAGCCCCCGCGGCGGCGACGAAGAAGAAGCGAAGTCTCCCTGGAATGCCAGGTAGATGAAAAAAATCCCGAAATTTGGAAATCACAAAGCGATTGAGTTAGAATTCTGATATTTCAAGCTCCGATTTTTATTTTATTTTTATGTTGCAGATCCAGATGCGGAGGTGATCGCGCTCTCTCCGAAGACGCTTATGGCGACGAACCGATTCGTGTGCGAGATCTGCAACAAAGGGTTTCAGCGAGACCAGAACCTCCAGCTGCACCGGCGTGGCCACAACCTGCCGTGGAAGCTCCGCCAGCGGTCGGGGAAGGAGGTTCGGAAGCGGGTGTACGTTTGCCCGGAGCCGTCGTGCGTCCATCACGATCCGTCGCGTGCGCTCGGCGACCTCACCGGAATCAAGAAGCACTTTTGCCGGAAGCACGGCGAGAAGAAGTGGAAGTGCGACAAGTGCTCCAAGAAGTACGCCGTTCAGTCCGATTGGAAGGCTCACTTGAAGACCTGCGGCACAAGAGAGTATAGATGCGATTGTGGGACTTTGTTCTCCAGGTCTCCTTCAATTTCATCTTCTATCTTCTTCTTCTCATCTTTCTAGGGCTTTGGGTTTCTTCAATTTGGTGGTTTTGTTGTGTTTTTTGGGTTGCAGGAGAGATAGCTTCATCACCCATCGAGCGTTTTGCGATGCGTTAGCAGAGGAGAGCGCCAAAGTGCAGACAACTGTTGCTAATTCGACTAAAGAAGAAGAACCCAAGCTTAAAATCACTGCTCCAGCTGCAGGTGCTGATGCTTCTGGGGTTTTGCCTGTTAGAGGTAAATCTAATTTGTCTTTTATTTTACATGGGTTTTGTCTGATCTGCTTATTAAATATGTTTTTGGCATTCTTTCTCCGATTTTTTGTCTGGTAATGGAAGAAGAAGGAGAGAGAGAGAGAGAGAGAGAGAGAGAGAGAGAGAGATTTGTATGCTTTTGAGATGGGGTTGTAAAAGGTCTCTGATAAAAACTTTCTAAAAGCCTTTCTCTGGTTTCTGTATCCATGAAAAAGAGGCAGTGAGATGAAAAAAAATTAGAAAAAGGAGAAGAGAGAAAAGGGAAGATGATTGATTCTGCTTTTGTTGTGATGAATCTCTTATCATAATCCTCACTTTTCTGAACTTGGTTTTTATTATTGTGTTGTATGTTGTGCTGCTCTTTTATCTCTCTCTCTCTTGGATTTCATTTACAGAGATGGAAAATGGGACCGAAATCCAACACGAAATTCAGATGCCACAGATATCAATGGTTGGGATTGGAAGCAGTGGCGCCAGCGATGGAACCAACGGGAGCTTATTCGCCAGCCTTTACACATCACCATCTGCACAATCTCAGAGCTCTACATTCTCGGATCTTATGGGAGCCCTGACCCGACCCGACCGATCCACCACATCAGCTCCTCCCACCTCCACTGAGCCCCCTTCTCTCTGCCTCTCTTCCAACGGCCCCACCCTGTTTTCTCCGCCCGACCGGCGGCAGTTCGCCCCGCCGCAGCCGGCCCACATGTCCGCCACCGCCCTCCTGCAGAAGGCCGCACAGATGGGCGCTGCTGCTACGAGCTCCTCCCTCTTTCGCGGGTTTGGGCTGGGGCTTTCGTCGTCGGCGTCGCCGGTGCCGGAGAACATGCAGTGGGATCACTCGGATCCTGCATCTGTGGGGATGGGTCTAGGCCATCCGGGCATGGGTTTGTCTGAATTGATGATGGGTCAGTCCATTTTCGGTGCAAAACCTGCTACGCTCGATCTTCTCGGGTTGGGGATGGGGATTGGAGGAGGAGCGGCGCCGGGTGGGCTCTCCGCCCTCATCACTTCAATTGGGAACGGTCTTGACGTCGCAGCGTCATTTGGTGGTGGTGGAAATTCGCCTGGCAAGTCTTAGGAGGATGTGCATGGGATGGACGAGTAGAACGGGTATCGGTTTCGGGATATCGGTTTGGAGATCGCATGTGCAGGTAGAGCGATATGGCTGCCGTCATTGTTATTATTATTGTTGTTCGTTTTTTTAGTTTTTGGTTCCACAGGATAGTAAAAGTAAGTCTTTATTTATTTATTTTCCTTTTTAGGGGGCTAGGGCTAGTAATGTGGAATTGGAATGCTTGCCTTCCCTGCCATTGAAATGGGGAGAGGGAGTTTTTGCAGAGAAGCTAAGTTGTACAGAGATCTCTTTGTGTAATGCACAAAAACAGAGTTAGGAAACCTCTTGTTTGCTGTTAATGTTTTTCTGTTGCTGTCTGTCGTCTGTACTATGTAGCAGCAGCTATTTTTCGGGGTTTTGGATCTGTTCAAAACAGATACCATCGGATAACTCTATTCGGCTTGTGCTGAAATGAAGACTTGGGCGTTAAGTTACGGAAATAGAGACTTGGGTGTAAAGTTTTAGGAGAATGCCCCGCGTGAGTGGTGACTGTCTTATGCTTAGCCGTTTGTTGACTGGTTAAAGAGGCCGGTAGGTGGCACGTGGGTTGGGGACAGTGTTACAGGTCGGTAGGGGAATGACTAATAGATGGATGAGTTGGTATGTAGTAGGATGGAGATGTACGCAACCGTCCATCAATCGGCGGTGTGGTGGATTTGCAGTTTTGCGTACATCTGATGATTTTGAGCAATTGTGAGTGAAGCTTTTTGCAAATATTTTGTGCTAGTTTTGCTTGAAAAGGGGCTCTACTACAAAATCTCAAATTTCTCCGTTTCACATCATCCAGCGGTGAGTATTGGGTGCAGTATGAGAAGCATGAGGTCGTAGGTTTGAATATTTGGAACTGAAGGCAGCCGCTTGTTTTATTTTATGAATTGTGAGCCTTTATTGTTTGGCCTTTAATCGTTTAGACTTTGCTTCAAAAGTGGTTGACAGCTAATTGTTTTGGGGTGGGTGCGTTCCTGTACGTGGTTTTTTCTGAAACTTTTTGGTTATTATATGGTACAAATTTCTTTTCGCTGATCTGTCCAATAAGATTACTCTCATAAGATTTATGGGTGTTGAAAAATTTCTACCACGTGGGGCATATGTGTAAATATTAAATATGTTATGCTATATTTAGTTAAATCTAAATTAAAGTGATCTAATTAAAATTTAAAATTTTAAGGTTGAAGGGTATAATTGTCATGGGATTAATGTGTAGATATCAGAATGTTAATTCTGATTTGATGAGGGGACAAATTAGAAATAGCAAAACCTGATAATTTCATTATTATATATTAGGGTTATGGTCTCCAATTTTTATGGTAAGTTCTTATTCTTTCTGACATCGCATCATCAGAAAGAATCAAGTTTCTCTGGGTAACCATATTGGATTGGAAGATCAACAATCTGTGAAGAACTTTGTTCAATGGATCAAGGTACATGTTTCTGCTTTACATCTCTCCATAATTTGACATGGAGGATGTTGGTTGATTAAGGTTTTCTAGATTCTTGTTTCCTACGATGGGCAGTTAACAACAGTGGAGAGCCTTAAACCAATTTAGCTCTACAGGACTTTTTGAGGCCTTTTGAATTGGCAAGTTCAAGAGAGGAACGATGGCTATTCTGTAATCAGTGTTTTGTGCCAGTGAAAACATGTGTGTGAGGCTATTCTGTAATCAGTGTTTTGTGCCAGTGAAAACATGTGTGTGAGAGTGTTTCTGTATCACTCGCTGCACATAAGAGGGTTTCTTAGGGAAGCCGATTTCAAGTTTCAACGCTCTGAGGCTTACGTTCACACGTTTCTGTGACTCTAATGTTTGGACAGTGAAAAAAAGTAAATTGGAAGAGGTAAAATGATATCCCATCCTCCTTGGGGAAATCATTACCGATCCAAATCTGGATTTAAATAAGGTGTTGAGTGTATTAGTGTAGTTCAATAAGAAGGCATTTTAAACAAATCTTATATATATGGGAAAATTACACTTTACCACCCTCAAATATCACCATTTTTCACTTTATCCCATAAACTTTAAAAAGTATCAATTGACCCCCTAAACTAATCCAATTGCACAGCCGTTACCCCCTGAGGCCAAAATCTAACGGAATAGCCAAAATCTAACACCATACAGATCCGAGCGCACGCCTGTCCGTGGCCCATCACCACCAGCACCCCTCATCTCTTCCTCTTCGTTTCTCCACATTGAACTCTCCTCTCGTCTCTATCTCTCGATACATGCGCAGACTCCCCCTTCACCAACCCCTCTCTCATTCTCCATTCATGCGCAGACTCCATCCAGACCCATCTTCTTCTCCTACGCACGCAAAACCCATTCCATTTCCATGGATCCAACGCAGAACCGATTCGATCTCCATCTCCGTGCTCGTTTCCTCGCCAGATCTCCATCTCTCTCCCCTTCATCACTGCCACCATCCCACGCATCCCAAATCCCTCATCTCCATCTCACGACGTCCATCTCCTTCATCACACGCAAAATCTCCATCCAGAACCCACCCCTTGTGACCCATCATCCTCCATCTGCCGCACCACCATCGCCCTCCATCCTCTTCATCCGCGCTCGTCTCCCACGCACGCAGCCGGACTCCGGAACCAGATCGACGCCCACTTCTTCTTCCTCGCCTACAAGCCACTCCACGCGCAAAGCTTCTCTCCACCAGCGTCTTCCTCATGTGGATCGAGTCCCCCCTCGCCGCCAGGCTCCGAACCAGGTAGGTGCCTCCCCACCTCTCTTTGCATTGCATCTCCCACACCAGCAACTCTCCCCTTTCTTTCTTCTCTCTTCATCTCCTTCTTTCTTCTTCTTTCCTTTTCTTTCTTCTCTTCCTCTTCTTCTCCCCACCTGCACACTCTGCCTGCACCCACTCTGTTCTCTTCCGCCTCGCTCTCTCTTCTTCTTTCTTCTCCTTCTTTCCTTTATATTCTTTTCTTTCTCTTCTCTCTTCCACCTACACCTACACCCACCTGCACAGCCAAACCCATCACTGCCCTTCTTCTTCTCCCTTTCACAGCACTCACCCCCTACTGTACACCCTCCTCGTCACCTCCACTGCGCATCCCTTCCCACCTTCTTCTTCTTTCTTTCTCTTCTCACTTCTCTTCTTTCTTTCTCTCTTTCCTCTTCCTCCTTTTCCTCTTTTTCTTCTTCCCCATCTTCTCTTCTCCCTGCCGCCGTACCCACCTGCACGCCCCATCTTCTTTTTCTCTTTTTCTTTATTTCTTTTCTTCCTCCCTCTCCTCCCCTGTGCACCACACTCACCAACACACCCCTCACCTGCTGCACCCCACTTGTGCGTCATCCCATTGTACACCCACCTGCTGTCACAATTGCACACCCCTCTGCGGCACTCCACCTTTCACTCCCCATGGCCCTCGTGGCAGGGAAGGTGCATGGGCTGTGTGTAATGGAGATGTAGGTGGGCTGGGAAGAGAAGAGAGAAAAAGAGAGAGAGGGTCGTGCGAGTGGGGCGCAGTGAAGATGGGGAAGAAGAAGATGGAGGAGAAGAGAAAGAAAGAAAGAAAAAAGGAGATGGGGCGTCCGCGTGCAGGTGGGTGCACAGGTGTGGGGTGCTGGTGGAGAAAGGAAGAGGAAGAGAAGAGGGGTGGGTGCACAAGTGTGAGGTGCTGGTGGAGAAAAGAAGAGGAAGAGAAGAGGGAAAGAGAAAAGGAGATGGGTCCAGGAGGTGTAGGACGTGTGTGGAGTGAAGAAGAAGAAGGGAGAGAGAGAAGGTGGGTGAAGTGGGTGCAACAGGTGTCACGCCCCGAGCCCGAGATTTCACACATCCCGAGGCGCGACACACGCCCGCGTGGAAGTTCGAGTCAAACTCATTGACTCTAGGTCCCCACGTACGGAATTTACCCACAGGATATCACATGTGAGGTTTATAAATCCGTGTATCTGTATAAATCTGTCAAATAGATATCCAATTAACATAACACAATCATCAAGATATAGAGCATAAGGGTCCATGAGCATAGATTAGAATTCAAGTTCAAGTTCAATAGATAGAAAGAGAAAGAGAAGAAGTAAGTTAGTTAAGTTTACAATCCCAAAAAGCTAACAAGTTCATAAAACTAATACAAAAGATGTGGCAATCCTAGCCACGGTCCATGGGTCATTTAAACATCCTTTTCTCATCGAGTGGATGTCTAAAAGACATCATCAGGAGTCCACTCTGCTACGTTATGGAGAGATTCATCTTCCTCAAGGATCTCCGGGGCAATGGCGTCGACGTATTCACCTGTAACGCCAAGCGTAGCACCATTAGACTAAGCTAAGCAAGACAAACATATACAGTCCATATAACATGTAACAAATGAATAGTCAGACAGGAATAAATCATAAGAGATCAAGGAATGATCACTAGGCAGATCAGTGCATAAATTAGCATGAGACATACGAGTCATAGATAACAGATAAACATATTAACAAAACTAGTTGGCACATCCACATAAACTATGTTCTCTCAAGTTAATCATATAACATGAAAATAAAATGAGAGCAGAACAGGACAGAACATGGTGGTGCTACTAGGAGACAGAGGTACCCAGAATTCTCCATCGTAGACCTAAGGTGCCGGTCTACCCTCAGAATAATTTTCCCATCTGCAGAGGGCCAGAAGTATTTACTAAACCCACACTTAGTTGGGTCCGACTTAGGTAGGGTCGAAGCTAAGTGGTGCCGACTCATAGAGTGCAATGAACAAACAACAGATCAGGTACAGAATAGTGTTAATCAGATACAGAACATATATATACAGGACATATAGATAGCAAATCAGAACTTACTGAAATATGCTGAACAAAGCCAGAAATAAATATAATATAACAGATGTGTAACAGAAAATACATAACTGAATAAAAGCATGATCAAGTTATACTAGAATACTGGAAACGGAATGCAATGCATGTACAGAAATATCATAATCGAAATTAAGACAGAACTCAAGCCAAGCCTACGGTCTTGGGAACACATGTGGTCTTCACCGTCCAACTCGGGTAGTATTAAGAATTTCGACATTATTGGGCTACAATGGACCCCTTGGCGTTACATAATTTGGATGTCGAATCCCTTAAGAGAACACATTTGGTTCGGTTACAGTCCGAAGAACACAAGGCCCTTTTTGTGGGTACGGTTACTCAATCCATATCCACAATTCAACAAACCATCGGTCATGATAAAAGTTCAGGGTGCACATCTTACAGGTCCATCTATCAGGCCAATCAACGAGAACAAGCTACGGTTCAATGTCCGGCTCATGGAAACATCCATTTGTCACAATTATGTAAAATCCAACATTTATTCTTTTTGTTGGGTTCTACACATCATGAGCTTTCCAACGGTATGTAGATCTCCGAAAACGGACATACAGTTAAAAAGTTATGGTCGTTGGAAAATTTGCATACTGCAGGTATCAGGTTCGCTCGAGCGTTCAGATGTTCGCTCGAGCGGACCCCAGACAGAGAGCTGTTCGCTCGACCGGACCAAAAGTTCGCTCGAGCGAATTCTCCCAGAGAGCCCTTCGCTCGAGCGTTCACTCATGCTCGCTCGAGCGTTCACTCATGCTCGCTCGAGCGTTCACTCACGCTCGCTCGAGCGAACTGTCAAAATCCTGTGTCCGAAAATCTGAACTGTGTTGTTTCCTTCCAAGCCATTCAAGGCATTCTTCTTGGTTTTAAACCACAACAAATGGGTATCTTTGAGCTTCCAAAATACTCATAAAAACCATCAATAAACCCATATTACATTAACAAGAGAAATCATCGACAAAAATCCATTTTTGAGCAAGAAGAAGGGTGTCTACACATGATTGAATATATTCAAGAGACAAACAAAGGAACATGCATATCAATGTACATATTTAACTTGCTTTAGGTGCTTGGAAGCTATCTCACACCTAATCCTTCTCAAACTCGAAAATCCCTAAAAACACAAGCTCAAATGCCCTAAAAATGGTGAAAACGAAAATGAATGAAATGAAGGGGGAAGAAGATGATGCATGCACGAATTTAGAACATCCTTTCACTAATCTGAAGCAAGAGAAATGAAATGGAAGATGAGACTTACCAAGAAGATGATGGAGTTCACTTGGAGGCAATGGAGACTTGGAGAAGATGAAGTACTGACCGGCTTCTACACAAGCAAGGTCCCTTGGTTGATTGCTTGAGATGAGGAAGGAAGAAATGAAGTAGAAGAAGAGAAGAGAAGAGGACTCTCAGCTGGACATGAAGAAGGAAAAAGAAGAGAAGAAGGAAAATGACTAAGGCTGGGGCTTTTAAGCCAATTTTTCCTGCACTACATGCAAGTCCACAAAAAGGACTGAAATTGCAAGACAGGGCCTGGGCTGATTAAATGGGCTGGAAATGGGTCTAAATGGATCCGAATTAAATGGGCCAAAGAATGAAAGTTAATGACCATGAAATGCTCTATGCAATGCATTAAAAACCCAAAAATTTCTAAGTACACACAAAAACCCAAAACACTCCAAAAGTCATAATCTACCTAGTAAATGATCAAACCCCACTAATTCTACCTAATCAAGTCCAATCACAATCAAAACATCCATTAAGCAATTAATCTAAATTAATTAACTCTAAAACGAGATTAAGGCGGGTCGGGGTGTTACAACAGGGAGAGTGCGTGTGTGCTGTGGAGAAGGGAAGAAAGAAAAGAAGGGAGAAAGAAAAGAAAAGAGATGGGTGATGCAGGGATGAGGAAGAAGGGAAATAAAGAATAAGAAAAAAAAAAGAGACAAGAAGGTGGGGGCGTGCAGGGGAGAAGAGAAGGGAAAGAAAAGAGAAGAGAAGAAAAGAAAGAAAAGGTGGGGCGTGCAGGGGGGGATGGTTGTGCGTGAGGATGTAGGGATGAATGCAGGGGGAGATGCAAGGATGAGTGCAGGGGGAGATGGACGAGAAGGGGAGTACTTGTTTCGGAGTCAGGCGGTGCTGCAAGGGGCTGTGATGAGCAGGGTGCTACGTGTGGGATCTTCTGCGCAGGGCGGAAGGTGGAGAGATCGCAGGGAGATAGGATGCAGGTGGAGTGGAGGGTGTTGGGCTCGTGGACTCTCCTCTCCCATGCAGGTGATGGGCCACGGACGGGCGTGGGCTCGGATCCGTCTATTTTAACGATTTTGGCCTCAGGGGGTAACGGCCGTGCAATTGGATTAGTTTAGGGGGTCAATTGATACTTTTTAAAGTTTATGGGGTAAAGTGAAAAGGGGGTGATAGTTTAGGGTGGTAAAGTGTAATTTTCCCTATATATATACACACACACGAAGTGGCTATTAAATGGTAAGCAATTAAAGCTAAGTACACACTCAAATATCAATTTTACTTGAGCTATGTTGGTTCATGAAACTTGTATGTATTTAAAATATGTGGATGTTAACGAATTTGAACATAGAATGATACAAAATCAGATGTAGATTAGTTTCTTTCGGTTTCAAAAAAGGTTCTAAATCTTGCATCTGGAATGGTAGAATTTGCATACTTGAATAATCAGATACTGTATGCAACTTTTAACTGTGTGCATGGGTGAATGAGTTTTGAGCACCTTACATGCACATGCGGTTGCTATCTCTATGTTAGGAGCTAAGTGCGAGTGTACTCTTATATTTGGAAGGTGATCCTATTTCATGTGAAACAAAGGAGAGGAGTTAAAAAATAGAAGGGAACCAAGAACTACTAAGTGAACTTTATGCGTCTTAAATAAAAACTAAAGGAGATTACCGAGAAAATCACCTTGAGTATCTGGTGCACCAAGCCCTCATAATTTCTCTGTAATAGTAAAAGTCCACAACCTTTTTTCACTTTTGTTTGAGCGATGATATTATCACTTGTTTTAATCGAGGAAAAATAAGAGAAAAGTGACGATATCGTCGCTCAAACAAAAATGAAAAGTGGTGGGAGGACCTTTACTATTACAAAGAAACTATGAGAGTCTTTTTAGTGCACCGGACATCAAAGGTAATTTTTTAAGTAACTTTCTCTAAAAATTGATAACACACTCGCACTCTTTTTGGGGGAAAAAACTCTTAAAAGGAAAGAACGAAGTGAGGCGTCAGGAAAGTTGAGAAGGTTACTGTTCTACACAAACTTATTCATAATATATTTCTCTAAATTAAACTATCTGTAAATAATTAAGTTTGTGCACACAATGGAGGATTTAAGATTTACGTTTGAGGGGCACAAGCCTAAATAAGTAATTGAATTTTGTAACAAACCCAGGATTTTAATGTAGGTTTCGGGGGCAAACGAAGGATTTTTATGTAAATTTTCGATGCATAGCCAAAATCTTTATTATGATTTTAGAAGCAAATCAAGGTACAATGGGTGTGTCTGCCCCCTCATAGATGTGAGTTGGTCCACCCCTAGGTGCACATATACAGGTAGGATATGCAAAACAAAGTGTGTAGAATTGTTTTATAACTGATTATCTCATGAGCCAAAATTTACCAAGATCTAACGGTTATGATTTTTTTTCTAGGCTAACGGTTATTATTTACCCGGATCCCCCTAGGCCTATAGGGATTAGTTCGGCCTGAGGGAGAGGGACAGCCTCTATAAAAAATAAATAATAAAAAAAATTAGCCAAACAAACTTACAATAATATTCTTTTTATCTTCCTTCCATCAGGTTTTGGAGCCAAGACTGGAGTCTTGTATTATTGCTCCTCAATTGAGAAAAGTTGTATAGTTCACGTATGCCACTTATACGATCATTCAAAACTCTCAAAATACCTAGTTTGGTACTTTACTAATATAGTAAAAGTCAAGTAAACCTCCATTTTTCAAACAATATGTCACATCAAAAGCATTTTAATTTAAAACTCCCTTCATCTTTTTTAAAAGGGAAAACTACGGGAAAAGTCCTCATAGTGAGCCATGAGTAAGAAACCCACCCAGTAGAAGTTTAGAGACGGAAGAGGCCTTCTGGGCCCCTTCCGATTTTTTTTTAGATGTCTATCGATGTTGTCGATATCGACAATTTTGGTGGTTATACAAAAACCGCAAGAAACCCCCTTGCTGCTGAAACAAAAAAAAAAAAAAAGTCGATAGCGGCAACATTAAGTTGTCGATATCGACTAGTTTATCAGTGAGTTGAATTAAGAGTTGTAAGTCAGCTGCTGCTTGAAGAGATAAAAGTTGTCGATAGCGACGACATTAGGTTGTCGATATCGACTAGTTTCATCAGTGGTTTGAATTAAAAGTTGTAAGTTAGCTGCTGCTTGAAGAGATAAAAGTTGTCGATAGCGACAACATTAGGTTGTCGATATCGACCAGTTTCATCAGTGGGGTGAATTAAAAGTTATAAGTTAGCAGGTGCTGGAAGAGATAAAAGTTGTCGATAGTGACAACATTAGGTTGTCGATATCGACCAGTTTCATCAGTGAGGTGAATTAAAAGTTGTAAGTTAGCAGCTGCTGGAAGAGATAAAAGTTGTCGATAGCGACAACATTAGGTTGTCGATATCGACCAGTATCATCAGTGGGGTGAATTAAAAGTTGTAAGTTAGCAGCTTTTGGGATAAATAAAAGTTGTCAATAGCGACAACTTTTATCTAATAGCTAATCAACTGGTTTGTATGGCTTTATAGTGTGAATCCAACATATTAAACCCAACTTATGGTCATTAGGAATGTCCTAAAAAGCAAACACCATGGAATAACTGAATACAACATTCTCCATTTTATATTAAAAAAGTTGTTAGCACCATTCACATTCCAACATTCATTACAGCCATCCAATACTTACAAAAGTTACAAAACACAATAGATAAAAAGCTCAATTTGCAGAATTCAAATCTACATGGATCTCATTTACATGCTTCAAATCTATATGGAACCCATTGACATCACCAAACAGCCCATTTACATCAGCAGCCATACAAGTCGTTTACATCAACATCTATACAAGTAAAAAGGCACCGCACGGGTCAAGCTTGGAACAACTCATTTACATTATCAACTCAACCAAAAAATGAATGCAATCTCTTTTGGTCAAGCTTGGAACAACCCATTTAGCTGGGACACAACCACTACACTAGAGAAATTATATCTTCCAGAGGGTTGGAAAGCTGCCACTACAAAATAATGCAAGACAGCACCACAGACAACACCCCAGCTAGAGCTGGACCAGACAGACACCACCAGCAACAGCTCAAAACAGAGAAGGGAGCTAACAAAAAATAACTGCTAGCTGCACAAAACCATGAGACCACCTGAGATAGGCAAAACAAGGCCCAACAGAACTGCAGAACTCCACACCTCACTGAGCAGAGAGATCTACCCGGGTTGCCTCCAGACTAACTAGAAATTGCAACTGAGCTGAGTAGAGAGAGGAGGATCTCTACAACTCGACAGAAACCAGATGCTATAAAAGAAAGAATCTCATCCATAGCTTACAACAAGAAGCTTATATGATTGGGCTGGAAAGACTCCACTACAATCCTTTGCACAGGAGCTCCACAGCCACCACCCCAGCTAAAACTAGGTCTAAAATCCTCAGCTAGCACTAAACCAAACATGCCAAAAGCTGCAGCAAGCTGTAGAGGAGCTAAAAGCTGAACACTTAAGAAGCTCTTCCAAAAATCTACTGACATGGAAGGCAGATAACTCCACTACCCCAAGCAGGCTGACGGAAAAATCAAACCAGAGGTTAAAAGAGCACCCACTACAATGAGAAAGGCCAAACCGGACGCTGAGCAGAAACAGGGGACTATCCCTACAGCTGAACCAAATCAGCAGCAGCTATAGGATAGCTGCACCCATCAAGATCTTCCTCCTCCAAAACTGAGGCTCTATCAAGGCTGAAATCACGATACCCAATATCGGTCCGCACCCGAAACATAGCCCATCAGAGGATCTCTGCAGAGCTGAAGAGAGCTTCTCTTTTCGATCTGGGTAGTCGCGAATCCGGCCGATGACTTCAATCAGATGGTCTGTTTGTGGGGCTTCTTTCGTAGCAGAGATCGGATTGGGAGACGGGTGGGTGTTCTTTGCAGAGGGGAAATGCATACGATGCTTGGAATGGAGAGTTTTCGAAGGGGTTGTTGAATGGCTTGAAATTGGTTTAGATGAAGGTGTTGAAACCCCTTTTCAAACCCTAAAACCCAAAACGAAAATCGCTATTAATCAAGATCAAAACGAAAATCGCCATCAACCAAGCCCAAACCTTTAAATGGAATCCAACAACCACTTTGGCTAATTCCATGTAGAAGTTTTCTGAGAAAGAAAAATCTCTAGAACACAAGTTGCAAACGATGAAAAGGGTTTGACGAAGAAATGCAGACACGGGGCAATGTATAAAGGGTTTACGCATATTTGTCGATATCGACAACTACATTGTCGATATCGACAACATCGCTAAACGACAAAAAAAAATAAAGAAACCCACCCAAAGGACTCCTTCCGTCTCTAAACTCCTAACGGGTCTTCTCCTTACTCATGGGCCACTTTGGGGATTTATCCGGTAGTTATCCCTTTAAAAAAAAAAGTAAAAAATCAACCAACTTTATTAAAAAAATATAAAAAAAACTCCACTTTCCTATATAAAAAGTAAAAAAAATTCCATAAGAAACAACTAATAATAAAATACCATCATAACCCACTGATATTTTACTCTTTCCTCAAAATTAACTTTACTTCGCTTGGCTCTATTAGTAGAGTTACAAATTGGCCCTGGGATAAACTTTGAGCAGATGGATATTCCAGTAGAAATAATTCACTCGATTCCTTTCAAAGTCTCTTGTAATTTAACTTCTCTGCTCACAAACTTCCTTTACTCGATTCCTTTCAAAGTCTCTTGTAATTAAACTTCTCTGCTCACAAACTTCCAAAGGAAGTTACATTATATTTACTTCAAGCAACTGGTCGGAATTTTTCCCTGTATTTTCCTGTGCCCCCACTCAATTAAACCTTAAGTCCTCTAGGTACCTTATTTTTGCCATATGACACATGACTATTTGCAGGAGCACATGTAATATTTGACCGTATGTTTTGTCTAAAAATGTCTCTCATTTTCTTGGGGTCAAGTACTACTGTAAAGGTTGGTGCGAGTTTGGCGTGTGGACCACAGTCCTTTGACAGGCACTGGCAGAAAGCAAGAGGAGCACGGGTCCTGTAGAGAAATGGGTCAAGTGAAGGTGGTCCCCGTTGGCCTGTCGAGGGGGTGCCACCATATGCTGAAGGTAGCAGGCAGGGGTCGGCTATACTCTGCCCAAGGGTAAGGAGATTAATGCTTCCATTCAGACTTCTGCTGGTCAATAGACATGTCCTCATTTAATTTTAAGGGCATGGATTCAGCATGCCTACAAGATGAGATCTTCCTTGTTTTCAAATTCATAAACTAATTCTTTGATTCATGGCCCACCAAAAAGATCGCCTAGTAAGTGATCCAAAGCCTTTCCAAGGTGTGGTCTGCTGCTTTTGAACTGAATTCATCAGTCCATGTCAATAACATTGCAAGAAAGAAATCAAAAGTTGTACGAAGTAAATATCTTTTTGTTAGGTATGGACCAGTCTGGCTTGTGTGACCACCTTGGCTCACCATAATCAATCTAAATATCTCACACTCTCTCTGGTCTAAGTCTGGCTCTCATTGGAGTCATGTAGGCCCATGATTTGATTATGGAAATTTGACATTCATCCGATTTATTCAATGGCTAGAAGTTGATTAGTTTTGATGATCCAAAAAATTGCTTTTCTGGTGTTTTGTTTTTTTCTTCTTTTTTACTCCGTTGGCCTAGTGGCCGGACACAGGTAATAAAGGGCTCCCACCAGAGTCGAAACCTGATGGGAACTATGGGAGCAAGCTCCTTATTCCCATGTCTGATAGTTACTTAAATGATTTTATAACGACGTGGGATCCTAAGGTCCCTTACCCAGGAGGACTATTCCCTCGGGTGGCTCCGGCTAAACCCACAAAGACACACAGGGCAAATTTGGGGCAGATTGATTGTTACTAATTGGTTACTAAATCCTATGGGAATTTGCTCCTATGTGTTGGATGTTTGCATTGTGAAGGTAACCATTCCCGCTCCTGTGTCTCCACCGCCTGAGGTCCCGCATGCAAACATTGTTGGCCTAAACTCCCAACCCTGAAAACATTTTTCAGAGTGACATGCAAATGCACTCTTGCATGTGACCCCGGAGAAAAATGGTGTTTCTACTCCTTAGATTAGCCTCCAATTTAGAAAAAAATGCAGTATGTTATGAAACAACGGTAAAAAGTCGCTTTAGAAAATTTAGTATCATGAAAAAGTACTCAACACAAACATGCCTTAATTTAGTGGTAATAATTTGTAACCTTGAAAAACAACCTGCGTCTTTTGATGACATTATTTCTATCTTTTACCCCTCTGCGGATTAGTAAATTATCACTTCAAGCTAAGCAAACTTTTAAAAATAATTACCAATCTCTATTTGCAGAATGAACAGTGAGTAGGGCCATCTAATATGCCCATGTCATATTAAGCCCCTCTTCTAGTTTTCATCTATGTTCTATGTATGATTAATCTAACTACTTTACATTCATTTACTCCAGTACCAAACATTCATACATAACATTGGGTACTGAAATTGTTTTACCACTGTAAAATCTGACCATCCTTCACAATCAACTGCTGATATGTCAATCCCAAACCGCTTTGGTTGTCGGTGGGGAGTGTTTTTTTTTTGGTAGAAGTGTCGGTAAGGAGAGTTGAGTTACAATTGAGAATGCTTAAGCAAATTGCAGCAAAACTATCAATGGAGCCCACATTTGAAACTCAACTCTAGGTGATGTAATTTAATGTTTATCTATTTATTTGATTTATATATTTTATAAGTAATCAATACGACAGTGAAAATCAGCCATGGCTCCAAATATGTGATTTTGTAGCCATCAGGGAGGCCCAACATGTTATCATTAAAAGGGTTTTTGTTTTTTAAATAGGTTGTCCATTTTAAATAGTTCTTTCTTTTTACATACCACCACCATTAGTCATTGATAACCCACTCTTGTGATTGAAGTTGAGAAAATTCTCTAAAATTCATCTGTACTGATACTATTTTGCAGTATCACAAAATATTTTTACGATATTGCTTAAAATTATCTTGTAACATGGAGAAATAACAAGACGATTTTATATGATATTGTATAATTTAATTAAAGTTTCTGGTGAGAACTTCTTAGTAATTTTCTCGACCTTCGATGAAAGACAAGATTATCCATGATTAATGGTGGTTATATGGGAAAATTCTATTTTGTTTACATGGTGATTAATGGTGGTTCTTTGGGAAAATTCTATTTTGTTTACATGGCTAGAATTAGAACTAACTGTTAGAGATTAGTATCTTAGTGACGATCTTACGATCACCATCAATTTTTTTTATTTCAATATAAAGAAAATCAGCATCTTCTCCCATCTAAACATCTTTTCAAGCCTTACGATCTTTTCAATCTCAATTTGTACTTTCAAAATTTCTGAAAGAGCTTATGTCAGATCTGATCTAGTGCACCACCGGCACCGATAGACTTATTAAAGGAAGCGGGTTGCGACAGTGATTGATCTACAGACAGAATAGTGATTTCCAAGAAGAATATATACAAAATATTTATAATTTATATTTAATTTTGATATCAAGTGTCTCTATTTTTAATGTGAACAATCACAAATCCTTTTTATAAAAATATCATGTGATTGAGATAAGGATTAATTTGGCTTTTAGAGATTTTAGATAGTTTGAATTTTAAATAATTACTTTTCGTTGTATAAATTCAAATCAATTCTCATTTGAATGTTGTGGTAAAATTTACAAAAGAAGTGATTTCTGAATTTCTTTACTAACATCGGTTGATGGGCTATGCAGACCGATGGAAATGTTCTCTGACAATGTTGCTATTTTTCTTTTTATGGCAGACCCATTTTATCTGACTGTACCCCAACTTTCTATTCATTCAAGAGCACTCAGGGCAAGTTTGAAAACAACCAAGTGGATTCCTCAGTTGTCCTTTTCTCTTTCTTGGATGTATTACAAAGACAAAAAATCCGACCTTGTAAAATGCCCTTAGGTTTTTTGTTTTTTTATTTTATAAGAAAAGATGCTCTTTTGGTTCATTTGGTACAGCCATGTACGGAAGCACTGGAGATGAGAGGGGAAAAGGAATAGGAATTAGAACATGGGAAAGGAGCTGGATTTAGTTGATCAGTGAACACAGAATAGGCATGGAAAAAATGGGAAAAGAAAGGTAAGACGAGAAAGAAACGAGGAAATAGAGATGATAAATGAATGGGAAGAAGCTGGAGTAGAAAGTAGGAGAAAGGAATGAGGATAACATGAGACGAGTGAGGAATAAATGGATGAGCGAAGAGATCGAAAGCCAAGGAAAAGTAGGAAAGAGATGAAGAGGTAACCCCAAAAAGGGATCAAGGTCCTAGGAAGAGGACATTGAATGAGATGACAGTCACACGCCCGCACAAGAGAAGTTCTGTGGATCAAATCTCTACGCCAACCAAACGGCCAAACAGTACTCAATGGACTTGTTTTTACTCTATGTTTTTTTAGATAACGAGTCACATCAAAATTAATCATTTTTAAATTCTCTCCTTCTTTTTAAAAATAAAAAAATAAAAAATCAACTTCATTCTATTACTAAATGACAAAAAATACTTATTTTTTTTCAAAAAAAATAAAAATAAAAAAAATTCCATACCAAATAACTATATGTTTATTCTCTCTTTATCTCATACTTTCCTTTTGCTTTTGGTTTTTTTTTTTATATATATATATTTATTCTCTCTTTATCTCATACTTTCCTTTGCTTTTGTTTTTTCGAGGAAATTACCAAACGGGCCCTAAAGCATTTGACCAGACGAGACTAATCAAGTAGGTGGCGCCCACCACATAAACACACATAAGGTAAATATGAACTGTTTTGAAAATCATTTA
Organism: Litsea cubeba; assembly: GCA_012931725.1. Taxonomy (NCBI): domain Eukaryota; kingdom Viridiplantae; phylum Streptophyta; class Magnoliopsida; order Laurales; family Lauraceae; genus Litsea; species Litsea cubeba. The sequence goes on along the minus strand of CM022944.1, from coordinate 10,565,359 downwards.
TTTAGCCGTGTGTGCTTGCTCGTGGATCATCGATGAGACTACTTTGTCGGTTCCACCTTGGTAAAGAATTTCAAAATTCACTATATTCTCATAATTTGACCAGACCATTCAATTAAAAAAATGATCTCAATTTATACAATAAACAGCAAACCTAATCAACTATTACTCAAAACTCAAATTACCTAAAATTTCTAACGAACCATACTTCCTTAAACTCCATAATCATGTATTCTTGGGAATCATCGTTCGTCGATAAATCCATTACTATTGCAATTCATGCTGGTGGTCCATTAGAACACATGTGACACAATCTCTTTTAAAAGTTTTCATCGTACAAATTGATGAAGATTTAATGAAGATAGGGAGATCATAAGGCTTGGATGGATGGATAGGAGAGAATGCTTGATTTTTTTTAATGAAGTAAAAAAATTGACAATAATTACCAAAGCAAGATCATACCCAACTCGGTCATAAGATCATCCTTTGGCCCTATCTTTGATGCCATAAAGAATTTTGAAAAATACTATATTTCCATAATTTAACCATACTATTCAATTGAGAAATGATGTCAATTTATACAAATAAAGAGCAAACCTAATCAACCAGTACTCAAAGTTCAGATTACCTAAAACTTCTAACCAACCAAACCAATTTTTATTATCTATTTCTAACACTAGGGTCACGCTGATCATGTGAGGTGCAATATCAAGAGATCTTGACAAGACTGCACAAAATCACAACTCTGCTAGATCATAACCTTGATACATGACCCTCAATTCATTTTTGAGAGAGAAAGGGCTATGACTTCGAGTATATTTGTTTGCATATGATACATAGGAACTGGATATACTAGAATTTCAAGTGGCATTAGTTCAACCAAAGAACTGTCAGATAGTTGAAGGGCACGAGGGATCTAAAGTAGAGATGCACATGAGACCTTGTCTTTCCTGGGTATCAAATTAGAAGGGTGATCGTTTACCTTCATTCAATTCTATTGATGGTCATTTTTGTCATCACTTTTCATTTTAAATTACATAAGTAAAACAAGCCTTTTAAAATAACTTCAAGTCAAAAAGTGAGAATTCATTGTGAGACCTTCTTTTTGATGATCTCAATCATATAAAATAACTATCAGGCTAACTTTTATGTTGGTAATTTTACTTGTCAAGTATTAAATCAAAAGCACTTTAATTCAAAACTCCCTCATTTAAAAAAATAAAAAAAAAACTATCTTTATTCACTAAAAGATAATAATAATAAAAAATTCGTTTTTCCCATACAAAAAGTCAAAAATCTTCCATAAAAATAACTAAAAATAAAATATCATCATAACTTACTTATATTTTGTTTACTCTCTTTATTTCACTTCACTTTAATTTATTTTAAAAGTAAAATTATCAAAAGAGCCCGCTGATCCCACCTTATCATTTGATTGAAATATAATTAACTCAATCTCATACATCATTCATTATAACGTCTTTTCGTCGAAGGATGAACTATTAATAGAATTTGGAGATACCCTACTCCTGTCCCTACTCCTGTTTAGGAGAAAAAAAAAAAAAAAGACATTCATGCATGTAGCAACCGACGAGTGGTCTGGTGGGATTCTTGGATGGGGTCTTTAATTCTTTCTGGTTGTGACTTGGGACCACCCTCGCATGTGGCTCGTGTTTAGGGACATGGACATGCGCTGTTTTTGATTCAAAGTGTTTGCAAATATCACGTCTCATCTTTTCCACACGTTATATCACATTCATTCATAGGGAATTGGTGGGTCACGCACCCCCATCGAGTAGGTCATGCATGAATACTGGATGTTTTGTGGCTGTGACTTGTGACAACGTAAAAGAAAGTGGCTACACTCTCTAGAGCCTAGTGCCTGCCCGGCAGACTTCACCACAGACTCCGATACGTTACGGCCAACACACGGCACCTAAAAGGCTCCGTAATTCGGACTTTGATGACAGCATTCCTGTGGTGATATTTCCAAGCAGGTGTGACGTGTCACATTCCCACCAGCTCTCACGTGCCGTTCCACATGGTACCTCATCAACGCAGCTTGGCTCGCCCAAGCATTTTTGCACCTTGACATGTCCCAAAAGTCAATAGCATTGCAACGCCACGAGTTTTTAACTTTTTAAATAGCAGTCTCTCACGGGAGAGGTGGCAATTCCATCCATCGGGTTGGATTCATTTATTAAATGGATTAGACAAGCTTAATCCGTATTTGACTTGCTTATTAAATGGGTTGAAAATTCATGACCCGCATTCAGCATGGAACAATCCGATTGGATCCACTTAAATCTAAATAATCATTACAAGTTATACATGTCCGGTCCATAATCCACATCCATCTAGTGAATCAATCAATTCAATTATGGTTCCCTGCATAACCAAAACTGATTTTTAAGCTTAAATTTGGTCTAATCTCATTTCAATAATCATTTGATAGGGGTGTACATCGGGTCGGATCTCATGTTATTGGGCCGGGTTTGACTCGAATCGGTAATTTTATAAACACAAGAAGCCCGCCTGAATGCCCGGTAAACTATATCCGGGTTATCCGGATTCGGGTTACCGGGTCAACCGGTTAATTATAAAGTTTAAAATATATTTTTTTAGAACAACTAAAAGTTTCAATAATTGAGATAAAAAATACTATAAATATATATACAGTAAACATATAGTAAATATAAATAAATAAATATATTTTTAATGTTTATTTGTATATATATACAAATAAATAAATATAAATATATATATATATAATGTATAACCGGGTTATCGGGTCACCCGATAACCCGATTAACCACCACACTTTCTTAACCCGGAACCCGGTCCGGATAAGGACTTATCGGGCCGGGCGAGATCCGATCCGGTAAAAGACCCTATGTTACCCGCCCGATTAGGTCCGGGTTGGACCGGGTCATCGGGTCGGGCCGGGTTTTCAAACCCGGTGTACACCCCTATCATTTGATGCGCATTACCTTGCTTTCCATTAATAAAAATGGTGGGGTTGAATTGGTTAAGGTCCATTCATTCTTTTTTAGCATATGCATTAAAATAATCAAATTCAGTTTTGCCTTAAATAAGCGGGTTCTGCTAGTTAAATGGGTCAACCCTAACTCGACCCGTTTAATTGCGGGTCATGAATACTTAACCCGTGACTGACCCGCCTATCAAACGGGTCGGGTTAAGCGGGTAATACACGGGTCAGGTCAGGTTAGTTTGGCAGGTCGGGTCATGTTTTGCAACCTCTACTCTTACCCTCGATAAGAGGTGTTAGTTATTACTCGTTTGTCCAGTGTTTGAATTTGGAGGGGCACCTCTCCTCATTTGAGGCTTTGTGCTACCTCATTAGAAATGATCTCTTCTCATCGAAAGAATTTCCCACCTCACCCAAGGTTTACTCCCATCACCCGAGGGCTAGGGACCCTGCCCCCCCTAAGTCGAGACATAAACAAAAAACAAAGACATTTTATAGTGACACTTTATCGACATGATGTATAATTTCAACAACTTAGATTTATTCTTCTAAAGTTTGTAACATTGATAGTTACTATTGTACATTTAATGGGAGAGAGTAACTCTATATAAAACCATTTTCTACAATTCGAATCCATTTCATTAAATCTAAATCAATCATAATGACAGTCAACACTTATACAAATAATTGGTTGTAATTGACTCAAGCCATACATGATCTACTTGTGGATAGGGTTGTAAATGGGTACCCGATTATCCGATTACCCGAAGGTTCCGACCCGTTAGGATCCGGGTCTGGGTCCTTATTTTGGTCCCGATAAGAAAATGGTTCCGGTTTCGGTTCCAGATCCTTTTTTTTTAACCGATACCTAAACGGTTCCGGTTCCGGATCCATAGTGGCTCAGACCCGTGGACCCGGGACCCGACCCAATATATACTAACATAAGGTAACTTTATTATGTGAGAACATAACTCTTTTTACTTTTTTACTTTTCTACATTAGGGTTTTCTACTTTTCTACATCTCATTGCCTGTTTGGATGTGATTTCTGAGTTTTTGGTTAAAAGTGTCTGTTATTGATAGACAAAATGTCACATTAGTGTTTGTAGGTACGTGATCCAATTGAAATGTGAAAAAAGCATAAATTTTTTAAAGAAAAATACAGGTATTAGTCTAGACCCGGAACCGGAACCAGACCCGCCTCACAAACGGTTCCGGTTCCGGTTCTGGTTCCCATTATTCTTAACGGTTCTGGTTCCGGTTCCGGTTCCCCTTCTTAGAAAACGGTTCCGGTTCCGGTTCCACCCTGGACCCGGACTGGAACCGACCCGTTTACAACCCTACTTGTGGATGATGAAAGTTTCAAAATATATGATTAAGCTTCTTGTGCATGAGGGAGTTTTTATGAGAGAACTATACAGACTTTGAAAAAAATAATGGTATTTCTATACATAACAACGAACTAATTCTGTTTAATGGATGCAAGGGCGAAGCTATTATTTTTATAAATATTCAACACAAACTTAGTGGTAGTTGCGCATCTTGTGGGAGGACTAATTCTTTAAATTTGGAAGATATTAAAATGGAAAATTAGTGATATATCACATGGGCCTGCAACATTTCAACACCGAATACAGTTGGGGAACATAGTAAAATTTGGGCTTATACTAAATGCAAGTGAAAAGGACCGGATTGGCTAATGTGGGCCCCCATATCCTAAAACCCGGGTTGGATTAACTGTAGAATTCCACAATAAAAAAAAATCCAAACATAACTGTCAATGTATGCGTCATTATTTTTGTGTGGGGAGATTTCCCGAACCACAGGATTAAGTTAATCACAGCCATCAGATCAGGTCAAGCATTCTCACGCGCCATCCTCGCGTCATCCACGTGACACCAGGCTCGTCCCGGCTACCAGGACAGGAGGTCTGGCCGAAGTCGGACAGCTCCGGGCCCTAGCGCCGAACTGACCCACCTCGGGAGTCATCTCGGCAAGGAGCACCACCTCGGCTGAACCACCACGGGCACCACCTCGGCAGAAAGCTCCATCCCGGCTAAAGAAGCCGAGACAGAAGCCGAAGCAAGAGAGCATTCACGTGTACCCTTCATCCCCCACGTCGCCAGGCACGTGGAGGGATAGGGACACGCGCTGGTGGGACAGACGCGACATCCAGCCGCCCACGATCTTCACCAGATCCCTGGCAGAGTCCCATCCAGCGGCTGAAGCCACATCAGGGCAGGGCCCGAGGGCAGATCCGCTGGTACTCCTACCGCCAAAGGCGCCCAACAGGATCTGGCCCAACAAGATGTGCATTAAATGCGATGTGGGCTGACCCGACGGGCATTTAATGCATAGTGGGCTGGATTGGACCACAATTAATGCAATGTGGGCTGATAGTGACTTCCCAGTCCAATCGTGGGACCCACACCACAATATCTTCCAAAGATACGTTCCACACTCTATAAATAGAGATTCATGCCACCATCTAAGGTACGCCATTTTTCCATACCAGAGCCGTTACTCTGCCTCTCTTCCTCCTCTCCTTCCATTGTTCCAGTTCCCATACTGACTTTGGCATCGGAGAGCCTTGCGCCGCCCAGGCCAGGGTCCTCTGACCGTTTGCTATTCCCTTTCAGGCTTCCGGACGGCATCCAGACGTTTCCAGCAGCCATCATCTTCTCGGATAAGTCCTATAAGGCTCCTCCTTATTGTGGGTCATTATTTTCTGCACCTACAATTTTGAAATAAGAGGAGCCTCCGACATCTTGCGGCTGAGATGCTCACAAAACAATTGGAAATTGTTAATTATTCAAATCGATGCCAGCAACTTGTAATTGCGTCCCACATTGTTTTTGGGCCAACACCAACAAAGTTCGATTTGTTTACTTTATTGCCCATGCACCCAATGCAATTAATTCTCATTATTGAGAAATGACATATTTTTTTGGTACCCCACTCAATGGGATAAAAAAAAGAGCCAAAAGACCACACACATGGAAAGAGACTCCGCACAAGCAGAAAAAATATATAGCACCACAGTTCTAACCTTGACACTCAGGTGAGAACCGTCACTCGTTACCACTCACATAAAAAATATATATATATATATATGGAGTCTGGTAACTGCTCAGATAAGGCACTACATTTGAACCCATTCTTATTTGTGCCCCCCCCCCCCCCCCCCCCAAAAGACCACACACATGGAAAGAGACTCCGCACAAACAGAAAAAATATATAGCACCACGGTTCTAACCTTGACACTCAGGTGAGAACCGTCACTCATTACCACTCACGTAAAAAATATATATATATATATATATATATGGAGTCCGGTAACTGCTCAGATAAGGCACTACATTTGAACCCATTCTTATTTGTGCCCCCCCCCCCCCCCCCCCCCCCCCCCATTGATGAGTCCCAACTACACTTATGGATTGGTAAATCCTACAGGCCTCGGTCCATGGGCCTTTATTGAAATTGGTCAGGCCAAACACAAGCCTTCCCCCCCTCCATTGATGAGTCCCAACTACACTTATGGATTGGTAAATCCTACAGGCCTCGGTCCATGGGCCTTTATTGAAATTGGTCAGGCCAAACACAAGCCTTCCCCCCCTCCATTGATGAGTCCCAACTACACTTATGGATTGGTAAATCCTACAGGCCTCGGTCCATGGGCCTTTATTGAAATTGGTCAGGCCAAACACAAGCCTTCCCCCCCTCCATTGATGAGTCCCAACTACACTTATGGATTGGTAAATCCTACAGGCCTCGGTCCATGGGCCTTTATTGAAATTGGTCAGGCCAAACACAAGCCTTCCTTGCTGTGTTGACCGATGAGGCCCCTTTCTTCTGCCCTCTTCTAATTTCTAATTCTAATCCTAACGATGCCTCTCTCTCTTCTTCCACTTGCAACCCTCTTACTTTCCACTCTCTTCTTCTACTTCCTCTTGAGATTCATCTACTCTTTGTTCTGGGTGCCATGGAAACTGCAGCTCCACTTCCAAAGACAGGGCCTAAGGGGCCCACCACGCCACCCCATCTTTGGAAATTCTGGGGAGATCAGAGATCTGATTGCAAGGGCTCAATCAGAGCCGTTGGCTGCTGGTTTTGGGCATGGGATCATGGAGAGAGTGATGCCCCACTACTACCACTGGTCGAGGAGGTACGGGAAGACTTTTGTGTATTGGTTTGGGTCGAAGCCGCGGATTGCGCTGGCGGATCCGGATCTGATAAAAGAGGTTCTGGTGAATGCGAGTGGGTGCTTTGAGAAGGTGCGGTTCAACCCTCTGTCGGGGCAGCTCTTTGGTCAGGGTCTTGTGGGACTGGAAGGGGACAAGTGGGCTCGTCATAGGCGGATCGCTAACTCAGCCTTTAACATGGAACGAGTCAAGGTGCTCTCTCTCTCTCTCTCTCTCTCTCTCTCATACACTTGGTGTTGTAGATCAGTTCGTCTAGGACCGGCTAGAGGAGAGTTTACCAGCTTTCTTCTGGACCGGATGGATTAGTAATATCCAAAAAAAAAAACCCACCAAATCATACATGCAATAGGAATAAGTTAGAAGAGAGATTGTCGAAGTATTTAGGTCAAATGGGTAAGAGGGAATTCTTTAAACCCTCTCGTGGAATCCACTTGATGCCTTCTAATTTTGGAGTTGTGTGATTGAAAGGGTCTCACTGTGGAAGTCCTGATCCTCCATCAAGGGAATTTAACTTTGGGGGACTTAATGTAAAAGAAATATTATAGGAAGGGAAAATGTAAAAAAAAAAAAAAAAAAACTTATTAATTAACAGAATTCACAGGGGGCTCTTTGAAAATCTTCCGGTAGAATGAGCCTTCAGCCCAAAGACCCTTGTACCTGCTTCTCTGCCTCCATCACTCTGTCCAAGATGAATGTAATCCCCTCCTCAGTTATATCCCCAAATATCAGTTCAATGGGACATGTCTGAAACACGTGTAACAAAACGGCCAGTTACATTTTCAATTATATGTTCAATCCTAAGGTGGGAACCACTCCTTTTGAAATGAGATTTGAGAATGTGTCACGAGAAGGGTGATATTCATCTGGATTATGATCATGCGAGCCCTACAGTAGGTTACACGAGAAGCGTGTAAAAGTTACCATAGAGGATCTTGACTCCTCGTATGAACGAGGGCTAAAATACATCTTAATCAAATCATCACAATCCTTGAGTATACCATAAAATAGGGACCCCTTGATAGGGTTTGGCACCCATCCACCCAATGTGCACTCATCTTGAACGGTGAAGACTTATAGGCCAATTATCAAGTGGTTAAGATGATGGCTAGAGCCTCTGTCACCTTACACTGGGCAATTGGTTACAGTGCGCGAGTTTGAGTTCCCAATTGTAGAAAAAAAAATCTACACTTAAAAGTTTACCTAGCTGAAGCTTGGCCCAGTTGGCTACAAGCATAGTAGTTGCACTTGGATTATCACTATTACTAATATGTTGTTTTCACAATCCAAGTGATGCCTCTGCTACTACATGCTTACTTTTAATATCTGATCATAATCATCAGTTAAATGATATGATCTTGGATTCTGGAAACTTGGGTAATATCAAGCAATAATGGATAGTAATGCATACCTGGTGCCATGAATTTAGTGTCCCCTGGCTGAATCCAAGCTTTGGTGACCAGATGTGAGGCTCTGCATCTTTTATATCTGTTCTCTACTTCTCTCCCTTGAGTGATTTTTTTTTTTTGCATAATCTCTCCCTTAAGAGTTATTAGACAATGATCATAATCATAATTGCAAGTGATGCAATTGTAATTGCTAGAAGAGGGACCAAGTATCTCCATATTTTATATCTGTTCATCTATAGAAAAAAAGGTTTCCATTTTACAAAGAATAAAACCATTGCCTTCATAACATTGTAATATTTAACGTATAGAAACCTTCAAAGCCTTTTCACCTATGGAACTAGATGAGGAAAATGGCAGAACTTACAGAGTCAACCCCAGATAGATGTTATAAGGATTCGATGATAAGACGACAAGAATAGTCGATGTGACCGCTAAGGTAACTTTAACTTGTGCTCATTTTGGATTTCAGGGTTGGGTACCTGAAATCACCACAAGCACGAGAAATATGTTGGAGAAATGGGAAAGAAATGGATTAGACGGCCACGAGTTTGAAATAGAGGTACACAAAGAGCTCCATAACCTTACAGCAGACATCATCTCTAGAACTGCCTTTGGAAGCAACTATGAAGAGGGGAAGCTCGTCTTCCAATTGCAAGAAGAACAAATGCTTCTAGTATCACAAGCTATTCGAAGTGTATATATTCCTGGATTCAGGTATTGTTACAAATTATTAGTTGCATTGCTTATCATAACAGCTGAAATCTGAATTATAATGATGATCAGTTGAACATAATGATTTTTTCATTTATTGTAGATTTATACCCACAAAGAAGAACAGAAGGCGGTGGATACTGGAAAAGAAAATCCGAGAATCTCTAAGAAAGCTTATTGAGATAAATGGTGAAGTGAGCCAAAGTTCAAAGAATTTGCTTGGTTTAATGACGTTCGCTAACAGAAACCAAGAAGAAAGGGAAAGAATTGGAATTGAAGAAATAATAGATGAGTGCAAGACATTCTACTTTGCAGGAAAGGAAACGAGCGCCAATCTTATGACATGGGTGCTGCTGCTTCTTGGATTGCACCAGGAGTGGCAAACCAGAGCCCGTGAAGAAGTTGTCCGCGTTTGTGGTAGCCATTCCTCTCCTACTATTGAGGGTTTAACCCACCTAAAGTTGGTGAGTTTGATTTTTGCTATATTCTTATTCTCTTTTTCTAAGATATTTTGGTAGGGTAGGCATGCTAGTAACCGTTTGGTAGAATGGTGTGGAGATTTTATCAGTTGATGGTTAAATTTCTTCAATTACTTTTCTTTGCTAATTTTTGTGTGTTCATTTATTTGACAATTAGTGCTTTGTGATTCAATCAAATGTTGAGTACTACTGCTACCAATTTAGCACGAGTGTGTTTGGACTCTTGGGAGGGCTTATATCATGAAAAACACTCATATTAGGTAGCAGAAGCATTTGCTTATTTCTTTGTACATGAGTCTATTAGAAGTTTATCCTTTTGGGCCCCATTTTGATCTTTCGTTCTCAGGGAAGCACTCAGTTTAACTGTAAATCTAATTTCCTTTGATTGATTACAACAGAATGCAAAACAACTGTTTTACAGATAACTCAGATTGTCCCAATATCTGAACCCTCTTTTATGCTTGTACTGTCCATGCATTTGAAGAATTAAACTTTTTCTAAGTTTACCATTAAGTATAGTTTCACTGCATGTGACTCTGTTTACCTATAAGTGGTGAAGACAAAGAACAAAACATTCAATAAATAGTATTAAAAAACTCACTAGTATTTTGCTCAATCTCAATCAAATCTATTCAAATTCGCGTTTTTCTTATCCATGACTCATGGAGAGGATCAGTTTAAGTGGGAGGTCCACACTTTCAAGGTAGAATTTCTCTGTTATTGGGATGTATAAATGAGGTTTAAATGAGGTTATGTTAAGTAGTGAGTTTGCCGCACCTTTAACGCTAGGCATTTTGGGTGTATTGGTTAGCAACTTGAGAAGATATCAGAGCCAACACATTCTGGATTCATCCGAGCAGGGCGAAAAAGACCCCATGTTGCGTCTTGTGTGAGGGCGCATGTGCGCAGAGCAAAAAGGCTCCACCCGACGCACCGGCATGTGCTTCGAATCAGAACGGTGTCCCTTCCAAAGTGGATGGGTGGGGGTTAAGTAGTTAGTTTGCCGCACCTTTAATGTTTAGGCATTTTGAGCGTATTGGTTAGCAACTTGAGCCCCGATTCACATGTATACTGAGCTAAATGCACTCTGTTTATGATTTTTTTTTAAAGAACACCAGTCTTTTCCTTTCTCTGCTGAGTTTAGCATTTTTCTCATCAACTTGCTTGCAATTCTGTTACAGATAGGAATGATAGTAGATGAATCTCTACGACTTTACCCTCCGGCAGTGATGCTAATGAGGCAAAGTCGCAAGGATGTCAAGCTAGGAGCCATGGTTATTCCTGCCAACACTCAACTTTATTTGCCCATGACTGCCATTCACCATGACATGAAACTTTGGGGTAAAGACGCGGAAAAATTCAATCCATTAAGATTTTCCGAGACAAGAAAGCATTTTGCTGCATTCTTTCCATTTGGATTGGGGCCTAGAATTTGTGTGGGTCAGAACTTGGCTACAGTTGAAGTGAAAATTGTCCTAGCAATGATTCTTCAAAGATTTTCTTTCATCGTCTCGCCTTCATATGTTCATGCCCCCATGCAGCTTCTCACTTTGCAGCCTCAATTTGGTGCACAGATTCTCTTTCACAAGATTTGAAACATGAAAACTGTACTTTGAATCTTTGATATGTAATATTCAAGATTTCCATGTATTGCATTAATCTACATGAACAGAAAAAGGCATCTCTGTTCGTGATATTAGCCCAACTAAACATGCATTCACGTTTACACGGCACTCGGTATGTGTTGGTTTATTTCTGGTAATTCTCTTCTAAAATGGTCTTCAAAATGAAATAAAATTTGTAGATCTGTGACGCTCTTTGCCTTTTAAGGTGTTTTAGATGTAAATAAGATGATGAAGTATATAAGTGGCTTTATTGGAGACTCATCAGAGAGTTTTAGACCTGTTTGTTTGTATTAAAATAGGTAGAAATTGCACACACATGAATTCTTGGTCAAATAACCTCTACCTATGGTTGTTAAAAAGGGAAGGTGTGAATGATATGAGGTGAGCGGTGAAGGATATAAGGTATCAAAGTAAATAAAACCTTATTTTTTTTAGGATTTGAATTACCATGATAATATCTTACATATTCACCTTATCCACTTTCCATTAAACAGGAGGTTATTTGCTGATTGTTTTTATTCACCCTGGATCTTCGTTGTTTCCCCCACTTATGGTATAAATTCCTATCCATTTTTAGGCACTAGTTCCTATATCTTACATCTTTCTTTATTCCACCCATGTAAGTACACCTATATATTTTTTTTTCTTAATTTCAATGCATGCTTAATAGCACATCCCTTCCCTTTTGAGTTAAAAGGCCTCTGCAATTTTATGGATCTTCTGGTGGACTTATAAACCATTAACCGTGTAAGAGATATATTTACTTGTTAATGTCTTCTTGCCTACACAGATCAACAGTTGTCTAAAACTTCCACACTTTTACATCATGCCAAATCACAATAGTCTTTCAGTAATCTTAGTTTTCTACACATTTTAAACATTATGCCAAATCACAACAGACCAACGCTCATATAAAATTCCCACACATTTTCACATTATGTCAAATCACAATTTGGGATTTGGGATTTGTACAATCCTCAACCTAATTCCATGGGACTGATTCCAACTCCTAGACCAAGTGTATCACAACATGATTTGTGGTTATTGGATTAAAAAAAAAAAAAGTTCTAGCTGAATAAAGAGAAGGTTTTTTTTGCTAATTGGTAAATTTGTATTGAAGGAGGGGCAAAACACCCAAGGCAGGAGAAGAAAAAATACATCCAAAAGCCACTTACAGAAGGGGCTCAACCTTAAGAAACAAAGCTGAAACAAGCTAACCAGAAAAAACCAAAGAGAGCTCATCTTGAACTGATAGCATACCCGGATGGATAAGAAGCCGAAACATTGTATCCAACCTGCAAACATTGAAAGACCTCTTCACTGACCAGCACCCCAATTGAAGGCAGAAGAAGCTACAAATCGTCGACCAAGGCAGACTCTGATCTTCCGGCTTGAAGGCTCGACTGAGAACTGGCAGAAAAGAGAACTGGCTGAAAAGATCCGAAGAGAGCAACCAAAACTGAACACCCCACAAGGTAAGGAGAATAGAGGTAGAGAAGCATATTCAATGATTTGAGAGTTTCTCTCAACTTCAACTTCAACTTCGTGGATTTCTTTGAGCTTTTTTGGGTGAAAGAAAGAACAGGTGGAGAAGCAAACTCACTGAGGCTAAAACTCTTAAAGAGGATTTGACGAGGAAAAAAGTAGAAGGAATCGAGAGCAGCGTAGAAAGACGCTTCCCAATTTAGCTTCTAAAAATATCCAGTTCAAATTCCGGCAAGTGAATTTGCACATTTTGTGAGTAAGATAAGGTCGAGTGGTTGAAGGTTTAAAGAGACTTGGATGGTTCATATCTTTGAACCATATCAGCATTCACAAAACAGAAAAGAATTAGTCAAAGTATGGCCACGGTGGTAAGTAAGCTTGATGAAAAAGTGGGCCACCGTGTCCATACAAGAGGCTTATTAGCTGTTATCAAGCAGTAGGGCACAAGTGCATCCAGGAGATCTATCGGTTTATGACCAAAATAGGAAATTAAAATTACTGAAACATGCATGGACAAGAGAGTCATTTATGACAAAAGACCATAGTTACAAATGCGCATAGCATAAGATCCTAAATAAAACTCAGCTGATACCATGCAGCACACACCAACATGAAGAAAATAGAAAATCACGAACCTAGATAGTCTTAGAAGACAGGACTTCAAGCTTTTCCATCCTCCACCACCCCCACCACCTTTGCCCTCTTCCTTCTTTTCCTCCTCTCTCCTTGGAGGCGGCTCCTCCCATTCCTTCTCTTTTTTTTCTCCTTTTGCCTTTTTTCCTCTTCCCTCCTTTTCTCCTCTCTCCTTCCTTCTTCCTCCTCCCATTCCTTCTCTTTCCTCCTAGTCTCTTCTTCCTCTTCTCTCTTCCTAGCCTCCTCTTCCTCCTTTCGCCTTGCCTCTCTCTCTTGTTCCTTCTCTCTTTCCTCCTCTTCTTTCTTCCTAGCCGCCTCCTCTTTCCTCCTAGTCTCTTCTTCCTCTTCTCTCTTCCTAGCCTCCTCTTCCTCCTTTCGCCTTGCCTCTTCTCTCCTTCTCTTTCCTCCTCCTCTTGTTCCTTCTCTCTTTCCTCCTCTTCCTTCTTCCTAGCCGCCTCCTCTTTCCTCCTAGTCTCTTCTTCCTCTTCTTTCTTCCTAGCCGCCTCCTCTTTCCTCCTAGTCTCTTCTTCCTCTTCTCTCTTCCTAGCCTCCTCTTCCTCCTTTCGCCTTGCCTCTCTCTCTTGTTCCTTCTCTCTTTCCTCCTCTTCTTTCTTCCTAGCCTCCTCTTCCTCCTCCTCCCGTTGCCTGCCTTTTTCCTCTTGCTTTTCCTTCTCAATATCTTCTTCCATTTTCTTCTCTTCATACTCGGCACACGAAGCGCATTCCAATATAACTGACTCAGATTGAGCAGTATATAAAATGTTTTATAGTGGTGTTGGAGACATTGAAGGACATGGCCAAGATATCTTCATCGATGGTCCGGAAGACTGACCACTTCCCTGCTAGGAACTGAGGCCTGTTGTTCCGGGCCATTGTGGAGAACCCCATGAAGACAAGAGAGTCATTGTTGAAGGAGATCTGAGCCATGGGATGGAAGCGCGGCACTGCAAACACATCCCCTTCCTTCACTCTAAACCTTGCATTCTTGCACTGGGGAGCATCGCTCGGGCAAACCACACGTATCATCCCTTGACCCTGGAGCACCACTGCGATCTCTGTCGCTCTTGGATTCCAGTGTGGCCCCATCATAGTCCCCTTCCAATATCAAAAGCAACACAAACACATTAGTTGTTGCCAATGGTATATAACAGACGATAGCATTACACAGAAACCATGGTTCAAAAACTTGCCAGTACTGGTACATAACAAACTATAGCATTACACACAGAAACCATAGTTCTAAAACTTGGCCAACTATTGGCTGGGAAGAAAAAAAAGGAATACTCCCTCAGTACTTAGGCCTGTTTGTGTCATGTAGTCAAATTTCAAAATAAGTAGGATAATATTTTTGTAAGCGGTTAAAAATGAGGAACTGAAGTTGAATATCCAAAAATGATCACCACATAACCTCTCGTTTGATGGAAATGGAGTCAAGGTAAGACGTACGGGGCAATAAAATCCTAGCTATCACCCAAATTATTCAATACCTAGGACAGTCAAGGTTCCATTTACATTTCTCCCTTAAATCCTTCACCCTCACCTCTTTAATAATGCTTGGGTGGAGCTCATTTCACCATAAATTCCTTGGTATTCGATTTCTATATATTTCATGCTGTCTGAGACTTGGGTTAACTTGGTCAAGGCAAGATTAACCAGGCCAAGACTCACTCAAAAGCTCATGAGCTTTTTGAGAAACTTATATGTACTTCATTTATTTTATTTTATTTTATCTTATCTTATCTTTATAAGCCATGTCTAGACTTAAGTTTGAATGTTTACAGCCAAGGTTTTAGTTGGAGAATCATGAGAACAAATACACTGTATTTGATGATCCAAGGCGTTGTACAGAAAAAAAAAAAAGAACAAATACACTGTTGCTATATACAAGGTTTTATCCAAGAGAACAATTAGAACAAATCATCACCTAAGTTAGTAGGTGAGGTGAAGAACATGGTGATCATAGTAGTGCAATAGAAAACCGCATGGCATCAATGAACCATAATAGCAACACATGGAGAGTATATAAAGGTAAAAAGGAAGTTGCACACCTTATTCAGGTTCACCATAAATGCACCAACATCAGATCCTTTTAGTGCATGAAAATCTTTGGAGGTCACGGCCAAGCTCCACCCATTGCAGTTCTTGAAATCTGGTTTCGCCTTGAGAATGTTGAAACTCTTGCCCTTCTTATTGTCTAGGCTATGCGAGCTTCCACCGCCTACTAGTGCTTGGATTATTCCTTCCCTCCAGTCAAACTTATCATTTTCAGTGTTCTTTGACATGTGTACGATTGATGGAGGCTTCTTTGCCATTGTTATACCCTTCATTTCTTCCTCAGACACCTTATTTGGAAACAAGTGGGGTTAAGTTTCAATTCAAGGAAAGAAATTGACAGACCATCTTCCATGCTCCTCACCTTAAATGCCACTTGGAGAACTCTCTCATCGAAGCCTAAGACCAAGTCAGAGATTTTTGAATAGGCCCCAAAATACTCCAGCTGCAGAAAGAGAGACAGAGAACTATCATCGAACGGACAAGCAAATAAAAAGCAAGAAGAAGGTATTATTAAACATGGGAATGTTCTGATTGCATGTTGCATATATATTCACCCCCCTACTTAGGTGTCCTCTTATCAGTTTGGGTGGGGCACGTGGAAATGTCTCTTTATGGATATGGGCCAATAAAAAAAATTCCCCCGTTAGATTATTTTAACCCTTGATTTAATAGCTTTAAAGTTTAATAGTCTTTTAACTATGAATTTCTTTGAGATTCAATCCAATGGTGTATAAAGATATGATGCAAATCAACTTAGGCCTGGTGACATATCATGGGAGGTGAGTGTGTGAAAGGGTTTGCACTAATGAAAAGTGGGTCCAAGGGGCCCCCATAGAGCTAGATTGTTTGATTTATGTAATTGAATTCCTAGTATTTCAACTAATGGTTAAAAATGAAAGAAGGGTGAATATCCATAAATAACTATAAAACAATTTCCCTTCTCAACACAAAATGAATTTAAGGGGAGATGGGAAACACACACTCAGCATATACCCTAATAAATCAAATTCAAGGTCACCCCACCTCTTTTTTCAGTTTTTTTCATACACCTGTGCAAACACCACACCCCCACACAAACTACACCATGTCCTTATCGGGGGATGCTTCTTTAATATCCCTTCGTTGAGCCCATTTGACCATGAACTCCCATGTATTCTATTCCTTGGGAAGGAATAGGCGTCCTAAGGTGGAATTCTTAAATCCTCCCCTTAGATGGAGGATATAAAATTCTAGCAAAATACACATAATTGGTATTCTAAGAATTTCAAAATGTCATTTGAGACTTTTTAAGTGGCTGGAATTTGGGATTCTGAAAAAGAATCATGATAAACCATGCATCACATCATGTCCAAACAAAAAAAAAATGCACACCAAATTCTTGCATGCTCCGGGTTTGATCTATATGACCTCCGGGCGGTACAAAGTACACCTCTTCCATAGAGGCAGGTAGTAACCTAATCTTTAAGAGTCTGTTAAGGGGGGAGCCCTCTTATCTATCAATGGAAAGATCTCTGTGCGTGGCGTGATAATGAATCCTAGAAAAGATCGATTGATACTCCCTCCCCAGTCCCACGAAGATCTCTACGTACTTGTCCAGTCTAGGACCTGAGATCTTCCGGCCTCTATGTTGTAAGGGTGCGACGGAACAAGCTAAAGAGCCCTTCCTTTAGATCGTCGCTTTCCGGGAAGGCACTAGATTAAGCCTATATATCCCTTTTGAGGGAATTTCGCTCCAAATCAAAGACGACTTGCTTTGCTGCATTTCTTGGGAATCATCTCCGGTGAAAAATCCTTAGTAAGGAAACAGGCCCTTAATGAAATTGTATCTCAATCCATGCGATGTTAAAGCCACCATACCTCAAAGATCCATTCAAGTTACTGTCTGGGAATCGAAGCAGAGAGAAACAGGAAATAAATTTAGATCATCACTCCAAATATGGATTTCAAACCTGTATATTTTCATTGATTTTGCTAGTGAAGATTGCAAAGATCCTAAGCTTCTCTCTCATAGGATTTGCATAGCTTTGCACATAAAAGACTGAACAGCATCTGAGTCTGAAGATATCGCCACGCTCTAATTCAACCTGATGACGCTTGTCCTCACCATTATGGTATGTCAACTGTCCCCTACCTGTAACACCCATGCATTAATCTCACATTGAAGATTCTTGAACATTTACAAAATCAAGTAATTAGGCAAACCTATTCTGCAGATCTTGTCAAAAAAAAAAATGATTTTGATAAAAGATTTTGAGTTGAAAATTTCAAACCCATATCAAGTACTTTTATACTTTCTTTCATTACTAGAGTCACACCTCAGATAGTACTGAAAAGAAAATGGCATTTATATTTGTTTACCATAATCCTAAGTTAGCAATAATGCAAGTCACCTAAGGGGAACACATCTAGCCTCCATTGGTCTAGTAAGAGCGCATTTGTTTGCATAAAATACATAAAAAGTAAATACACAGAAGTACAACATTGCACCTCATTTTTAACCACTTGTAGAAATACAATTTTAGATATTCAATTCAATTACATGAAACAAACACGCCTTAAGAACCCAAAGCCATCACTCATAATAATTCAATATCTAGAAGAGCCAAGATCACATCTCTACATCTAACCTGTTTTGCTTCACATATATTCCCACCTTATATCCTCCACTCCTCTCCTCGTCAGATCACCTAATTAATAATCCTTGAATGAAAGTTCAATTGACCTACAAAGAGGCCTTAATTTTTTCTTTTTCTATGCCAACCTTATTATGTCCAGGATTCATTTTTTACTCCCTTACAAAAGATTATGCTTTAATTTAATTTTATTGTTTATTTATTTTACTTTATTTTTGTTCTCTCATCTTATCGATTTGCAAGCCTTAAAGAACATTAAAGAATTTTAAAATCTTTTTCATATTCAATTCTTATTTCTAACTTTCTCCCTAGAAATCACCTACAAAGTCGACAAACCCAGATATATATGCATTGCAATATGAACTTATCTAGATTTATTTATAAAATATATATATTTGTCAATTTCACATAATTTTTATTATAATTAACATAAATAGAATAATAGACACTCTTTTTTCTTGAAAGGTAACAAAAATACATACTTATCTGCTGATTGACCCACTTGATTGAACTTTATCTCCAAGCCGTCCAATAATTAAATCATATTTTTTTATCAGATCATACATGAACCCTGTTGTAAAAACTAGAAGGGATTTGACTTTACTAAAAAGCATAGAAACAAAAAAAAAAGAAAGTTTCCTTATTTTATAACACCATGTCACTGATTAAATACCTGAGTCCACATAAAACACCATGTCTGTTTGGAGCATAACTGGAAGGAACAAAGAACTGGGTTCCATGGTGATGAACTGAAGGTGGTGTGGCCCTCTATAGCCATCATCGACTTCAACGGCTGAGATCTGACCAGAATCAGTCGAGGCAAGGATTCTCCTTTTCTCCCTAGTTATCAAACGGTGAGGACTAGAGACATCTTCTTTCTTCAATGCTATAGCATTTAAAGGGTCACATACAAGGAACAAAAACAGGAGAAGTGTAGATATCATGGAAATGCTTGGCTTTCTTGGCATCGTAGTAGTTATGGAAAGGATTGGAAAGTCTCATAATCTTCTTCTTCTTCTTGCTCTCTGTAGCGGAGAAGGTTTTGGATATTTATTTTACTGTTGAGTGGGAGATGAAGACGAAAAGCAGATATACGTGGTACTTTCTCATGCAGCATCTGCCACGTGCGACCCATACGTGGCGTTCTTCTATAACAAAATGAATGCGTATATTGACGCATCGGACTTTTGCCGCAGAGGCTCTTTACAGATGTTCTAAAAGTCTAAAGGGAAACATTCCTATCCAGATATAAGATGATGTTTATTTTTATTATTATTTTTTATTATTATCGGAGGATTTCTAATTTTTTGGTTTGGACTAATCCCTTCGGATTTAGAGAGAAGTTAGATAAACTCCCATATAGTTCTAGAGTAGTAGTACAGTTTCGAACATACAACCTCCGGATATAAACCATGATCTTAGGCTAACTAAGCTAACCTTAAGGCGGTTCTCAACCCTTTAGATTACTTGCTCAATTTGAGGTGATGAGATGAGGTAAGTTTGGATGGAGGTAGTTTAAGTTGCTATATTAGGCTATTGATCTAAGAGTGATACTTTCACTTGATGACCAAGGATTGATTAATTCGTAGACACGTAGATTTTTATTTAATTGGGGCGGATGATTCTTAATTGAAAATGTCAAAATCAACATGCACTACTAATAATATCCACTTATTATATGGTATAATGACTCAAATTTTATTTTTCTAAAAAATTAAGTATAAAGAACTCACATCCTACTACTAACACTCAGTTCCTGCATAAAGTTTATTAACTACAACAACTAATTCATAAAAAAGTTAGTTTTTTATTTAGATTTCAAATAAGTGTGATGCAAATCAAATTAGCAACGACACTACCATAATAATAAAGAAACTTCAAAAAAGTAATAATGATTATCATATGAAAATAATATCTCTTCTTTCCTCAAACTAAAGAGTTCCTAATAATAAATCTTCGATTTTCCATCCTAATCTTTGTTATGTCCCAGATCCCTCCCCCCAAATCTTTCGAAGTTTGAAACACCCACGCTAAAACATTCTTCGATAAATTTGGACTTCAAAGATCAAATCGGCTTTAAAGAGTCCGTGGGGCCCAACGGCTATTACAGAAAATCACAACTATTAGATATCTCCATCTCAAAGCTCATAGTAGGATCACCTACCACATGTTGTAGACTTTCTTGCTGTAGCCTGTGTACAGGATCCGAATTC
Organism: Litsea cubeba; assembly: GCA_012931725.1. NCBI lineage: Eukaryota > Viridiplantae > Streptophyta > Magnoliopsida > Laurales > Lauraceae > Litsea > Litsea cubeba. The sequence continues at coordinate 10,544,932 of CM022944.1, read as the reverse complement.
GATACAAGATTCTCTATTTCAACTCTTCTCCCATCTCCTTCCTTTCCCATATAAAAAACCTTGAAAATACAAGTAGCATTAGTAGAAGAGGGAGATCTTGAGATCGAGAGTGCAAAACAATTTCGGAGAACTGGAGGGGGCGACAACTTAACTGAAATGGGGGATGGGCCATCTGGCCCGTGCCTCCTTTGGGCCTTTTTGGGTCCAACCTGGGGCCACCGCCCTAGGTACAAATAACATGGGTCGGTGGCGAGGCAATATCTATTTCGAGACTTGATTTTGGGTTTCTTTTCAAAACACTTGGTTGTGGGCCGCTCCTGGGTGAGACTAACGTGCCAACCCCACTCAACCGTAAGTGTATTGTTATAATGCCTAATACTTTATATGTAACTCGTATTCTGTCCGATATATATATATATATATATTTTGTATGAGTAAAACTCAGGTCTTTGTCATATTCAAGGCATGTTCCTACGGTACCCATGCCATATCTGGGCATCATTGGTGTGTTGATGATCTAGTCTCCCATTGTAAGTTTATCTATATTACTAAAGGGATGTATACACTTCCTGGAGGAGGACACCTGGCATCTCTTGGAGATGGACACGTGGCAGCAGCCAGCCTAAAATGGTATTCTGCTAATCTCTCATTCTCCATCTAAAATTTCTCCATCTCTCCCTCCCTAAAATCTCTCCTTCTCCATGCTAATGCAATCCCTAAAATCTCTCATTCTTCATCTAAAATTTCACTTCCAAGACAATTAACCACACAAAATGGGGAATAGGAAAATCCCAAATTGTAAAGGATTGAAATATAATCCTTAATTCCATAGAAGAAATCTGTGCTCTCTGTGGGGCCCACTTGAGGCCTACATCACTGTCAAGGTTGGGACCCACTGATCATCCTAACCAATTCAACAGGAACCCACAAATTTTAATGGCTTAAAAAAAAAAAAAACAAATAGAGTGGTCGATTGTGGGCTCAATTGGTCAGAATCTATATTACTAAAGGGATGTATACACTTCCTGGAGGAGGACACTTGGCATGTCTTGGAGATGGACACGTGGCAGCAGCCAGCCTAAAATGGTATTATGCTAATCTCTCATTCTCCATCTAAAATTTCTCCATCTCTCCCTCCCTAAAATCTCTCCTTCTCCATGCTAATGCAATCCCTAAAATCTCTCATTCTCCATCTAAAATTTCACTTCCAAGACAACCACACACAATGGGGAAGAGGAAAATCCCAAATTGTAAAGGATTGAAATATAATCCTTAATTCCATAGAAGAAATCCGTGCTCTCTGTGGGGCCCACTTGGGGCCTACATCACTGTCAAGGTTGGGACCCACTGATCATCCTAACCAATTCAACAGGAACCCACAAATTTTAATGGCTTAAAAAAAAGAAACAAATAGAGTGGTCGATTGTGGGCTCAATTGGTCAGAATGGGTGCAAACCTACATGGATCCATTGTGATTCAGGGGAGATCTCTGTTTTTTATCCATTTGGATATCATCTACACATCTAGCAAGATATTTCTGTCACACCCTCGTGATTTGATTAAAATTATTTTATCAATCAATTCATGGGTCCCGGCCCGCATCATTTGATTTTATGGACGGTTAGAATAAAGATGGTGGACCCCATTCATCTGGGTCCCACTTAAAAATATTTGGTCAATTTTTTAGGTCTACGATAATTTGATCCTTTGATCTTTTTAAATCAATTCATGGGTCCCATCCCGCATAATATGCTTTTTTGGACGGTTAGAATAGAGATGGTGGGCCCCATTCATCTGGGGGGTTCCACTTAAATAGGTTATGTTTGGTTAATTTGTGAGGTTTATGATTATTTGATCATTTGATCTTTATCAAGCAATTCATGGGTCCATCCCGCATCATATTATTTCATGGATGGTTAGAATATAGATGGTGGACCCCATTCATCTTCGGGGTCCCACTTAAATAGGTTAGGTTTGGTCAATTTGAGAGGTCTATGATCATTTGATCTTTATCAATCAATTCATGGGTCCCGGCCCGCATCATTTGATTTTATGGATGGTTAGAATAAAGATGGTGGACCCCATTCATCTGGGTCCCACTTAAAAATATTTGGTCAATTTGTTAGGTCTATGATCATTTGATCCTTTGATCTTTCTTAATCGATTCGTGGGTCTCATCCCACATAATATGATTTTATGGACGATTAGAATAGAGATGGTGGACCCCATTCATTTAGGGGGTTCCACTTAAATATGTTAGGTTTGGTCAATTTGTGAGGTCCATGATCATTTGATCCTTTGACCTTTATCAAGCAATTCATGGGTCCCAGCCCGCATCATATGGTTTCATGAATGGTTAGAATATAGATGGTTGACTCCATTCATATGTGGGGTCCCACTTAAATAAATTAGGTTTGGTCAATTTATGAGGTCTATGATCATTTGAACTTTTTCAATCAATTCATGGGTCCCGGCCCACATCATATGATTTTATGGACGGTTAGAATAGAGATGGTGGACCCCATTTATCTGGGTCTCACTTAAACATATTTGATCAATTTGTTAGGTCTACGATTATTTGATCTTTTGATCTTTTTAAATAAATTCATGGGTCATATCCCGCGTAATATGGTTTTATGGACGGTTATAATAAAGATAGTGGACCCCATTCATCTTAGGGGTCCCACTTAAATAGGTTATGTTGGGTCAATTTGTGAGGTCTATGATCATTTAATCCTTTGATCTTTATCAAGCAATTCATGGGTCCCAGCCCGCATCAAATTATTTCATGGACAGTTAGAATATAGATGGTGGACCCCATTCATCTTGGGGTTCCTACTTAAATAGGTTAGGTTTGGTCAATTTGAGAGGTCTATGATCATTTGATCTTTATCAATCAATTCATGGGTCCCGGCCCGCATCATTTGATTTTATGGACGGTTAGAATAAAGATGGCGGACCCCATTCATCTCGGTCCCACTTAAAAATATTTGGTCAATTTGTTAGGTCTACGATCATTTGATCATTTGATCTTTTTAAATCAATTCATGGGTCCCATCCCGCATAATATGATTTTATGGACGGTTAGAATTTAGATGGTGGACCCCATTCATCTGGGGTCCCACTTAAATAGGTCGGGTTTGGTCAATTTGAAAAGTCTATGATCATTTGATCTTTATCAATAAATTCATGGGTCCCGGCCCGCATCATTTGATTTTATGGACGGTTAGAATAAAGATGGTGGACCCCATTCATCTGGGTCCCACTTAAAAATATATGGTCAATTTGTTAGGTCTACGATCATTTGATCATTTGATCTTTCTTAATCAATTCATGGGTCCCATCCCGCATATTATGGTTTTATGGACGGTTAGAATAGAGATGGTGGACTCCATTCATCTGGGGGTTCCACTTAAATAGGTTAGGTTTGGTCAATTTGTGAGGTTTATGATCATTTGATCTTTATCAAGCAATTCATGGGTCGCAGCCCGCATCATATGTTTTTATGGACGGTTAGAATATAGATGGCGGACCCCATCATCTTGGGGGTCCCACTTAAATATATTAGGTCAATTTGTTAGGTCTATGGTCATTTAATCTTTCTTAATCAATTCATGCCTCACCTAAATAATAAAACATTTGGAAAAAAAAACATAAAGATCAAATTAGCAACAAAAAAAAAAGGACTCACAAGTTTACTAATTAATAAATTTATTAAAACTAATTCATATCAGTCTGTGCATTTGGTGGTTTCGTGGTTATCCACGGGATTTTGCTAGTATATATATATGTATGTATATATGGAAGATGCTCCTATGAGAGTAACTCTCACGATGCTATGAGAGTGAGGAGTGGGGGCCCTCACATATAAGTTGTTGGCATTGGATATGGATGTGAGGGCCCCCACCCTTACTTTCATAGTACCATGAGAGTTACTCTCACAAGAGCATCTCCATATATATATAATACTGATCCAGTGTGCGTGTCTCAATGTGGGGCCCCAACTCTGATTTAGACCAAGGGGATTGAAAGATACCCTCCCCCCGGCCCTTCATCTCTGCAAAAAATCAGCCCCATCCCTCATCATCATCACCTTCATTTGGGACCTACAAGTTTAACGGTGTACGGTCCATTCGGATGGGTGTGCAAGCAATCCAACGAGTATAGTGCAACGGATGGGTGCAAAGGTGGGCACCATGTGAAATTCAGGGGGGGTTTGTGTGTGCGCTGTGGCCATCATTGGGGCCCCGCACCCACACCTGATAACCAATATATATATATTTATTGAACAGTAACAAAACTTTATTAAAGGAAATAACAGATACAAGTAATTAAATTAAAAAAAAAAAGAAGGAAAATAAAAGTATAAGAGCATTGTACCACTCCTAGCCCCACTTTCATAACTACACCCATGCCCTTGCACGTTAATATTTGTTAAAGGAATTTTCTGGATCTTGGCTTCCATGTAGCCCACCCTGGATTTATAAAAATCATATAAGGGTGCACTTTTTCTTTTTGAAAAGTGCTTGAACAAAATTATGGAAAATCTTCAATGCAAAAAAAAAAAAGGCCATTTATGCACTTCCTTTCCACAAAACAGGGCTGCACAAAGGTGCCCTTGCTGTTTACATTTACCATCCAATAAGGGACTGTGTGGGGATGTTTTCACTAAGCCAAGATCAGGACTAACCTCGGCTGATGGATCACGGCACTTGCCGAGGTGAGGGCCCCGAGGTCAGATAGCGTGGGTCATTGTATGCCGACCTCGGCACGGCAGATTTGACAGACGCTTATGGGACTGTTGACAGGACGAAGGCACGTGCTGAGGCGTGCCCTGCGACTCATCATTCCTGACAAAACAGCATTACACGGAACAAGTGCGCCCCCAAAGCATGGCTCCAGGCCAGGCCCGATGGGACTAGGCCCAAAAGTCAGCCACAGCATGGCTCGATAAGATTGGCATTTAATGAGGAGTGGGTAGGTAAGACTGGCATTTAATGAAGTTGGGGCTGAGTATACTGGCATTTAATGAAGTGTGGGCTGAGTGGACAGGGCCACTCGAGTGGCAAAACCCATCATGGGGCTCGCCCATGCAAGTCAACTGCCTCTCCTTTAAATAGAAGCTCCATCTCCATTCTAAGGTACGCAACCTATAACGCATACACTGTGAGACCCCACCCCTGGTGGGCCCTCAATGTGAATTTGAATACTATATATTAGCCTAAGTATTTTAATTATACTAGGGGCTTAGTGAGGGTAGTTATGTATTTTCCTAGGTTTAGTCTAGTTGTGTAATTAGTAGAGTCAATAGGGGGTCTTTTGTTATTTTTAGAGTTAGGGAGTTTGTTAGAGGCCCTAGCTAGAGTTTTGTATTTACTCTAGGGAGTTTGCACCAAAGAATCTTCTAGAAGCCCACCTAAAGACCTAAATACCCTTTACTCTAACCCTAATCCCATTCTAACCCTAAGGGCATTTTTGTCCCTAACCCAAAAAAACCCAACCTATATAAATTAAACCCTCCCCTGCCCTAACAACTACTGTTCATCTCCTTTTCTCTCAAGTTCTAATCTCTTCTCTCTTCTTCTTCCCCAATTCCCTCCAACGAACCCTCATCTCCCCTCCAATCTCTCTTTTTCTCCCCCTCGCCCCAGAAATCCCTGACAGAAGGCCGGGCCGAGACCGACCTGCACCGTAGGAGCAACTGCCGAGACCCTTCCTTTTGGTTTCCCTGTGGTTTTCTCTCTTTTCCTTCTACCTTCAATCGATCAAGGCAAGTGCACTGTGCTAGTAGTCTAGATTGCATGTTTTCCTTCTTTGATTTGTAGTTAGATTTCCAGATTTCAATATATATGCATAGATCGATCTCTGAGCTTGTCTGTTTGGTTCCTTTGGCCATTGATGGATGGGATTACCTCATTTGGATGATCAATGGCCGGTTGATGATTGATGGATGATATGGGAATGATTGTTCCGTGTTTTCGCTTCTGTAATGGTCTGTAGAGAAACCCAGGAGAATTGGGTCGCAATGATGGGTTTCCGGAGATGGAATGACAAAAACCCATCTCGCTGTGTTGAGATCGGGATCGAAGTGGGACCACCCTTGGTAGATCAGGACCCTACATCTATGTGAGGGGCTCTGGGCGACCATGGGGTGCGACCTGATCTGGATTTTGATCAGAGGTGGACCACCATCCCTGTGCGTGATGAAGAGAAGTTGTGTTCCGTCGCAGAACTGGGTTCTGTAACAGAACACAGCACTGATAGGAGAGATGGACAGAGTCCAGCGATGGCCGAGCTCAGCACTTGCAGAGCCCAGCGGTTGCCGAGCTCAGCGTTAGCGCAGCTCAGCAACTGCCGAGCTCAGTACTGGCCGAACTCAGCGATGGCTGGATTCAACACTAGCCGAACTCAGAGTTCTGCCGAGCATAATGGTTAGGATGAGATTCGCGTTTAGCCGAGCAAAGTGTCTAGGCCGAGCTCAGTGTCTAAGCCGAGTTCAGTGTTACGGCCGAGCTCAGTGTTATGGCCGAGCTCAGTGTTTATCGAGCTCAGTGCCAGACCGGGTTCCGTGCCAGACCGGACTTCGGGCTTAGCCGAACTCAGAGCTTAACCGGGCTGAGAGCTAGACCAACCTCAATACCTTGCCGAGCTCAATGCATTTTTCCCGAACTCAGCTGGGTGACCGAACTGAGCTAGGCCCTTTGCCGAGCTGAGCTGGGTGGCCGAGCTGAGTATTCAATTGAACTCTAGTGCTTAGCCGAACTCCGAGACGGATTTCCGAAAAGACCGGATTCCAACAAAGGAGACTAGAACCTGGGACATTTCATGCAGCCAGAATTCTTAATGTGCACGGCCAACTACCCAGGCCAGGGGGTTAGCCGAACTCACAGGAAGTCCTGGACGAGCAGGCCTTGCCTGCAGGATGTTTCACCTTCTCTGATCACCGTGTGCCGAGCTGACCGCCCAGGCCAGGAGGTCGGCTGAGCACACTGTGTACAGTGACGATCCCCAGATTCTAATTTCTATTGTTGCAATCATATGTAGGGCCCATTGACCATTCAAACAGACTTCCATCACTGTGCCAGCCACGAGTCAATGGTACGGCTCAACCTTGACTCGTGGGGTCCATTCGACCTTTATACGTTACCAAATGATGCACATAACTTCTAAGCACCAAATATAGTATTCCTTGGCATCTGTGGTTTCACTTAAAGATCAAATTACCTGAGATAGACCTGAACCTGATGTGGACTAATTACTTAGGATGGACCGTTGATATCTCCCCTTGATCCGTGTACTTGGAGATTCATCTCCCTCATATTATTACTATCACTCTATTGTCCTTATTATTGCTTATACCTGTTAATTAAATGGGAAATGGAGGACCCGAACCTAGGACTACTTAGAGGTGACCCGGTAATCTGATTGGATGGATCATTGACCCGTGTCTGTGGCTAGGCGGGCCCTTTTTACGGCCTAAATTGGATGTGAATCACCCTAGAATGGAGAGGTTAAATTGTATGGGCTTATGACCCATTATGGACGTAGATGGATCATATGTCATTGAACATAGACTTGTATCTCATATGGATTGTTATAGACCAGGCCATGTATTTGGTGGGCCTTGGTACGGATCCAATGATTGGAATTGGACTTGGACTATGATCCACAGTTTGTATTGAGTATTTGGACCTCTTAGGGACTTTTGTTAAGACCTTGTTCACGCAAGGTAAAGCCTAGACAGACACAGACCCTTATTGTTTCCGAATCGGCATAGACATTCACTCAGTTGATTTAAGCTCAGCCGGTTGGACTGATCATCACTGGTAGGAGCTATTGAGATTTGATGTGGGGCTATCATGATGAGCATTGTTGGAGACGGACGGTGCGATACCGAGTCCGGTCTCAGTGTGTATTGATGGATGACGTTGTTTGCGGGGCTAGATAATCCCCAGCACTGTGAGATTTTTCCCCGCCGCGACTGTGTTCAGTATGGGAGGGCCGCGGCATAATATCCCGCGGTATCCAGCTTGTGTGAGTGTGCCATCTTGTATAGGATTATTTTATTATGTTTATCTTGATTCTATTTGTTTATCTTGCTCTACTGCCTAAAATCTGTACCATTGCTACCTCTTAACTTTATTACTGTCTCTACTCATTTGATGCATACGTTTTATATTATTAGTATACTGTGACTTGCCAGATCCTTAGACCTGATCCACTCTTGGTGCTTAGGTCTTGACCCCGAGTTCGAGGGCGATGCGTTCGCACTCGTTGAGGTGCCCGTAGTAGGCGACTACGGATGGGGACCGGCCGACCATGAGGTCGAGCCGGAGGGTGGAGAGCCGACACCAGCTGCAGGGGTTTGTGCGTTCTTTTGTTTAGGGTTTTTGAGAGATTTTTGTTGTGAGACGGGTAGTGGTAAAAATATGTAATTAAACTTTGATTTGTTATCACTATACATTTAGGCTGGATTTCAGCCCATCTACATTTGACATATATACGATGATACCTTATGCTTCCGCTATCTCTGTGTTGCTTCTGCTTATATTACGCTTCCGCAATATTAACTGTTGTTACAATATTGTTCAAAAAGTCTTAAATTGGACCTCACTGCGGACCTACGATCTTGGAAGTTCTCGGGATTTCCGGGAAGTAGCGCGCCAATTTCGGTACTTTGACGGTCTTCTCGGTATCCGGAATTGGGGCGTTACATACACTTACTCTGCAATTTTCTCTCTATCTCCCTTATTTAGTCCCTGAACTGACTTAAGCATCGGAGAGCCTTGTGCTGCCCACAGCCAGGGTCCTCTGACGTGTTTCTTCTCTTCCTCTTCAGGTCTAGCCGGAGCCACGTTAATCTTCATCCAAACTACTCAAGACAGGGGTCCTAATCCCTGATTCAAAGTCTGTAATTTTTAGGCACTTACAGGGACCCTCGACGACAATCAGTTTTTTGGGACTTCCTTTTAAATTCACTTAAAAACCTCAAGTTTGTATGAATAAGTTTTCTCCAACACAAGTGAGACTATTATGTCTTCTCTTGGTAGGATACAAAGAGGGAGGGTGAAGCAACATTCGTATGGCATTAGAGCCACACTGGGCATGTATCCCATCCACGTCTCAAACAGCAGAATTCTCTGGCTGCCACTGCTTTTGGTTTAAGGCCCTCTGTTCCTGTCATGGATCAACTACACCCCTTCAAAATCCAACCCTGTATTCTTTAGCATGCAATCTTCCACGCATTGCTGCTTGAGGTTCTTCCCTTGGTCGTAAGCAACGCCATGGGTGCGGTTTCTATTACGCGATTTATCATAATTGTCAATTTCATTCTGTTTCAGCCGGAATTGGCTTGGGTTAAACGAAATTTCCCCTCAAAAAGTTTCCCGTCCGTTCTAGTCATTCAGGTCCATTCTGGTTGTTCCGGTCCCAATTCCAATTCCCGACCATTCCCGTGAAGGTTTCATACTTCCATTCAGATGTAATAAAAACTAGTTAATGATCAATTATAGTGTTGTTTAATTTAAGTGATGTAACTATGCAATTTTAGTATTATTTTAGCATTCAACTGTTTCTTTAATTTTAGATTTTCAATCTCATCTTTTTCGGGGTGGAATACCAGAATTAACCAAAATGCCAAAACATTCCACTACAAAGTTAAATCAGGACGGCGACCGAAACGGAATTGACAACTATTGTCCAAACTCCGGATCCACTACTATTAGGCGCATGATTGTTAGTGGGTTGGTCGTGTTTGAGATGGATATAGTTTTATAAATATTAATCAATCCACAACTCATTTTCCTTTGATAGGAAATATCACCCCTCCCGCCACCTCTTCCCGCTTGTGCAGGCTTCTTTTTCGTTTATGGAGGCCTCCTTCCCACTTGAGTAGGCTATCTTCCCATGTGTATGCGAGCTCTCTCTTGAGTCCCAGCCAGGGACCGAGGTTATAAAATATATATATATATATATATTTCACTAGTTGATGCATGGCAAGCATTTCCTATCAAATGGTACAAATGCTTGATGGCCCCTTGAGTGTCATCGTCTTTAATCTCCACTTTTAGCCCCTAGATAGAAAGGTATTACATGGAAATGCTTGGAGTTTAATGCAGATTATATAAACGAGCACTCATTACATTTTAAAAAGAAGAAGAAGAAGATTTATGTTACCATTAAACGGGTAAGGGAGGTTGGGTTGATCCGCATCATGTTCTTGTTGAAGTTTTATAATGGTGTTTGGTAAATGTGGTGGACTGAGGTTAGATCTTAACCCATTAAGGAAATGACAATAGCAAGGTTTTAATAGAGGTTTTCATGTGCTGTGTCGGGCTGGGCTGAGAATATCCGGCCCAGCCTGACCTTAGAAACATATGTCCGTATCCAGCCTAAGCCCGTAACAAAATGTAAATATCGGACCCAAGCTCACCCAATTAGTCAATCAGGACAATCCTTTCTGGGTCAAACCTGGCTTTTTATCATTTATACGAGATTTCTAGCAATTGTTTGAACAAACTTCACTAAATTACAAGAACTTATTCCGGTCAGGTCGGGGTAGGCTAATCTTTGGGCTTTCTATGATTTAGTCCAAGTCTAGCCCAAATATTAAACGGACTCAAATTATATATCCAAGTCCGGTCAAAAGTGGGCTCGTCCGGCAAACGAGCACCCCAATGTGTTGTCATTGAGCGTTCTAGAATAATTGCAACAGAGTCCATTATGGGAGATCTACTGTAATAAATGCATTCATTCAACTAATTAGTTGTTCAAATACATTAAAATGACTATTAGCCAGACCTTAGTTTATAGATCCTTGGTTGCTGCTCAGTTGGTGAGGAAAATGCATAGTGTATATGGGTGCATTCGAGTCACTTTGTAAAGCGTAAAAGGAATAAAAAAAACTCTTATTTCGAAGCACAAATAGTGACATGTGGAAAATGAATTTAAGCACTAAGTGGATAATGGACTGGATAAATGTTAGGGCTTGTTTGATTCCCGTCCTAAGTTAGTGGCTAAACCTCTAGTCTGATGGAGAATTTTAAAAAGTAGATGAAATTCGTTACAATTCTTCTTCTACAATTTTTGAACTTTGAACTTCTCATAGAAGATTCTGAGATATCAGCATGAGGATTGTCTTGACTACCTATTTGATAGCATTTCATTATCACATGCCCCATCATATGTATGTAATTATTGAAATTGTAAGCAAAATGTACATCATTAGATTCAACATCTTCAAAATAATACATTTTCAATAACATGTTCATTCCTAATGATGTAAATAACTCTAGTAGGAGTAAAAAAGTTTGACTAATACCCATAAGGTGACTAGATGAGGCATTTAATTAATGTAAAAAAAACTTGATTAACCAATTAATTATGGAACCCCACTAGTCAAGAACATGATCATTCCACTCATAATTTATGGTGAGACATTGGAACAAAGTCAGCATCCCTAACTATGAGAGAGAAAATGTAGGGACACTTGCAGCTTCTTTATTTGTAAAAGGATACAACAGCAGTTTTTAAACGTGTCCATGTCATGTAATGTGTCTCATGATATTGTCTCTTTCCCTTAAACAAAGTTTTCAAGTTCAATGGAGATAAACATGCAAAGACAAATGACTACAAACATTGCAATACACTGAAAGCTCCAGAGAGAAATACAAAAGACAACCACGAATCAGTGGTCCACCGGATGACCGGTTGGTAGTCCGTGAGGATTAGGCGTTGTAAAGTGGATCGAGATGAGGCCAGCCCACATGGTGTTTATCACTGCGATCTCTCAATTTGTTCTTATTGGAGTTGAGTTCACCGTCAGATTGATTACTTATATAAAGATTAGATTTCACTTCTTTTAGGGTACATTTATATAGCGTTGTAGAAAGTCATTTTTGCAAATAATCTTTTTCGTCATATCCTTTGGGGTTTTGACATATTAGTCCTTCTTAAATTCGATTTTTTCAATTTCACTGACCGAAATTCAGATAATACCACCAGAGTTGCTTTACTCGAATTAACATTTTTTTAAATATCTTTTAGTTCCAAATACTATGATATCATAGGAACAATATAGTCAAAGAAACTAATAAATCCTATGAAATCATGAGAGTGTCCCATAATATCTTTGCTTTTGTACAACATCTTAGGGAAGATTTTTCCCGAATGAAAGAACCTGGTAAATGGTTGTTAGATGAGTATTTACTTTTCACAAACTATCATTTTTCGTGTTCTGAAAAAAGAAAAGAACAAGTTCGCTTGCTAGTTGTATAAAGTGTATATATAGAAACTGATAAATTTCATAATATCACGGAATATGACATAAAGTAGGTCTTAGAAAATGTTTGACTAGAGTCAAGCTCCGTTTGGTGACATTATCTGAATTTTATTTTATGAAATTGAAAAAATCACCAAATCATTTCTTATATAAAAGTATAAAATCAGTTACACCAAACATGAACTACTTATTATCAAATTGATGAACAAACTAGCAGTATGACCAACTCTGATGCGATTTTAATTTACGATCAACACTTATGAATGGGAATTATCATGTAATTATGGGGTGAGTGCGGGTACATCTCTCTTATATTTTTTTTGGCTCTTCTATTTATTTCTTTTTGTATCTTTCATCTTTTTTTAATGAAATATCTTTGTTACCGTCGGAAAAAAAGTTGGAGTGATTTTTTGGGGGAGAGTTGGCCTCAGGGTCTGTATTCCTTGCAAAACTATCCTTTCCCCAGTCCCGCAGAGTACTAAACTGAACCTCGTAAAGAAAGCTTTTGCGGATTCCGTGGTAGTTAGCCATGTGGGACCCACTGAAAGCGACGTGTCGTGCGACAATTGGTGGTGGCCCGAAAATGGGACCCATCTGCGGCTTTTGCCGGCCATGGTCATGAGGCATGGATCTGATGCATGCCGCGTAGAGAGTACGCTAACGAACGAAACGAAAAAAAAAAAAAAAAAAGTTCGGCTGCAACGACAAAGGTGAGAAGAATATGTTCGATGTGAAACCATCATCTGAAAATCCAACCGTTCGTTTCAAATCCAACGTACGAGGACATAAGCAAAAATCACAAGACCTTTTTGTAGGACTTTCTTCTCTTTCAATGGAGAGATCTTTTGTACTAATCAGAGAAAATATTTACACTTTTTGGCACCTAAGCAAAGGATTAGAAAGAAAAATATCCCTTTTACTTTCTAAAGCTCATAATATGGATTTGGGAATATGTAAAGATCTCAGAATTATCGTCACATTATGTATGTCGTAGAGAATTTGATCATATCTTGAGAACAAGACCATTCTAACAACTTGATGGACATGTTTGGGGCCTACATGTGATTATATGCCTACTCTCCATTAGCAATGGCTCAATTCTCATAACTCCAAATGATAGCATAGTTGGCTAAGACAACGGCTTAAGAACCGGTTGTTATGGTTTTGAAATTGCGCTCTCTCCCAAGTGCCATTTGTCCAGAAAAATGTTTGACTTACATGATGTGTGCTCTCTCTCAAGGGTGATGACAAAAGAAACATTGACTTACATGATGCGTGGGAGAGGGAGGAGCTTCACGTATAAAAAAAAATAGTCGGTTTTCAAAAAGGCCGAACACCCTCGTCAATTTAAAAAACGGCCAAATTCTCATACATTGTTAGATTTGTCATATCTAAAAACGTAGAGATGGTTTTGAACATAAGATTGGGGTAGCTCAGTTGGCCTAAGACCATAGGTTGCATCTGGAGGTTGTAGGCTGTAAAATTGCACTATCACATTGGCTTCCCTCTGAGCCCAGAGGGATTAGTCCAGCTTCAAGGATTGGAAACCCTCCAATAGTAAAAAAAAAAAAAAAATTTAATATGCAAATTACTTGAAGTGAGATTTATGCCATGCCTACACAAGATGAGGTGACAATATGAATAAACTAGATTTTTTTATTTTCTTTTTGTAAAAGATAAAATTGGATGTAGAGTTGTCATTTGTTCATGGATAGCATACAGAGGGTTCTTCACTTATTTTAAAAACCATTTTTTTATTTTTGTATAAGGTGGTCAATTCTATTTTAAAATATATTTGGGGCGTACGTATGCCTGATTAAACATTTCTAGTTGTGACCAGAAATTAAGCCCGACTCACATTCATGCATAGAGTGTACTAACAAGAAGTCCAAATTAAACAAATCAAAACTCATAGTACAAGAGGCTCCTTATAAATGCCTACCAAATATTTACTCTAATGGTAACACAATTCATTCTCACACTTAAATATTGAGGTAAAATCATTCAATAACAAGAGAAAACAATTGGTATTTTTGATGTTTTCTTACACCACTTAACCTAACAACTCCCACCCTGATATGTTAGGGATTAGGCAGGTGAAGAACATTTATTTATAGTTTTGATTTGTTCTTCCCTTGTCTTTGGCTACTGCACCAAACACTCCTTCCAAAGGTGAGTGTGCATGAAAAAAATGATGAAAAAAGAAGAAAGGAAAAAGAAAGGAAGAAAAGGCATTTTTTCCCAACACTTTTGTCTTGTCCTAACTAGATTTAGGGGCTTCAAACTCAGGTAATTAGTGTTTTTAAGTACAAGGCGACTCTCACGCGTTGGAAGATGGAGGAGAAGCTTGTAGCATACAAAAGAAGGTTTTGAGATTCTAATTTCTATCTGAAGAAAAGATGGCCATCATCGTCCACTCATAAAGGTACTGTTGACAACTAGTGGATTTGATTTTGCTATGTGCTACCATTCTAGTAGATTGGAAATGACAGTGTGGAGTCTCTAGTCTCAACACCAAAAAGGGTTGCCTTGGATGGTTTTTGCTTTGTATTCCTTTATTTTAATTAAATTCTGCTCTGTATGCTGGTTTCTCTGAAAAAGCATCCCATTTCAGTATTTTAGGAATTGAAAACGAAAAAGGTGCTTTAAAATGCCAATTCATGTTATGATGTTCTCTCCTCCTTGGCCCCTATTTCAAGAGGTTAACTTGCCACCTTCAAACAAAGGAAGTAAAACAAAATGCAGTACTAGAAATGCATTTTTTTTCACATGTAATTCTTGTAGGTGTGCTTTGCTTTCACACTTATTTTCGATTTTCTATGAAAAATGTAGGGATGCACAGATAGCATGTGAAATACTCTCATCACACAGACACACCTTATAGAAAACATTTTCATGGAAATCCAAGCATCCAAATGGAGCCCATCTTCTTTATTGAGGCCCTTAGGTTAAAGGATAAAAGCCATCACATTGATCCTTATCTAGGTCTTGGTTGTATCCGTTGAATACATAGGTACTCATGGTTAAATGAGCTCCAACGGAGGATTGTTAAATAGGTCAGCAGATGAGGATATAAGGTGAAGAGTAAATGATAGAAGGTAATGATGCAGATGTGACCTTTGATTTTTACAGCATTTGAATTATTAGGGTGATGGTTGGACATTCATTTCCTATCTTTTCTTGATGCAATCTCCATTAAACGAAAAATTATTATATGATTATTTTTGTGTATTCAAATTTGATTCTTCATATTATTTACTTATACAGGTACAAAGTCTTGTCTAGGTATTGGTCAGCTGATTATGGATAAGTGTTATGTGTAGGTGCATGATTTCAAATCCTCAAAATCCTAGAAATTCAATTACACAGAACAAACAGAGTTTGGATATTTAGCACAAAGATGTAAAGACGTTTTGCAAATGTGCATTAATTATTCTGATACTTCACTGGAAAAGCTAGTCCATAGAACCAAATAGGGTGGGCATGGACAGGCCTTGGCCCCACTGGACCGGCCCATGAAGATGGCTCGCACTAGTTGGGAGTACGGTCAACATGCAGACCAGGTCTAGGCTAGCCTCATAGGGTTTGGCCCGTCGGTTAGGGTCATACACGCCAAGCTAACCCAAATCGACCCATTGTATATGGGCCCGAACCATCAAATGAATATCAGGTGATGCCCATGAGGCCCGCTGGAATATCAATGAAGGCAAGAGATGCAATCCAAAATCCTTCAAATCCATGTGAAGGTTGTACTAGCTAGCTGAATTAAAATGGAACGAGGAACCTTGGATATCTTGGCACCACTTTTTATCAAGTTAGAGTTGTTCGAAATGAAAACTGAATAAATGAGTAGCATGAAAATCAAACATTCCTATGAAACTGAAATCCAAGGTTTCTTAATTTTATGGTCTTAACTAGTCAAAAGTGTAGTCTTTTGGCATATTTAAGTGAGATATTACATTGGACCGAAAAACACTTACTAGTTGAGATCTATTTCTCTACCAAGTTGCATGAGCAGAATTTCTCTTAAATATATTATCTTTCCTTACAATAGAATCTAACGTTTTAGATACTTATTAATGGTAGTACAATGATGGTGACAACTACGACAATTGTGATAATGATAATAAATGGTCCATTGTAGCCGACAAGTTAAAAATGTTGCCACTTGAAGTGATCTGTGCAACAGTGCAAGTGAATCTGATCTACTTAACCAAAATATCATGGGCATCTACCGGCAGTTGATATGGGTTTGATTGATCTAAATGGATTAGCAAAAGATAAACTCTGTAACTAAAAATCAATCTACAATTGGATTTGCCAATCCACTGATCGTTCAATTTGTGAGGAACCTGTCTTCCTCATAAACAACAAAGGATTAATCTATGGCCATGAGTGGGTGTGTGTGTGAGTACTTACCTTTAAAAAACGATGGATTTCACATTAAAACTGTGTGGGGAGATTTCCCGAACCACAGGATTAAGTTAATCACAGCCATCAGATCAGGTTAAGCATTCTCACGTGCCATCCTCGCGTCATCCACGTGACGCCAGGCTCGTCCCGGCTACCAGGACAGGAGGTCCGGCCGAAGTCGGACAGCTCCGGGCCCTTAGCGCCGAACTGGCCCACCTCGGGCGTCATCTCGGCAAGGGGCACCACCACGGGTACCACCTCGGCAGAAAGCTCCATCTCGGCTAAGGGAGCCAAGACAGAAGCCGAAGCAAGAGAGAACATTCACGTGTACCCTTCATCCCCCCACGTCGTCAGGCACGTGGAGGGATAGGGACACGCGCTGGTGGGACAGACGCGACATCCAGCCGCCCACGATCTTCGCCAGATCCCTGACAGAATCCCATCCAGCGGCTGAAGCCACATCAGGGCAGGGCCCGAGGGCAGATCCGCTGGTACTCCTACCGCCAAAGGCGCCCAACAGGATCTGGCCCAACAAGATGTGCATTAAATGCGATGTGGGCTGACCCGACGGGCATTTAATGCCTAGTGGGCTGGATTGGACCACAATTAATGCAATGTGGGCTGATCATGACTTCTAAGTCAAATCATGGGACCCACACCACAATATCTTCCAAAGATACGTTCCACACTCTATAAATAGAGACCCATGCCACCATCTAAGGTACGCCTTTTTTCCATACCAGAGTCGTTACTCTGTCTCTCTTCCTCCTCTCCTTCCATTGTTCCAGTTCACATACTGACTTTGGCATCGGAGAGCCTTGCGCCACCCAGGCCAGGGTCCTCTGACTGTTTGCTATTCCCTTTCAGGCTTCCGGACGGCATCCAGACGTTTCCAGCAGCCATCATCTTCTCGGATAAGTCCTATAAGGCTCCTCCTTATTGTGGGTCATTATTTTCTGCACCTACAATTGGCGCCGTCTGTGGGAAAGAAATATCCCAGCCATCCAAACCTCTCAAAACCTTCCCAATCTTCCTAACCTCATCCTTTCAGAAGCCATGCCTCCGAAAGCTAAGAAGGGCGTAGAATCTTCAGGAGCAGCGCTCGCGCTGCCACCACCGCCAACGGAAGTCCCTCCTCAGGGGCAATCCCGCGCGGTGCAAGACACGACTCCAGCGGAAGTCCCTCCTCAGGGGCAATCCCGCGCGGTGCAAGGGACGACTGCAGGCGAGGGCCGCCTGGGCTCCCAACTCTTTGTCGAGATCCCTTTCCAGGAGGGAGTCGAGACCTCACTCTCAGCGGACGAGGTCCCGCCACCCGGACGCGATGAGCGTCAGCATCAGCGTCCTCGGAAGGACAAAGCCGTGGCCGTGGGAGAAACGCGCCACGCTCAACCCCCCGGAGAGGCTCCCGAGGCTGCCCTCCTCCAGAAGCAACTCCGGAAGCAAGAGCGGATGATTCGCAAGCTCCAGCAGCAGCTGAAGGCAGTGCAAACTGCCTCTTTGAGGGAGGTCTCTGAGCCCCAAGGGAAAAAGAAGGGCGCTCCCAGCAGGGCAGCCCAGCCTCCTCGTGAGGACCTCAGACATCATCTGGACCAGAAACGGAGCCAGATTCGTGACGAAGGCTCGAGCAACAGCCGGAGTCACCATAGTCGCGATGGCCGAACTCATAGCCATCGCAGTCCGAGCCGCCCCAAGCGAAAGTCCAGAGTTCAGACTCCAGAGGAGGACGACGAGCAGGAGTGGTTCGACAAGCGTGTCAGGCGGGCTCTCCAGCACAACCTGGACATGCGGGACCAGAAGCAGCTCTGCGGCCACACTGATCTCGGGGGCTCTCCCTTCACGAAGGAAATCGAGCGCACCCCCTTGCCCAGGAAGTTCTCCGTCCCGCGGTTCGTCCCCTACGACGGACTGTCAGATCCATCTGCACACCTCCGACACTTCTCCCAGAAGATGTCTATCTGGGGAAATGAGGGCCACCTAAACTGTAAGATCTTCTCCTCCAGTTTGGGTGACCTCCCCCTGAAGTGGTTTTGCTCTCTCCCAGAGCAGTCGATTCCCAGTTGGAAGGAGCTCCAGCTCTCCTTCCTGAAGAAGTTCCAAGCATACACCGTCGTCCCCAAGAAGGAAGGGGACCTTATCGCCCTGAAAATGAAGCAGGGCGAAACTCTCGCCAAGTTCACCCACCGATTCTGGGCGATCTACAGCCAGATCGAGGGCGCAAGGGAGGGGATATCCGTCTACGCCTTCCAGCATGCCCTGATCCCCGGCAGCGACCTGCGGAAGGACTTGGCCGGGGACACCCCAGAGTCCATGTCAGAGTTAATGTCCCGGGTGAAGCGCTTCATCGCCCGGGAAGAAGATGAGATCCGAGCTAAGGATCGGGACGGGCATCCAGAGCCCGAACAGAAGAATAGCCAGCCTCGGCAAAGAGGCGGGAGGCCCTCCCAGAAGCAGGAGTCCAAGCGGGACTGGGCCTCCAGTTCGACGAAGCCTTCGTCGTCCAGGTCTGGGGGCAATTGGAAGCCCAGACCTCCCTCCGGCGCCAGCCAGAGCGTCAACGTCGTCTTCAAGGAGCCGATCTACCGCATCCTGGCCAAGATCAAGTCCGAGCCGTTCTTCAAGTACCCTCCGCCCCTGAAGAGTGAACCCACAGAAGGCTCCCGGAGCAAGCTCTACTGCGCCTTCCATAAGGGCAACGGGCACAGGACTGGAGAATGCAGGAATTTGCAGGGGTATCTAGAGAAGCTGGCCGAACAGGGCCACCTCCAGGAGTTCGTCAAGGCCGGCGATGCCGGTGGCAGCGAGGGCCGGGTTCACCAGAACGCAGCCCAAGCTCCAGACAGCGAAGACTCAGAGAAGATCATCAACGTGATCCATCTGGCGTCCTCAGCTCCCGCTTCCTCGTCCCGGGGAAGCTCTCAGACCCGTGCCGAAGCCAGGCGGGCTTCGCACGAGAAAGAAGTGATGAAAGCCGACCTCGCCCCGGCATCCAAGAAAGCCCGCCGCGACAAACCAGCCATCTCGTTCTCGGACCGAGATCTAGAGGGAGTCCAGGTCCCTCACAACGACCCCCTGCTCCTCACCATGAAGTTGAGAGACTTCACCGTAAAGAGGATCCTCGTCGACTCCGGCAGCTCCTCCGAGGTCCTCTACTACGACTGCTTCAAACGGATGAAACTCTCCGAAGCAGACCTCACGGAGGTTCGTGCACCTCTGCTAGGGTTGTCCGCGACACCAGTCTACCCCAAGGGTAGAATCACCTTGGAAACCCAAGTTGGCGGAGCCTCCGTGACAGCCGACTTTCTGGTTGTGGATGCCCCTTCCCCCTACAATGTCATCCTGGGCAGGACGTGGCTCCACAAGCTAGAGGCAGTTCCTTCCTCCTTCCACCAAAAGCTGAAATTCGTCCACGAGAACGAAGAAGGCAAGCTGGAGGTAGTCACAGTGAAGGGAGATCAACAGCAGGCCAGGCAGTGCGTGTTGGCCGCAGTTCCAGCAGTAAAGGAGCCAGAGCGCGTTAACCTGGCCGAATTCGAAAAGGGCCTCGATGAGATCGGCAGGGACCCTGAGAAGAAGAGCATCGAGGACCTAGCCGAGGTCAGGCTAGACCCGGCAGACCCAGACCGTTTCTTCCTGATCGGCACCCAGCTGTCGGGCGAAGAAAGGGCCGAACTCTCTCGGTTCTTGATGCAGAATGTGGACGTCTTCGCTTGGAACCCAAGTGAGATGCCCGGGGTCGACCCTGAGGTCATGTGCCACAAGCTCAACGTCGACCCCGACCACAAGCCAGTAGTGCAGAAGGCCCGCAGAACCGGGCTGCAGCAGACAGATGCGGTCGTGGAAGAGGTCGACAACCTGCTAAAAGCAGGGGCCATCCGGGAAGTCCAGTACCCGGTATGGCTGGCCAACACGGTGGTCGTCAAGAAGAAAACTGGAAAGTGGAGGGTGTGCGTAGACTTCACCGACCTGAACAGGGCTTGCCCTAAGGATAGTTTCCCCCTCCCGAAGATCGACCAACTGATTGACGCCACCGCTGGTCATGACCGAATGAGCTTCCTCGACGCCTACCGAGGCTATCATCAGATCCCTCTCTATGGGCCCGACGAGGAGAAAACATCATTCATCACCCCCCGCGGCACTTACTGCTATAGAGTAATGCCCTTCGGGCTGAAGAACGCGGGGGCGACCTATCAGCGCCTCGTCACGAAGATGTTCCAGGCCCAGCTCGGCCAAACGGTGGAGGTATATATCGACGACATGGTCGTCAAATCTGTGCGCTCCGGCGACCACCTGGCGGATCTCGGCCGAGTTTTCGACATCCTTCGCGCCTACAAGCTCAAGCTCAACGCTTCCAAGTGCGCCTTCGGCGTAGCCTCTGGCAAGTTTCTCGGCAGCTTGGTGACGCGGAGGGGGATAGAGGCCAATCCAGACCAGATCACCGCCATCCAGGACATCCAGAGTCCCTCCACCACAAAGGAAGTTCAAAAGCTTACGGGAATGGCCGCCGCACTCAATCGCTTCATCAGCCGCTCATCAGATAAGTGCAGGCCTTTTTTCCAGCTTTTGAGGAAAAATTTGAAGTTCCAATGGACCCCCGAGTGCGACCAGGCATTGGCCGCACTCAAAACTTATTTGATGTCACCCCCATTACTCTCCACCCCGACTCGGGGGGAGATTCTGTATTTGTACCTAGCGGTCTCGGATCACGCAGTGAGCTCCGTCCTCATCAGGGAGGACGAGGGAGTTCAAAAGCCGATCTATTACACGAGCAAGACCCTGCTCGATGCCGAGACCAGGTACCTTCTGTTGGAGAAGCTTGCGTTGGCTCTTGTCATCGCCTCCCGCAAGCTCTCCCATTATTTTCAATCCCACACTATTGTGGTGATCACGGAGCACCCACTCCGTTCCTTGTTCAAAAAAGCTGACTTTTCAGGGCGCATATCAAAGTGGGCAGTTGAATTGGGGCAGTATGACATACAGTACCGTCCCCGAACTGCAATCAAAGCCCAGATTCTGGCAGACTTCATAGTCGAATTCGCCTGCCCCAACCAGGCTCAGACCGAGCTCGGCACGGCACTGGGGGGCACAGGGCAAGAGCCAGCAGAAACAGAAGTCCAGCAGTCTTCCACCTCGGCATGGAGGATCTTCGTCGACGGGTCGTCCACCTCCAAGAGAGCTGGCGCCGGCATAGTTCTCCAATCGCCAGAGGGACTGGTCATAGAGCAGGCTTTCACCCTCGACTTCAAAGCGACGAACAATGAGGCAGAGTACGAAGCACTGATCGCAGGGTTGAACAGCGCCCGAGTCCTCGGAGCCCAGCACCTGGAAATCTTCAGCGATTCTCAACTGGTAACTAGCCAGCTCGCTGGAGACTACCAGGCCAGGGACGACAGGATGGCGGCCTACTTAGCCCTGGCAAAAAAGCTACTCTCCCAATTCCAGAAAGCCGAGGTCAGGCAAATCTCCCGAGATACCAACACGCACGCAGATGCGCTTGCAAACCTGGCCTCCGCTGTTGAAGCAGGAAAGAAGAGAACCATCGAGGTCGGGTCAGTATCAAGGTCAAGTCTAGAACTCCAGTCATCTCGGCTTGTCCTCTGTGCTGACCTCGGCCCCAGCTGGATGGATCCAATCATTGCCTACCTGAAGGATGACCAGCTCCCCGAGGACAAGACTGAGGCACACAAGATCAGGCTCAAGGCAGCCCGCTTTTGGCTCTCTCCAGAAGGCAAACTCTACAGGAAGTCCTTCACAGGCCCGTACCTCCAATGCGTCCACCCGTCCAAGGTGGACGACTTCCTGTACGAGATCCATGAAGGAATCTGCGGCAGCCATATAGGAGGCCGCTCATTGGCCTACAGGGCAATCAGCCAGGGTTACTGGTGGCCCTACATGCAGAAGGACGCCCAGGTCTACGCCAGAAAATGCGAGAAATGCCAGAAGTTCTCCCACTCCCTCCATCAGCCAGCGCAGGATCTGAGCCCCCTCTCCAGTCCATGGCCCTTCGCTCAATGGGGCCTGGACATTGTGGGGCCCCTTCACCGAGCCCCAGGGAACAAAAAATGGTTGATAGTGGCTACGGACTACTTCACCAAGTGGATAGAGGCTGAACCGTTGTCTTCCATCACGGACAGGGACTCCAGGAACTTCGTCTGGAAAAACATCCTCACGAGGTTCGGCATCCCCCGGACCCTGATTTCAGATAACGGGACTCAGTTCGATTCCAAATCCTTCAGAGATTTCTGCCAAGAGCATGGCATCAGAAACCATTACTCCACCCCGGCATATCCACAGAGTAATGGCCAGGCAGAAATCTCCAACAAAGTGATCCTGGACGGCCTGAAGAAGCGACTGGACAAGGCAAAGGGCAGATGGACAGAAGAGCTCCCGAGCGTGCTGTGGGCCTATCGAACAACTCCAAGGAGGTCCACTTCGGCGACACCATTCTCTCTGGCCTACGGTATGGAAGCAGTCATTCCCCTGGAAATCGGCCTTCCTACCCTAAGGACAGAGCTGGTCGACCAAGGCCGAAATGAGACGAACCTGGCAATGGAGCTGGAGCTAGCGGACGAACGACGAGAAGCTGCAGCCCTGAGACTAACCGACTATCAGCAGCGGTTAGCCAGGGCATACAATCAAAATGTCAAGGAAAGAAGGTTCACCACGGGAGAGCTCGTTTTAAAGAAGACCCTGCCAGCTGACAGAGAACCAAATGAGGGGAAGCTTGCCCCGAACTGGCACGGCCCGTTCAGAATAGTTTCACTGGCAGGAAAGTCAGCCTACAAGCTCGAAGGCTTGGATGGCAAGCCATTGCCGAGACCGTGGAATGCATCCCACTTGAAGAAATTTTATTTCTAAGGATGTAATGAATCTCAATCAATGAAAACAGCTTTCACCTTGTCATCGACTTGTCATCTCTCTGACTGATTTCGACGAATTGGGCCCTCCGCCCTGGAAGAGACCTCGAGTCCAGACTCGGTCGATTCCTAAAGCTCCTAGCCTTGGGCTATGGAGAAGGCTTCGAGTCCTTACTCAGCCGAGATTGGGCCCTCCGCCCTGGAAGAGACCTCGAGTCCAGACTCGGTCGATTCCTAAAGCTCCTAGCCTTGGGCTATGGAGAAGGCTTCGAGTCCTTACTCAGCCGAGATTGGGCCCTCCGCCCTGGAAGAGACCTCGAGTCCAGACTCGGTCGATTCCTAAAGCTCCTAGCCTTGGGCTATGGAGAAGGCTTCGAGTCCTTACTCAGCCGAGATTGGGCCCTCCGCCCTGGAAGAGACCTCGAGTCCAGACTCGGTCGATTCCTAAAGCTCCTAGCCTTGGGCTATGGAGAAGGCTTCGAGTCCTTACTCAGCCGAGATTGGGCCCTCCGCCCTGGAAGAGACCTCGAGTCCAGACTCGGTCGATTCCTAAAGCTCCTAGCCTTGGGCTATGGAGAAGGCTTCGAGTCCTTACTCAGCCGAGATTGGGCCCTCCGCCCTGGAAGAGACCTCGAGTCCAGACTCGGTCGATTCCTAAAGCTCCTAGCCTTGGGCTATGGAGAAGGCTTCGAGTCCTTACTCAGCCGAGATTGGGCCCTCCGCCCTGGAAGAGACCTCGAGTCCAGACTCGGTCGATTCCTAAAGCTCCTAGCCTTGGGCTATGGAGAAGGCTTCGAGTCCAGACTCAGCCGGATTCCTAATATCTGGGTTTTCACACCCCTCAAAGGTCATTGCCGAGCTCACGCTTTAACAGCCATGACCAATGGAATGATGCCAGCGTTCAAACACAATGCAAGCATTCCAGGACGATACACAGAAAGAGAAGGAATTCAAAGGCATTGGACAATGTTTGGATAATCAAAAAATTCCTTTTCATTTATTATGAACTGCTTTGTTACAAGAACTACAGAACAGAAAGAAGAATACAGAAAGGAGGATCGCAGTCCTCTGAAAACAGAAAATGAAGCAGAAAATAAAGCGACAGAAGGACTCTGATCTTCACTTGACTCTTCAGGCGTCACTGACTCTTCAGGCAGAAGGCTCCTGGAGGTTCTGAGCGAACCCTGGACCCCGCTGGGCTCTGCCACACCCTCGGTGGCAGTGGGAGCGGCAGAGCTTGAAGAAGCCTCCCGGACCAGCGAGGCCCAATCCCGCCTGCCGTACGACGGGCGCACAGGGCCGTGTCGGACGAGAAGGCGCCACCGTCCCCCTGCAGCGCATCCTCACTCTGCCTGGCGAGGGACGAATGGCCGTGGACCCGCGTTCAGAGAGCGCGTGGTCCACGGGGATTTCCTTCAGAGAGCGCGCAGACCACGACAGCCTTCCCCCCTCGGGGATAGCCGTCCAACGGCGCAGGGTTTCCCCCCGGATCAAGAAGTTTCGGACACCTCCCAGGCATGATTTCTACTGCCATGTTCATTCCTTCTCCCATGGCGAGCTTTTCACCCCTATTTATAGGAAGGAGGAGGACTCGGTCTCCGAAGAAAGTTATGAGGGCGAAGTCTCCCACGCGTACTGGGGATGCACGGCTGTTGACCAGCGATCCCTATGGCGCCACGTGGAGACATCCGTCCGATTCCCTCGTCAGCTGCGCCACCTCGTTTGTTGCTATTTATGGTCTCGAGAATACGGGGTGTCAGTACTGACAATTTGACTCTTTCTACCTCAAGGGCCACGCCACACCGCAAAGGCATTCAATACCATTCAATCCACGTCCAGAGGTAAAAATGGAAGCAGATGCAAAGAGAAAAATATGCAAGTAAAGAAGTCTTTTCATTAACAATGGAAAGGATTACAAGGCTGAAAGCAAAAGCATTACAAAAACCACAAGGTAGAGCTACTCCGGTCTCGGCGACTCGACCAGGTCGATCACCGTTTCCAAGGGGCCAGAAGCTTCGACCAAGACAGGGACCTCGCTTGGAGCGTCGCTGGCAGACGGGGCTTCAGCTGGCACCTCAGCCGAACCAGGAGCAGAAGTCTCACCCTGGGGCACGGCTAAAGCCTCGCTGGCGACCGGGGCATCGCTTAAGACTGGGGCAGCTGGAGCGTCGACAACCGCAGGGGCTTCGACCGGGGCACTGTCAGTTGTGGGTATGGAGCTCGGCTCGGGATCCAGGTCTGAATACTTCGGCAGGTCCTGATAGACGGGGTGGTCTTCAGGAACCCCCGCACGCCTCAGTGCGGCCAGGCATCCCTCCTCAAACAGGATGGCGGTGATCTCCTCCACCTGCTTCTCGTACAGCTCGGTGGCTCGATCTACCCCATCCTGGAAGGCGGACTGGGCCTCCTTCTCAAGCTCGGCGTTCGCGGCCTTCAACCTCGCCGTTTCAGCGCGCAGCCTCGTCCCCTCAGCAGTGGACTCAGCCTTCAACCTGGCCAGCTCGGACTCCAACTCGGCGGCCTTCTTGTTCCTCGCCCAGAGCTCGCCTTTCAGGTGGTCGGCCCGAGACGAGAGTTCGGCGACCTCAGCCAGAGCCGACGCCAGCCGAGCAGATTCTCCAGCACTGGCTACCTTGAGCTCCTCAAATCCCTTCCGCTGCTCATCCAGCTCCTTCTTCAACTTCTCCCGCTCGGACTCCAGGCGGGCCATTTTTGCAGCGCTCCTATCCCTCCTTCCCACCACGGTTAGGAGCCTCTGCACGTTCTGCAAAAAGAAACAGAGTCAGGATTCGACCAAGGTACTTGAAGAATGAGGAGAGGCGTTGCAAACACTTACCCGAATACTGTCCTGGATCGACGAGACCATCAGGCTGTCATCCTCGTACCTGTCGTGCGTCTCCATATCTCTTGGCAGAGCACAGGCCTTGGCGAGAGCCCCAATCACCTCGGCATTTCCCAGCAGCCGGTCTTCAACGCTCAAGGGTTCACCGGTAGAGGTTTCCATCCTCGGCTTCCACGGTGCTGGGGCAGTTCGGGTCCCGGAAGCCGATCCGGACCCTTGTCCCGCCGAGATGAGAGGCTCGCGCGCTGGACCGACAGCCGACTTGCTGACCAGCGCACCCTTCTCGGCCGGCGCCCTCTTTTCCTTCGGCGCGCTCTTCTCGCCTCCCTTCTCGGCTGGAGCTTTGGCCCCAGGGGCTTTGCCCGACTGCAGATCGGCCCTTGAGCTCTTCTCCCCCGCTTTCGACTTCTTCCTGAGCGGGGACCCCTCCTTCGAGCGGTCCGGCGAGCGTTGCCGGGCTCTCCCAGGAGCAGGAACAGAGGGAGCGCCCACGCCCACCGGGCCCGAAGCAGCATGAGTACTGGTAGGCGACGGAGTCCCAGAAGACGCTGACCTCTGCCTAAACTTGGCAGCCAGGTCCCTGACAGCGGCCTCCCTCGAGCTTCCTCCCATGTCCTCCTCTCGGTCCGAGGTATAGGCTTCCACTATCTGCGACAAGTCCGGCAGCCCCGGATCGGAAGTGGACGCCTCGGCTCCAGACGCAGTCCGGTCAGCGACAGGATCGGTCAAGGGGATCCCGCTAAACACCGCAACCGATACGGTCTGACGGTCAGGGTGTGTCTCGTCCGCCCCAGGAACTCCGGTCCTGTGGTAGTGGCCGCGGTACCTCGGCGTATACCCAAGCAGTTTCCAGGCCGACCTGGTTTCGTGCCCCTTGTACCGTTCGACCTTGTTGATGTCTTCGGTATTCCTCCTCCAGCCTTCGCTAGCAGCTCGGCGTCGCCTTGCACCCGCCTCTGCTCGACAGGCAAAGAAGAATGTCAGTTCGGCACCAGTAAGATAAGCAAAACAGTAAAAGGAGAAAAGCAGCGATGATTACTTGGGACTTCCCCAGGGCGACGTGGGACCGACAGCCTCCTATCTTCGCCTGGGCCGAACTCCCAGTCCCCCGAGACGCAGAAGAAATCCTCCTCGGCGTTCTTACTTGAATCCTCCAAGGCTAGGACGAAGCCCCTTCGCTGCGGCTTCACACGGAGATAGTATCTTCCCTCCCCAGCCTTGCAGATATCATAAGTGTCCTCGATATCGTGAGGACCCAGGTTGGTCCCCAAGATCTCGTTCAGCTTCGCCGTGCCCATGATGACCTTGTAGCCATTGGGCATCAGCTGGCCCGGGGCGAGGGACCAAAGGCTAAGGCAAGCCCTAAGCAAGGGGTGCAGTGGAAACCTGACCCCACCCTCGATCACAGAGATCAGAGGGAATGGCATCCAGCCGCCGTAGCAGCGATACAGGGCAGCGTCAGCAAGGTCTGCCGGTTTCAGGAGGACCCTCTCCGGAATTTTGAAGGCAGCCCTAAACTCGGCCAAGCCCTCATCAGAATCTACCCTGAATCTAGGGGTGCCCATGTCTAGAAGGGGTGACTACGAAGAAAAGCCCTAGAAATCGAAAGACCCCCAAGAAAACCAGACGAAAGAACAGAGCGACTTACGAGGGCAAAGAGGCAGATCAGAGGCAGATCCAAGCGCGTTCTACGGTCGTCGTCCTCAAACAGGTCTCAGGAACCAGAACAGAGATCGGAAGCCTCGAACGGATCTCAGAAATCGGAGCAGAGATTGAAAGTAAGAGCAGAGGCGAAGGCGAAAAGAATCAGAAGCAAGAAGAAGAAGGAGACGGCCTTATTTATAGAAGGGGAAACCCTCATTTGGGTACCGCCTCCGAATTCGAAGAGACACTTCAAAGCCCGTGCCCGTCAATCAATGAGACAGCCCGTCAATCAATGGGACAACGCAGTCGGCGCGGAAACTACGCGTGTAGCCGTCAGCTCGGTTCCAAAGGCGGACAGGGCAGGGCATTTATTGCTTTAGAGAGTTGAAGCGACACCAAGTAATGATCACAGTATCCCCAGATGGATTCTTCTAGCTTTCAACCCCTAAAGGCTAGCACACTTCAGAGGTCAAAACCTAGGGGGCAATTGTGTGGGGAGATTTCCCGAACCACAGGATTAAGTTAATCACAGCCATCAGATCAGGTTAAGCATTCTCACGTGCCATCCTCGCGTCATCCACGTGACGCCAGGCTCGTCCCGGCTACCAGGACAGGAGGTCCGGCCGAAGTCGGACAGCTCCGGGCCCTTAGCGCCGAACTGGCCCACCTCGGGCGTCATCTCGGCAAGGGGCACCACCACGGGTACCACCTCGGCAGAAAGCTCCATCTCGGCTAAGGGAGCCAAGACAGAAGCCGAAGCAAGAGAGAACATTCACGTGTACCCTTCATCCCCCCACGTCGTCAGGCACGTGGAGGGATAGGGACACGCGCTGGTGGGACAGACGCGACATCCAGCCGCCCACGATCTTCGCCAGATCCCTGACAGAATCCCATCCAGCGGCTGAAGCCACATCAGGGCAGGGCCCGAGGGCAGATCCGCTGGTACTCCTACCGCCAAAGGCGCCCAACAGGATCTGGCCCAACAAGATGTGCATTAAATGCGATGTGGGCTGACCCGACGGGCATTTAATGCCTAGTGGGCTGGATTGGACCACAATTAATGCAATGTGGGCTGATCATGACTTCTAAGTCAAATCATGGGACCCACACCACAATATCTTCCAAAGATACGTTCCACACTCTATAAATAGAGACCCATGCCACCATCTAAGGTACGCCTTTTTTCCATACCAGAGTCGTTACTCTGTCTCTCTTCCTCCTCTCCTTCCATTGTTCCAGTTCACATACTGACTTTGGCATCGGAGAGCCTTGCGCCACCCAGGCCAGGGTCCTCTGACTGTTTGCTATTCCCTTTCAGGCTTCCGGACGGCATCCAGACGTTTCCAGCAGCCATCATCTTCTCGGATAAGTCCTATAAGGCTCCTCCTTATTGTGGGTCATTATTTTCTGCACCTACAAAAACGATTGCAAGTGATTCAACTTATGTTGGACACACCTCGTATTAATTAAAACTATTCACATCACACACCTCATTGGTGCCCAAATTGAGTCAAATGTTACTTAAAATGCTCGAATATACTCCTCTGAATAGATAATGTTAGAAAAGATAAATAGATCAATATATTTCTAATGTTAGAAAAGATAAATAGAGATTTGACCCCTATTGGGAAATACGAGATGCCTAAGTGGAAAGAGGCATCTCATCTCACACAGGCAGGGACGGACCCAAGTGTTATTATGTGGGTGCGATCGCACCTGCGTGATTTGAGAGACGCCTTAGATAAGATCTTAAGATATTCGATTTTATTATTTAAATTCTTCACTTGACGATATACTACACCACCTAAATGAAAATCATGGTTCCGTCATTACACACAGGCACTTAAAAGTTTGATTGCCAAGTGGATAGGTAGTTTCACAAGTTTTATCTCGGTTTAGCAAAAATGTGACCATGTTTGTAATAGAGTTGTGTGAATTAATTGGATTAACTTCACTTAAACCTAACAAATGAATTCTTTAGGCCTATTTGGATAGGCAAAAAACTAAATGGGCCCTAATGGTTTAAATTTGCAACGCTACCTTGTTTGAATGAGTTTGGCCAAGCAAATGAAGTGTGGTAATTGGTCATGTGTATATCCATTTCACTTCAATCATAAATACTCTTGTTCCTTTTAATAAAAGTATATTCTACTCCAACCTTAAGTTCACACTAAGCATACACAAAGAGTGAAGTAAACTACGCTACTTAACTTCAACCCACTTCCCCTCCACTTCACTCCTCGTGTGAAATCTGCTTTACTTTATTCTAACATTCATTTACCCAGGAAACCAAAAACATTCATTTATCCAAACATGCCTACATAGATCATGTGAAAAAAATATAAATCGAAGTTATTAAAAATATATATAAATCCCACGTAAGGCAACTCCAAAATCCATGTTGCGAAAGTTGTGAAGCTTTTCAAAATGTAATATATAACTATCATTTACCAAAAAACAAAAAAGACCATTCTCATTGAATGCATGTTCAACAAATAAAAAGAAATCAAAATTAGTGCGTAGCCTCTTATGACAATTTAAGTTAAGAGAAATCCTGCATTGTTGGAGGCTCGTTTGGCACTTTATTAGATTAGTAAAAGTCAAGTAAAGCCTTTATTTTTCAGACCATCAATAGCACTTTAATTCAAAATTCATTCTATTTTTTTAAAAAAATATCAAAAAGCAACATTATTTCTCCATTAAAAGATAAAAAAAACTTCATTTTTCTATATAAAAAATAAAAAATATTTCATAATAAATAACTAAAAATAAAATATCATCATAATTAAATTATATTTTATTTTTTTTAATTTAATATTTTATTATACTTTATTTTATATATAAAATTACCAAACGAGTCTAAAATGTGCTGCATCTATTGATAATCCAAGTTGCTTGCAACAAATGAACTTCTTGCACTTTTAAATATTTTCAAATTTATTTTTACCGACTCCTGTGTTTTAACTTTTAAAGCCAAAATCCTAGGGAGTATCCAGACTCACGGAAAGGCATCACCTTCAACGGCAAGCCTGTTCTCAGATAAAGACTCGTCAGGCCACGTGTCCACCATACCATGTGTCATGTCATGTCATGTCATTCCGCATCTTCATCACATGCATGGCCATGACATATCAAAACCATCCACACATGCCCTCGCACGCAAAGATAAAAAGCCCCCAATGATAACGACGAAAAGCCCTTACCATCCCAATTCCCAAGAACAAACACAGAGAGGGAAAGAAGGAGAAAAAAAAAAAGCGCCTATTTTTCTTCTTCTCTTTTCTCCTCCTCTTCTAGTCTTCTCTTCCTTCAACTGTCAAAACCACCCTCCATTTCAATTCCCATAACGACCGACCGAAACTCATGAAACCACTCATCGACAGCTCTCAAAACCACCAATTCCCCCTCTCAAAACCGCTATCCTACACTCACGCCTCTCCCAATGCCGCCCTGAATACCACCCAGCCGATCTCCTACGAGCCCACATCCGTCCTCGACCTTCGCTCCAGCCCCGCCTCCGCCGCCCGCAGGCAGGAATCCGCCGCCGGAATACCACCCGCCTCCGCCGCTCTCTCAGACGAACCCTCCTCTCTCTTCTCCGTCGACGAATGGGACGACTCCCTACTCTGGTCTCTAGGGGAGAAAGACGATTCTGCCCCTGACCTCAAGTGCATTCCCCATTTTGCCCCTCCCGAAACCCCAAACCCAAATCTCCCTCCTTTCCCTTCGTCCGACTCCTTCGATTCTTCTTCGTCCCATCATCTCATCTACCCAGATCTCAATCCCTCTGCTTTTTCCTCTCCGAATCCATGTTTCTTCAGCGAAAAATCCAATCTTTCTCAGTCTCGGCTCGAGAGCCCCTCCTTCGACCGCCTGCAGCTCGAGCAGCTGATCCGAGCTGCGGAATGCGTCGATTCGAACGATCTCTCGCTCGCGCACGCGATATTGGCGCGGCTCAATCACCAGCTCCAGTTCCCGACCGGGAAACCGCTTCAGCGAGCTGCGTTCTACTTCAAAGAAGCTCTTGAATCCCTCATCCTCCGCTCCTCGTCGAAGATCGTCTTCTCTCCTTTCGAAACCCTACAGAAGATCGGCGCCTACAAGGCCTTCTCCGAGCTCTCTCCGGTCTTCCAGTTCGCGAATTTCACCGCTAATCAGGCGATTCTGGAGGCTGTGAGTGGATCGGGGATGATTCATGTGATCGACTTCGAGATCGGGCTTGGCGGACAGTGGCCGCCGCTCATGCAAGAGATCGCGATGAGGTGCAGGGATTCCGCTAGGATTCTGCCTCCGCCGTCGCTCCGGATCACGGCGATCGTCGACGAGGAGTCGATGGAGACGAAGCTCGCCGGCGACGTCCTCCGCAGCTTCGCCAGGGAGATCGGGATCCGGTTCCAGATCGAGTTCGTGAACCTCGCCCGGTTCGAAACCCTAGCGCTCGCCGCGATCGGGTTCGTGGAAGGCGAGGCTGTCGCCGTCAGCCTTACGCCATCGATTTTCCGCCGGATCGACGGGTCCAACACGGCCGGGTTTCTCAGGACACTCCGCCGGATCTCGCCGCGGATCGCCGTCTTCGTCGACGCTGAGTGCCGGAAGGACGGCGCCGGGGCGCCGGCCTCGTTTCGGCGGAGTTTTATCGACGGTCTGGAACTCTACACGGTGCTGCTGGAGTCGCTGGACGCCGCCGCTGCGCTGGGCAGCTCGGCGGAGCAAATCCGGAGGATCGAACGGTTCCTGCTGCGGCCAAGGATTTCCCGGGTGGTGGCGGCAGCCGGGGGCCGGACGCTGCCGCCGTGGAGGGAGCTGCTCTCCGGGTCTGGAATGTCACCGATTCCGCTCAGCGAGCTCGCCGAGTCGCAGGCCGAGTGCTTGCTGAGGCGGATCCCGCTGAGTGGTTTCCACGTGGCGAAAAGAGAGTTGTCCATGTTACTGTGCTGGCAGGGGCGGGAGCTGGTTGCCACGTCGGCATGGAGGTGCTGCTGATTGATATGCATATTGGGGGTGTGGATAGATCCAGCCGTTGGATTTTATGTATGGTCGGTTATGATGTTTTTTTGTTTTTCTTCTGTTCTTTGGGTAAGGGAAAGAAACTGTTTTCCCCCATCTTGTGCAGTTTGGTGACTGTGGTTGGTTGGCCTTGTAGTTGAATGTCTTATTTCCAGCAAACATGTTTTGATTGGGAGACAGAAACGACGAAAAGGGTCTTTCTCTCTCTGTTCTTCATCTGTGGAGTGGTGGAAATCATT
This sequence comes from Litsea cubeba, assembly GCA_012931725.1. Lineage (NCBI taxonomy): Eukaryota > Viridiplantae > Streptophyta > Magnoliopsida > Laurales > Lauraceae > Litsea > Litsea cubeba. The sequence continues at coordinate 10,511,650 of CM022944.1, read as the reverse complement.
ATGTATTTATGAGCCAATTTACCTTTTTAACTTGGGAAGAAAGACAATGATGATTATTGATAAGGACTTGTGGTTTATGATTAGAGTTTTGAGGTTTGTTAATGTGAAGTTGCAATTAAAGCAGCATATGTGTTGCAAGATCAGAGGGATCGGTTAGGTGACCTGGGGTCCTTACTCTGCATTGAATTTCCAGGATTTGGCCTTCTTTTAGAGTCCTTTGTTTTCATGCTATGAAATTAAGAAAAAGGGGCTTGAGTTAAAAAAATAAAGGCGAAGATCAATGGTCTTGAAATAATTTTGGAGAGCCTGTTGGTTAGTGAAATTAAGAATAAGTGGCTTGAGTTGAAGAAATAAAGGTAAAGATCAATAGTCTAGGAATAATTCTGGAGAGCCTGCTCGTTAGTAAGAATTCTTAGAATTCATGTTGGGGGTTTTATGTTGGGAGTTTTATGAATTCCCCAAGTGCCATTGCCTTTGCCCGTTTCACAAATGTTCAATTTTTTATTTTTTATTTTTTATTTTTTTTCTATTTAAAAGTTTCCTCCGGCTGATAGCAAGACCTCTAGTTCCGGAAGAAGAAGGAATTGTGGTCCTAACCACTCGGCCAATCCCTTGGAGTTGTTCAATTATATAGTCAAAACTAACATTTTATATAGTCATCAAGCCTTCTGAGGGGAAAAAAAAGATTTTGATAATAAATTGGGATTTCACCTATTTGATTGCGTTGAAATAGAGGGAGAGTACGAGTCTAATTGGAAGGGGTTTTATGGGCAAAATGGGATGAAAATGCATGATTTTCACAAGCGTACAACAAATTTAGGTTTGTATGTATGAGTTAAAAAAGGGTCAATTTGCTGCTTGAGCAGCATTGGGTCTAGCTGCTGTGTTGCTGGTCGATTGCCATAAATTAACTCTTGAAAGTGAAGAATGAAAGAAGCTAACATGGATTCAGGGGACTAAGAAATGTTGTGGATTTTTTTCCTAATCGGTTCTTCTCCAGATCCTTCAATAAAAAATAGTATGACTTAGCTCGGCCTGGATTTTCATGGCTAACCAATGAAGGCTATCCAAACTCCAAAGGAACTTAATTCACATATATTTTACCACAGGTTTGGGTTAGACGCGTCTTTGTTCATCATTCTTCTTCTATCTTGGGTCAAGAAGCATGCCGCCACACCACATTGATTATGGTGGTCACCATGTGGTTGACAGTAGAGTAGTAGACCAACGGTCGCCTAAGACAGTGACAAGATCCCAGGAAGTTGTCTTGGGACCTTGTTTGCTGGACAGGGTACATGATCATCCTAAAGTTTTGGCATTTTATTGACTTATCTTGTCCTTCCCATTCAATTGTTTCTGAAAAAAAAAAAAAAATGAATGTGTGATGATAAAAGGAAGATTGGGTGTGTAAAATAGATATCATGCATTTTGTCTTTTAAGAAAAATTAAAGGCATTGTTTTGGTCATTTTATTCCCCAAATGACTGCACCTAGAGGGGTGAAAATTTGGGCAGTGCCGAAGACCGGGCCCAGTCATGCCTGGGTCGGGCCGGGCCCGCACAGCCCATGATTAATATACGGGCCGTGCCGAGCTGGGCCCAACCTTTTGGGGTCAGCCCAGCACGGCTCTGGTCATGTCGTGCTATTCCAGGCCCCTAGTTGGGCCTGGGCCGTGCAACCTGTTGGCGGCCCTTAGATCCCCCTCCCCTTTTTTTATTTTTATTTTTAGTTTTTTAAAGTTTTTTAAGTCTTAGAGACTTAGACTCTTGGTCTTCGACCAATTTCATTAAAATAAAAAAATTAAGATAAATAAATAAGTAGAATAACATTAATGATGTTTTGAAAAAATACATCAAAGAAATTGTATTTTTTTGAAATTTAAGTTACAAAAGTTTAAAAAAATTAGAAGTTTGAACTTGGATCAATATATATAATGAAACTCAAACCTTTTGATAAATGAAAAAAGAATTACAACTTTAGAAACCTATGATATATTCTAAAAAATAAATTACAACTTTAAAAACCTATGATACATTCTAAAAAATAAATTACAAGTTGAGAGCCTACTATACATTCTAAAAAAAAATTATACTATGATATATGTAATGCCGCTAATTCGTCTTCTATCTCGGAATTATCATCGAGGTGTTGTTCCTTATCCTCTACTTGATACCAATCTCGTAAGCACATACAAGTCTCAATGGTTTCTTCTGTAAGCATAGTCCTCCTGGGGTCAATAAGGCGCTCACTTACACTAAATGCCTACTATGATGCCTACTATGATGCAATTGTAGACGCTGAGATTGTTAGTATATCACGGGCTATGACGGAAAGCACGTGAAACTTAGTTTCGAATAATTTTCACCATGCCAAAAGATCAAAATCTTCTTCTTTATCATCCGAGATTGTAACAGGATCGCTCCCAGGTACATTGTTAATTCATTAAGGTTGTAAGAAAAGATGAGTTACTTCCTTGAGATTTCTTCATAATACTCCTAATGGCCTTCTTTTTTACTTTATGTACTTGGGGAGGACTTGTTGGGACCACGGGTACTATTGATCTACCTAATCGAGTAGCATAATCCAAATAAAGTGTCTAATTGTGTCTTAATTGTAAACATGTCATTTATATTAGTTGTATTCATATTAGAGTTTATTTCATCAAAAAAGGTTTCTACACCCTTTAATTTCAATCTAGGGTCTAATGCAGCAGCTATACAAAATGTTAAATGAGCTATTCTCCAATATTGTGAAAACTTTGCCTCCATTTGTACACACATAAGTTGAAAATTGGAAAATCTCTATACTTTTTAAAAGTAAGACTTACTTCATAAAAATGGGTTAAAGCTTGAATTGATGTCAAATAATATACCCCGGAAAAAAAATAATGTTGCATCATGAAAAACTTCTAAAAAATCTCTTATTATCTCAAGAAGGGTCCATCTATCATTACTTATAAATATATTTTCATGCTCCAAATAAAGTTGACGATATTGATTTAGTGTCATTTTATAGGCACATGATTCTTTTAACATTTTATAGGTAAAATTTCATCTATGCTTTACATCTTGTGATATTTTCTTTAGTCTTATACTCAAATTTACACACATATCCCTCCACCATTTTTTTCTTGAGGAAGAATAAAAAATGTATCCTACAATCCATTTAATACTCTCTAAATCATCCCTAATAGATTTCACCCCTACTTGTACGATAAGATTTATGATGTGGCATGCACATCTATTGTGAAATAGATCTATATTTAAATCAAGTTGAATCGTAGGTTTTAGTAAATCTGTTGCGACATTGTTAGTGCTTGCATTATTTAAAGTTATAAAAATTATTTTATTTTTAATTTTATATTCTTTAAGTTTTTCAAGGATGGTGGACCCTATCCTAGTACCAGTGTGTGGGAATTCTAGCATAGAAAACGAAATCATTATTTATGCATCACTTAATCACTATCAATATAATGTAATGCGATTGCAATGTACCCCAGATTTTGTTTAGACGTCCATAAATCTAAAGTTAAATCCACTTTTCAGGTATATTTTTAAAAATATTTTTTAAATTCTCTTTTTTTTTTCAAAATTTTTTTTATTGCATCATTTCTAGTAGTAACTCTAGATATTTTCTGCCATGAATGAACAAAACCAGACCTCAAAAATCTTTCGAATGATCGGTCTTCGGAAAGTATAAATGGTAATTGACGAACTATTATAAACTTAATAAGTTGATATCTAACATGAGTAGGGTCATAGTTGAAAACTCCGACATCACCAGATGATTCTGTTTGAGAAAGTTGTTTTTGAATCATCCCACCTCTTTCCCCATGATCCCCATCGTTAGCGGTATTCGTGTGTTTGAGCACACACTTTTTCATGTGTCTATTAAGGTGGCCAGTGCAGCTTGATGATTTGCCACTGAGAAGATCTTTGCAATACTTACACTGTGCCTTCTCATCTGTTCCTCCTTTGGGACAGGGGACAGTAACTTTAACAAAATAAGACCATACAGGAAAAGTCAATCTTGTTTTTCTCTTCCTTTTAGTTGTAGAAACCGAACATACAGGATCTTGGGGATTATTACTATCTACTTCTATGCCCTGACTTTGATCTAAATGAATAAATTCAGGATCTTCCTTATTTAGAAAGAAGTCAAGGTTGAAAGGTTGTGATGGTCCAGCGATTTTTCTAAATAAAAGATTTAAAAAAAAACTTAAATAAATAATTATGTATAATATGTTTTTTGTGATAATTTATTTAAGAAAGAAAAGAATATGAGACATAATATGTAATATTACTATGTATATTATTACTAAATAAAATTCAAAATTAAAGATTGTAAATACCTTTATGAGAGAGGGAGAGCTAATGGAGAAGTCATTCTTAGTTGAATCATCCACTTTAGAGAAGTCACCCTCATTCTTCACTTCTTAGAAAACTTTGTAGAGAGAACTTAGACTTTAGAATAAGACTTAAGGGAGCTTAGAGCCTTAGAACTTTAGAGGGAGTGTAAGAAATGAGAGAGTATATGAGTGTAGAGAAATGAGAAGAATGAGGGCTATTTATAGAATTCCTAAGTGATAAAATGACATAAAATACCCTCTCATATGACCATTTTATAGCAGTTGGGGGTATAATGGTAAAAAATAATCAAAAGACACTAATACCCCTCATTTGACCGTTTATAGCTGTTGAGGGGGTTAAAAATGTAAATAAAAAAAAACACATTTGACCCTTTTTTGAGAGGGAGGTTTTTTGAAAAATATAGCCGTTGGACCCTTCCGCGGGCCGTGCTGGGCCGCCCGCGGGCTTGAGGACACTGGCCCAGGCGCCCAGCACGGCATGGATTTTAACCGGGCCGTGCCTCAGGCCTGGCAGCCCTGGCCCAACACGGCCTAGTGTGACTGTTGGCCCGGCCCGTTGACCAAGTCAACAGGCCCATGCATAGTTTTTTCATGCCGAGCCCGTGCTGGGCTTAGGCCGCCCGCCCAGATTTTCACCCCTAAGCTAGAGTGCGGAACTATTTTCGAAAGAAATATAAAAACTTTCATTGACTAGTATGAAATTAGTGCCTTCTTTGAGCACTTCTTTCAAATTAGGCCAAAACTTTGGCACTGCATTTAAATTATTTTTAATTTTAAGAATATCGCAACATTTCTTTGAAATGTTTCACGTGAACACTATTTGTGATAATGATTCTAATAAAAAATATTAAAAGATGTGAGAAGTGAAGGATGTGATGCAACCTTTTTTAGAGATTTTTCCCATAATAGCACCCTCAAATAATCTAATTCCCATAATAGCATCCATTTGAAAATAATACCCATAATAGCATCCCAAGCCTACGTGGCATTTCCAATGGTGAGGCATATTAATGCCGGTACAGGAAAGTCAAAATTTCCACAGATATCAATGTTTAGAACGTTGGCCCTGATTTTCAATCGATCACAAGAAAGAACTGAAACGTTTAACTATCTTCCTTCAGGATTATTTAATCACTTCCAATTTGATATGCACTAAAAGACAATCAATTTGAATAGGGAAAAAAGCAGTATACCTACCTGTACTTTGCGTATTTTTGCAGAGTACCTCCAATACTTTCGTATTTCGGACTAAACCTACTTGTAGTTTAAGTTGACTTGCAAATACAAACAGCAGTAACGGAATATAGGAAATGGCGAATTTACCCTTCCATATATAAGATCTCTATTAGATTTTTTTTTCATTTTGAGCTTTAGGTTAGGGTTTACATCCTCTGGCGATCTCTCAGGAGGGTTTACATTCACTTGCGGTTAGGGATTACAATCACAGCAAGATCTCTCGAGGATGAGATGGCAGCCGGTGCTAAACCCACCAGAGGTATTGCATGCAATTGCTCCGCCTGTGTTTTCATCTCCTCTGCCTGGGTTCTCATCCGAGCGAGAAGAAGCGCCTGGAAGTGCAGCCTAAATCCATGTGACAGAAATCCGTTCCTTCATCTGATCAGCGTCGACGACATGCAACAGCAGCGGGACGAACTGCTAGGTGTGGACGGTGACGGCGGCCCCGTACTTCTCCGTCAACGTTTTCGGCGGTGTCTGCGGTGATCGGATCTGCTCTTGATCAGCCAACGGTGGCCCACCGGAAGAATCAGTTCTCTTCTCCGGTGATGCGCATAACAGCGATGGCTCCCCTGATCTCCGGCGAGTCTCTGCGAGTCTCCTCTCCTTTCTCCGGCGAGGTTCTGCATCAGAACCCACTCCCTGTGTTCCATATCAGAGCTGCTTGGCGTGATCGGAGGAGATCCGTTGAATCAGATTTCAAGAGGGCCACGAATCTTGCAGATTAATTGCAGAAGATTAGGCGATCACAAGGTGGGCCACTGGTAGAAACCGAGCCAGATTTTTTGGTTCAGCTTGCTGCTGTACGACCGGAGGAGGAGAAGAGGACCAGGATCTGTTTTCTGATCTCTGAGCAGAAGACTGGAGAAGGCAACCAGAAGAGTCTGGATCTTGTGTTGCAGAGAAGAGAGATCGGCTCTGATCTCGGTGGGCCACACAGATCGAAGCAAGAATAAGTGAGGAACCAAAGAAATCTGGTTTCTTGGTCGAAGCAAATGAGCAGAGAAAACCTTGTCTCTGTTTTTGCAGATCAGAAACAGCAGCTGTTGCAACACGGGGTTTTCGCCTAGGAAGCCGGAGATCTTGTCTCCAAGCCTGCTGAATTTCCCTGCTTCAATCTCAGCCCTGTTACGCCTCTCTGCTGCATCAATGAATAGACAGATATCAAGAAATTCTTGAAAAAAAAAAAAACAAGAACAAACTAAATAAATAATAAAATTGAATGGAGAAAGACAGGAATTCATCAATTGCAAGAGATAGAGAGATTGAAACGAAGAGTCAAAGGCTTTGCGAAGAAGATTCAAAAGAGATGAAAGAAATCGAAGGTTCGGATTTGAAAGAATGTTACCAGGTAGTGGTGGCCCGTTTAAGAGATCGCCCACGACTGTAGATCAGGCAGCTTTGGGTTGAAGAGGGTTGAATGTGGATTTTCTCAACAAACCCATCAAGATATCAGTACTGGAATCTTGGCATGGCATAATCATGTCTTTTTTCTTCTTTTTCTTGAAGTGAATCAAGGCCTCATTCATCATCATCATCATCGTCTGATTGATATCATCGTCTGATTGATATTATCATGTGGGCTGAGCAGAAGAGGAGAGTTTGGTTTGTTTCTATCTCTATTCTTCAAATCATGAGTTGGATTTTAGTAACAAGCAGGCCTTCCCCACATGAAGCTCAAGGTCTCCATCAATCTTTCTTTTATTCTGCAAGCTGTTTTTTTTTTTTTTAAATAACCCATGTCTCAATTCTTTTTCTTCTTCGTCTCCGTCCTCGTCATTACCGTCTTCTTCAACCTCTCTACTGCATGTGAAAGTTGAGCTTCAGCCCCTAATTCTCTCAGAGAGTCAGCCGGGCCCTGAGATTTTTTCTCCTCAGGGGCAAATATGTCTTTTTGGGCTTATCATTTGGCGCCAGTATGCACTAGAGACGTTTTATACGACCTACACCGTTAATACTAACAGTTTCCGTTCATTTTGCATGTCAATTAAAACTACAGGTAGGTTTAGTCACAAATACCAAAGTATAGGGGGTACTCTGCAAAACGGCCAAAGTCCAAGTAGGTATAGTGCTTTTTTCCCATTTGAATATGAGGGTATTTTATATGTTCTAATGAAAGCGAATTAAAAACAAACTGTTTGTGATGGGTAACAGAATACAGCTCCAAGCCCTCAGCCTGGAGCAACTGGAATGCAAGCTGTCGCATTGAGAGTATCAGGCGATAAAGCCGTGTTCTTCAGATGCAGAATTTTGGGCTCCCAAGATACTCTGTTCGATCAGCGAGGGAGGCATTACTTCAACAAATGTTACATTCAAGGATCCATCGATTTCATCTTTGGCAATGGAAGATCTTTGTATCAAGTTAAATGATCTTGCATCAGGAATTTCTACGCTCTTTCATATATTACTGCATTATGGTTTCTCTCCTCTCTCACTCTATCTGATCCACACACAAACATATTGATCATAATTTGATCTGAAATAACTTTAGTTAATAGAAGTAGGCCCCACCTCAAATGCACTAGTACACAGTATAGAAGGTAATCCCGGTTTTCACAAGGCACCCACCTATCACAGTGATTCAATGTTAATGGCCATTGAACTGCACCTGCAAAATGTGCAGTAGAGAAACTGGAAAATGAATTGTATCTATATAAAGAATGGTCTTGATTCAGTTTTTAAGCTCTTGGTGAAGTATTTAGAGCGTCTGATTATGATGGTAAGAGGGGGTGCCTGAGGCAATCATTGGGTTCCTGACATCCAATGGCCATAGTATACAAAGGTGGGGTTTACTTCTTTTAGGTCTGGATTTTAACCCCAAACAATGGTGCACATTTATGAAGTATGGAGTCATTGAGCAGAGACACATAATAGAGTAGGCATTCAATATGTACTTATTGGTGAACTATGGTGATTTCCATTGATATTTGATCCAAAGACTGCCATGGATGCTCTAATTTTCTCGGATTAAATAAGATTCTGATTCTAATACTAGTAATGGGTGTCTTGAATCAGGGCTGTACACTTCATACTACTGCAGCTAGTTATGGAGCTATTGCTGCTTCTGAGAGGAATTCGACATCTGATAACTCGGGGTTCTCTTTCCTTAATTATAGATTGACTGGTTCAGGGATCATATACTTGGGAAGAGCTTGGGGTAGATATGCAAGGGTTGTCTATTCCTTCTGTAATTTGGATGGCGTTGTGATCCTGGAGGGTGGAATGACTAGGGAGACCCATCAAGAAGAAAGTAATCTCTCTCTCTCTCTCTCAAAATCCTTTCCCTTTATATGAAAGCTGTTGGCTATACAGTTTAGAGTGAACATATCATTTAGTAGGGAAAAAAGACACCTCAATTACCAGATATGGATCTTGATGAACCTAATCACGTTATAAATCAAATCAAATATACTCCGAATCTAAATAATACTTGATCAATATCATCATCACGACCAAACCTTCTTAACATAGAATATTCTATCAACTCGGAATATGTCTATCACCCAATCATAGTAAGGATTATCACATTGGTGGTTTGGATTACAACGGAATGAGGTGGAGTGGAAATTTTGACCTTCCTGTACTGTCATTAACATGCCTCAAGATTGGATATGCCACGTAGGCTCGGGATGCTATTCTGGGTAATATTTTTAAATGGGTGCTATTATGGGAATTAGTTTATTTGAGGGTGCTATTATGGAAAAAAACTCCCTTTTTTACATAGGCACACCGAAGTTCTAGATCAAGCCAGTGGAAGGCCAGTCTTATACTTTGAATTAAAATATGTTAAATCTTATCATTCCTTATTATTAAGATTTTAGTTTTTTTATTTTTGGCTTTCAGTTTAGAGTTATAAAACTCATTAGGATTTCTATTAGTTTCCACATTATTAGAACAGTTTGAAAGCTTAAATTTCAAATTTGATTAGGATTCTTTCCATAAGTTAATAGTGGAAATAAGATTAGTTAGAGATTAATTTATTCTTATATACATTAAATACTCATGTAACTCAATTCGCCAAGTTAGCAATGGAGATATTATTGTTGTTATAACTTCTTCCTAGTTTTTGGCGTGAGCAATGTGAAGCTTCCCAAAAACCTAATCAGATCTAGCATAGAAGCACACCGATCCTGTATTAAAATTATATATATTAAAGTAGCAGCTGTTTATTTGGTCTTTTTTATTCTGAAATTAAAGCAGCCAGGTATTATTGTGGCAGAATTCGATCATACACACCATGTTTCTAATTGTGACATATATTCATCTTGTAGATAGGATTGAATAATGGATGAAATTTCAAATGATCTCACTTTAATGGTAAAACTGCCTTAAAAAAATCCAGGTCAGAAGATTATAAAAATCCAGGTCAATAATAACTTCTCTTTACTTACTTTCAATAAGCCCCACGTGTTATTAAACTTAAAAAAAAAAAAAACTTACCATAAAAAGTTTTGCATGATCTTTAAAGCCTTATATCTTTCCATATCCTTCCATAGATAACTTTCTAATACGGGCCACTTCATAGATTTCTTAGCTTCAAATTGAAATATCATGATTTGACTGTATCAATTTGTCTTCTTCTTAATAGGAATGTTGATTTTGTAAGAGATTGCTACAATGATCCGTACCTTTGAAATGATGGGACTCATTGTAAATATATCATAATAAATCCAATTAGACGTTGGATCATCATGATTATTCAAAGGATGAACTAAGGATCCTAAGTAGGCCTACTAACAAGTTTTATAAGAAGGTTCACTAACAGATTTAAAGGATTGGAATCAAAGGACTCAGATTAATCTATATATATATATATATATATTTATCTCACCGCATGATTTTGTAAGGCCTTGCTAAAGTTATCTGCGGGGACCCATGGTAGAAAAACCATATGCAAATGCAATTAGTTGCAACGGTGTCATTATTCAAAGGACGAAGAACAAATGATTCAAAGGACGCATGCATATTTAAAAAAATTTATTAGTGCAATAGGCCTGCGTTGTCATTTAAATTTCTAATGAAAAATATTTTTATATATTTAAATAACTGATAAATGAATATTAATATATAATTCACAATAAAGATGGAAACTCATTAGAGAAATTTTAGGTAGCTGGAAATATTTAGGAAAAGATCAAGTAAATATTAAAGATTTTAGGAACTTGATTTGATTATATTTGCGCTTAGCCATAAATTGAGTACCATTTTAGAGTTAAATTTGGATTTTAGAATTAATTGGCTTCCACAATGGCCCCCACGAGTTGATGGATAGACGAAATATCATGAATTGATTGATAGAGACTTATAAACATTATTCCCGTTTTATTTTAATACATTGGCCCTTCATATCATAGTTCTTTTCTATGCATTTTTATATACTAATTTTATTTTCTAAATCTTTAAAATATTTCCTTTTAAATAATTTTATTTCTTATTTTTGCTCATCATTTTGCTTTCTCTTTTTCATTCCAAAAAGGTTCATATAACATTCATGCATGGTATATGGAAATAGAAATTTTACTTATTCCATTACAGATTGGAGCGTCAACATCAGCCTCTTTTCCGGCTGCATCCCATGATATATCACATAGCATAAACAATTCTAGCATCGTCGCTACTAATACCATAAAGAACACGGTAAGTTTTACTCGAACATGATTCAATGTTTTCCTTTTTACGATTGATTTAGATTTATATATAAGATTCTTTTAAAATATTTGCCTTTATAAAAAAAATCGTTCCTCCCATATGCATTTTACCAACAATTACTTCCTATTTATATTTAAATTTCCTTTCAACTAACCTCTCTCTTCATAAAATATCCACGCCACATGAATTGGAAGGCATAAATATATATATGGGGTTCTCCAAAGGATAGTGACCAATCTTAAATTTCCTATATAATTGTATTAAATATAGTTTGTATGTTTACTAGGTGTCTACTTAAATTGGGTTTTCCTTCATGAATTAAAGACTTGCGTTGGGCGCGGGTCCTGAAGCGCTCGGACCACAAGGGATGTGGCTTGAACGCCACCCCACCATGTTCATTAAAAGACATATCAAAGATATATAAAAGAAATACAAAAGTGGGCCTATACGTTTCAATCCTCTCAATCAAAATCAATCTATTTTACATGTTTGATTGTCTTGCATTACGGAAAACTGCCACATGTTCTCTAATTTTTTTTCTCATTTTTCCAAAAAAGTAATAAATGTCACCATAATATGTAGGATCATTCACTCTCTCTCAGTATGATGGAGTAAGTTGAGGGGGTGTTGCAGAGACAGTTGGCCAAGATGAGAAGGGAGGATGATGGAGAGTGATGGAGGGATGGAGATTGGTCGTTTGTGTTACATTGAGGGGTAAATTAGCCAAAAGTCCCTGCGCACGGTCTTCTAAGGCATCAAGGACAACAACTTTTTCTCTAATGTCTCTAGTCCAGACAGCTGGAGATACTTTGGTGAAAGGTCCCTAATATGTCACGTCATATATTTTCATGACTAATTTGCCCCTTTCAACCCTCATTGGAATTCCTTCATTCTTCTTCTCTCTCATTTTCCATTTTCCATTCCTTTCCATGGTTATGGAGTATCGTTGCAGAGCACCTTTCGTCGCCACCATGCCATGACTTCCGATTCTCTCTATTTCAATTCTTCAAAGATGGAATCGATTTTGAAATCTCTCTATCCAAATCTCTCTCTGTACAACTGATTTAAAAAAAATAGTAGTTTGCTTTTTTGCTTGTTTTCCCTTTCTCTTTTCTCGATTGGATCATAGTCATCAAGTGTTCTTGTTTTGGATTTCAATTTTTATTAGAATCTGATTTTTCGTATTCTGATTTTCGGTGTCGCCGAGCTCAGATAAATTTCCCAGAAACTCTGATAAACTGGACAAAAACTTAGACAAATTTGCGAAAACTCTAATAAATTTATCTGAGTTTTAACAAATTATTTGAGTTTCTGGCAAAACTCAAACAAATTTATCTGAATTTCTGATAAAACTCAGACAAATTTATCTGAGTTTGTGTCCAACTTGTGAGGTATTTTTCTATGATATAACGGTGGAATCTTGACTTGGTCTCTTCATAAAAGTTGTAGCCCTAGATGTGTAAATGATTCTAGGGTTTTGAATCACCCGATTTGGATTTCGAAAACTCAAGTTATGGCTCATTGAAGTTTACTGGTAAAAACAAGAATTTTGGATCGGTTTTTCCGGCCTTATTTTGAAGCAACGTTTGGAGGCCCAAATGAACTTGAATTTTTGCGAACCAGACCTTTCTGAAAAGCTTAAGACGTCCTCTAAAAACTTCATGAAGACCACTTTGTCGTTCTGAAACTCTAACGCCATCCAAACCTCAATGGAATGAGAGAAGTTCATTTGACAAATTTATCTGAGTTTCTGGCAAAACTCAGACAAATTTATTTGAATTTTTGATAAAACTCAGACAAATTTATCTGAGTTTGTGTCCAACTTGTGAGGTATTTTTCTATGATATAACGGTGGAATCTTGACTTGGTCTCTTCATGAAAGTTGTAGCCCTAGATGTGTAGATGATTCTAGGGTTTTGAATCACCCGATTTGGACTTCGAAAACTTAAGTTATGGCTCATTGAAATTTACTGATAAAAATAGGAATTTTGGATCGGTTTTTCCGGCCTTATTTTGAAGCAACGCTTGGAGGCCCAAACGAACTTGAATTTTTGCGAACCAGACCTTTCTGAAAAGATTAAGACGTCCTCTAAAAACTTCATGAAGACCACTTTGTCGTTCTGAAACTCTAACGCCATCCAAACCTCAAAGGAATGAGAGAAGTTCGTTTGACAAATTTATCTGAGTTTCTGGCAAAACTCAGACAAATTTATCTGAATTTCTAATAAAACTCAGACAAATTTATTTGAGTTTGTGTCCAACTTGTGAGGTATTTTTCTATGATATAACGGTGGAATCTTGACTTGGTCTCTTCATGAAAGTTGTAGCCCTAGATGTGTAGATGATTCTAGGGTTTTGAATCACCCGATTTGGACTTCGGAAACTCAAGTTATGGCTCATTGAAGTTTACTGGTAAAAAAAAGAATTTTGGATCGGTTTTTTCCGGTCTTATTTTGAAGCAACGCTTGGAGGCCCAAACGAACTTGAATTTTTGCGAACCAGACCTTTCTGAAAAGCTTAAGACGTCCTATAAAAACTTCATGAAGAACACTTTGTCGTTCTGAAACTCTAACGCCATCCAAACCTCAATGGAATGAGAGAAGTTCATTTGAATTATTGCTGAGCTTTGCCAAAACTCAGATAAATTGTCTGATTCTGCTTTTGCTGACGTGTACAGGGTGTTTTTATCTTTTCAATGAGTTACTTTTACAAAAGGACTGCCGTCAGTACGATAAAATGTTGTGGACCATTTGCAATAAAAATCACAGTTGAGGGACCTCCGCCCAAATGCCCCTACATTGAGAGATATGAGGTTTGAATTGGAGATGGAGACTAGCAAATTCCCTAAAATCAAGGATTTACTAATAATCCATTCAAAATTCGAAACTATAATTGGAATCTTTATGGGAGACTATGTACAGGTTATATGATCCTATATGGCTGGACTTGAATGATCATAAGATTATAGATTTAGTGGGAAAATAGGATCATTCAATTCTCCACCAGTTTTGTTTGTGAGTAACTTTTTTTTTTTTTTTGGAAGGTGGGCTTTAATATCCAAATCTCAAAAATCTAGCATGGGGCCCTCACTTTCACTAGTTCGGATTTCGTTTGCATGTTTTTGGTGCTAGGGGCTGAGGTGGGCCCCATGGATTAAGGTACAAACGTACAAACGGCTGCACTTGTTCAATGTAGTTGGTATAACATTACTTTTCTATATCTGGTTTTTTTTTTTTTACGTTGTTAAATGGATTTCAAACTTTGTATATTCCTTTTAGATTTATTTTTTAATAATATTTCTAATTGTTTAAATCTTATTTTAAGAGATGTTAATCTAATTGATTGTATTGGTAGCAGTGAAAAATGTGATATGTAAATGCACTTGATCAATGTAGTTGGATATATTACTCTGGTTTATTTTATTTATTTTATTTACGTTGTTGAATGGATTTCAAACTTTATATATTCCTTTTAGATTTATTTTTTAATAATATTTTCCATTGTTTAAATCTTATTTTAAGAGATGTTTATATCTAATTGATTGTATTGGTAGTAGTGAAAAATGTGATATGTAAATGCACTTGATCAATGTAGTTCGTATAACATTACTTTGATTTATTTATTTTTATTTTTTTTACGTTGTTGAATGGATTTCAAACTTTGTATATTCTTTTTAGATTTATTTTTTAATAATATTTCTAATTGTTTAAATCTTATTTTAAGAGATATTTATATCTAATTGATTGTATTGGTAGCAGAGAAAAATGTGACATGTAAATTCCCGGAAAGGTGAGTGATTGGGTTGGATTGATCATGTGGACCATTCACCAACAAAGTAGCCAAAAGAGAAATTTCTTAAACAACCATCTTTCCTCCCATGCCACAGAAGCTAATAAAATCAATCCGGATATTATGAGCTTCAGAGCAAAATCATTATAAGAAATCCATAAAGGCTGTCTGCATGATGGATATGAATATAGAAAAATATAGGATATGGGGGTCCAAGCAGTTTTTAAAATAAACTAAAATCAATTGTTGGATCTTTGGAAATTAGAGTGATCTTCTTCTTTTTGGGAAAATAGAAAAAAAAAAGAGATAATAATCATTGTAAATGGTCTTTAGACTCCACAATTATGAAGAAACAACCATCTTTCCATGATGAATATGAATATAGGAAAATGTAGGGTATCGTGGTCCAAGTAGTTTTTAAAATAAACTAAAATGAATTGTTTTCCATCTTTAATTTGTTTTCTTCTATTATATTTTGTTTAATATGTTCTGAAATTTGTTATTTTACAATAGATTGTGCTTTCTTGAAAATAAAATATAGTTTTCATACTTTTTTTAAAGTTCCCCTTATTATTTTGAAAATTATTCTTTCCTTTCTATTTAATTACTACATTCTATAGAAAGTCAGGTCTAATGCTTAGGTTTAGGTTTATTCTTTACTAACCTAAGCCTCACCCATATATTAAAGGGTGTGTTTAGGTTTATAGTTTCCAACCCATGTTAGGTTTAATTTTGGTTATTCTAAATCACTTTACTAACCTAATGCTTGTCCATTTATTAATAGGATTGAAAATGTAAACACTATTATCAATGTAGTATGGAAGTTCATGTTAGGTTGGTGGGTCAGAATAATGAAGTCGATGTAACATGGAAGTTCATATTAGGTTGGTGAGTCATAGTAATAAAGTTGGTCATTTTGTATAGTCTTTGGGTTAGTTTGGCAGAAATACAAAAAAAAAAAAAAATTGGATTCATCTATTAAATGGATCATTTGGAGAAGTTTATTGCTTTCCATTTTTATTTGTTTATAAGTTGTCATTTTTAATTTTTTTTCATCATTTATATTTGTTTAAATTGTCCTAAGATTTTATCATTTTGCTATCTCTTATTAATTTTCCAAGATGTGCAGTGTCATATGTTTGATATCGTTGTTTGCTTATCAAGATCAATAACAAGTAGAGAATTGCAATTGAGACTTCAGCTGACATAAAAAAATACAATATACGGTAATTTATATATTCTGTATGTAATTAAGAAGCTTTCTTATGTTTTAGTAAATGTTTTTCTTTTATATATTTTCTATTTACTCATTCAATTTACTTAATCATTAAAATATTTGCTTTTAAATTTTTGTATTTTTTTTCTGGCTCTTCGTTTTTCTTTCTCTTTCTCAATCTTATAAGGTTTATTTAACATCCATGCATGGTATATGAAAGTAGGATTTTTAGTTATTCCATTGCAGAATGAAGCATCAACATCAGCCTCCTCTCCCACTGCATCCCCAACGTATGTTACATAGCACAGACAGCTCTAGCATCGTCGCCCTTGATACCATAAAGAACACGGTTAGTTCGATCTCGAATATGATTCAATATTTTGATATTGATGATTGACTTAGATTTATCTATAAGATTTTTCTTAATAAATTTACCTCTTTAAAATAAGCATGCCTCCCAATTGCATTTGACAATTAATTTTTTCTTATTTATATTTAAATGTACTTTCAACTAACCTATCTCTCCGTCAAATATCCATGCCCCATTAATGGGAAGTGATAAAGGCATATGGAGTTCTCCAAAAGATTATAACTAATTCTGAATTTTATAAATAATTATTTTAAATAGAGTTTGTTTATGTACTCAAATTGGGTTTTCCCACTATGAATTAAAGGCTCGCGTTGGACGCGGGCCCTGAAGCGCTAGTATAAGGTAAAAACATGGAGGAAAACCCATAACAAAGTTTGCAAATGTGTCATCCAACTTAGCTCTGATTTTATGTGTACACTAAGTTACTTACAATATGCTCAAGAAAAAAATTTAAATAAACATTTTAACTTGAATGAAATAAGGAATTCGGAAATGATAGGCCTTATCAGCATTTCAAGAGTCCATTTTTAAATTATCAAACATCCACCAAACATGAGCTTCAAAAGTTCTAATGAGGAAAAAGCCCTTGTAATTGACCCATCACAATTTAAGACCCCAAAGTTGAGATATACTTGTTTTTTCCTTTTCTTTTTTTTATCTTGAAAGAACTTAAACTCAAGCCCTCACACTCTCTAAGTGAGGGTTTTGGTGCCTGCTGTGCACAAGGGGTACTATAATATTGGTTTTTTTTTTTTTTTTTTTTGTGTGTGTGTGGGGGGGGGGGTTGGGGAGGAAATTTGTTAGTATCAGCTCAGTTTGTTTTAACACATTCTAGCCCACGCGGCCACGCCCACATGTTTGAGCTCTGTTTTGATGTGAGCTACGGCTGCAGATGAGTATGATTAGGGTTGTATTTCAGGTCATTGGTCTGGACCATTAATCATGGGCCTGCATCTATGATCCTAAAGTAATGGGTCCCACATCAGATGTGGCCCTAAATTAGTTAAAGGAAATAGCAACTGCTTACATTCAAATGAAATGGCAAAGCCAGAGGAATGATATCAATCACTCATGTGGGGGAGCATGAAATGAAGATGTGGGGGACTACAGCCTACAAGGTATGCTTATGGTTCATTCCCTAAAAGAAACTATTTTTGCAAAAGCACTTTTTGGATGGAACTTAAATATTGACCGACTGGTCTAAGTTGATTATGTCAAGTGAACATGATTGAAGCTCAAGCGCAAATCTAGTTTTGTACTCACATTAGATCTTATAAAGGGCCATGCTCAGGCATTAATATAAATCCTTACTCTGATCCTAAGTCCTAACCCATTAATAGTCCAAGAGGGACCAAGACCCTGTCTAGCTCCATTAATAGTCTTTCTCACGGGCTGTTTGTTTTATGTAATTGATTTCTTTGGAGTTTTAAGACTTGTATTTCTAAAAGTGGTTTAAAGAAATAAGGGTGAGTACTAAAAAATTGAAGATCAAATAATCTTCCTTTTAATAAAGAAAATGAATTAAGGAGAGATCGAAAATGAATACCCATGCCATAGCAACTCAAATCCCAACAAAGTTAAAAGTTTCGTTCACATGTCCTGTCATCCCTCATCTTTTCTGTGTGGGGGGATTTTCAAGGTACCGAGATTATGTTAACTTCGGCGATAAGCTGCCAGTTAATTGCGCCTACGTACTGTCCAAGCACATTCGGTGATAGCATCAGAACACTGGCCGAGACTAGGCTTACTTCAGTAACCCTGACCTCGGCTACGCACTCTGACCTCGGCCAAGCATCTCGGTCGAGGGCATCTATGGTCGCTTCCCCACTTCTGCTGCGTCATCAGACACTTGGCTAAGTACGGGTATGCACAAATGAGACAGATGAGCCATCACAGCCGTCCATAATCTTCACCGTATCACTAACAAGGCGGCATCCAGCGCGCGGCTATAGCTATATTAGGGCAGAGCCCAATGATGGATCCGATGGGACCTCAACTGCCAATAAGTCGGGACAGGATCAGGCCAACCTGATCTGCATTTAATGCAATATGGGCTGATCAGACTGACAATAAATATATTGTGGGCTATGATGGATCCTTATTTATTACTTTGCGGGCTGATGAGACCTTTCATGTCAAATCAATGGGCCCACTCCAAGATATCAGGTAAGATCTTCTATAAATATGAGGACATTCCAATACAAAGGTATGCATACACGTTCCCTCTAGAGCCGTTACTTTGTCTCTTTTCTTCTTCGACCTTCGTTCTGATTACAAACCTTCACAGAGTCAACAAATAAGATATATGAGTTCAGATCTGGACATAACATATCTCTAAGTCATATATTATCCTAATTCTAAAACCACATTCATTCAAGCACCGCTATATTACTAGTATTCGAATCTACACGATTAAAATACTATCGAATATTAAAGAAAGATATTGCATTAATAAATCGAATCCAACAATGGATAACATCAATGTCATATAACCAAAAGCGCTCAAAATAAAATCTTAAAACTTATACATCGCCAAAATATAAGATTAGGGCTTCATCGCAACCCTAAGGTGGAGAATTAGTTACTCATGGCGAGATGTTGACGAATAATCTCTGACGAAATCCCCATTAGCACTCTTCCAAAGCTCCCAAACCAGCCTTCAAATCTTCTCTCAAGATGTGAATACCTCATACATGAGTTTTGGGCTTTTATTTATAGAATCTTGGTGAAAATCTCTTCAAAATGCGGACTGAGGTGGACTCCACGTAGCTCAGAGGTAGTAGCCTCGGGTCTTCTCCGGTGGCTGGCGTTCAGACGCTAAGAGGCAGTGAGCCTCGGGTCACTCCGGTTTATCCTATTTTGTCCATTTTATCTCTTACCTCTGATTCTTCACCTAAAATACTTGCAAACAATAAAATAACATTACATAAGAACCTATGCTATCATTCCAAGGTATAACCAAGTCATCATTGAGGGCCAAAAATGTATATCTATTTACGAGTTTACTTTGGTTTTTGTTCCACTGCATTGTTTATGAAACTAGCATCCATTCTAGATAAGCACTTTCAGATCCCATTTTACCACGAAGTCCTCTATATTCAACTCCATCCAAATAATCAGGCCCAAGAAGTAGAAACCGCCTTAACAATCTTCTTAATGACTACGTCGACACTTCTTAGAAATCTAATTCGTTGTTTTTTAATAATCTCAAAGAATTGAGATACAAATAAGAAAGAGAAACAAGTGGAGGATTGGATATTGTTTAATATGATAGAAGGGGAAGAGACTTAAACCTGCTGATTATTCTAGCGTAAACCATCACATGGGATTAGGAGCGCAGGAAAATAGGTGGGGGTGGAAGAACATGACTTGGTAGGCTTTATATGTATATTTATTCCTCATAATATAATTTCCTTGAATCATGCGCACATACATGCACAAGGGGAAAGACAGAGATCACATCCATGGAACAAAGTTAGACCAGCATGACATATGATCTAAAGCTTATTTATTCTAAGCCAATCTTACAAATTGGATACTTAAAAGATGATGACAATCCAACCCCAAAGGGTAGTTTGGTTGGCCTAGGGACCATGGTTTACACCCGAAAGTTGAGGGTTCCAAACTGCACTACCACACTGGGGCCAGGGGATTTACCCGGCTCTCTCTGGACCCGTAGGGATAATTCTAAACCAAAGGACTGGGACACCCTCTGTTATTAAAAAAATAAAATGGTGTCAATCCACTTCACCACAGTTGTCATTCCTAGCCCCGTCTAATTATTGGGCCTAATATTAAGTCTTGGATTCGGCACAACCTCATGCTTGCTTGTATTGGGAGTTACTTGACCCAGCTAGGCTAGTATCTTGTTTGGTCCAATAAGTCAGCCCAGCCCATTTTGCTCTCTACCTAAGGCTTTGGACACAAGCCTGAAGTGGTTAGATTTTCGGGCCCGGTAGACTTTTTGGATTAAAACTCAGGCTTATATGTAACAGAATTCGGGCTGGCCCGGCCTACACGCGATCATATTCGATCCCTGCATTATTTTGGCATTTGACCTTCCTTTGATGGTCAACACGATTTTCATCTCCCAGTGAGATCTTTGAAAAAAGGTGAATAGATGACATGAATTGGGTTCCCAATAATAATAAGGTGAAGATGGGTAAATTAGAGTTGGTTGCGTGTTACTTTTTATATTATATTATGTTGGTGGGGGGGGGGGGTGGGGGGGGGGGGGTGGGGGGGTTGGCATTTGACCTTCCTTTGATGGTCAACACGATTTTCATCTCCCAGTGAGATCTTTGAAAAAAGGTGAATAGATGACATGAATTGGGTTCCAATAATAATAAGGTGAAGATGGGTAAATTAGAGTTGGTTGCGTGTTACTTTTTATATTATATTATTTTGGGGGGGGGGGGGGGGGGGGGGGGGGTGGGTTGGGGGTTTTGGAATGGCCCCCCAAAAAGTTTTAAAAATCTATCAATGTCCTTCTGGCCTGTGATCTTCTCTTGAGGAATGGCCCCTCCTTATAATATTAATTAATCAATATAGTTTTTTATTCTAAAAAAAGTAACAAAATCATAGCAGATTTTTGGGAAGAAATATTAGAATGATGGAAGAAAAGAAATGAAAGGAAGGAGGAAAAAAATAATTCTAAAAAAGGAACAAAATCAAAGCAGATTCTGGTGAAGAAAGATTATAATGATGGAAGAAAAGAAAGGAAAGTAAATGAAGAAAGGAAAGAGGAAAAACAATTCTAAAAAAGTTATATTTTAATTGTGATTATCTATGTCAGGATTAATTCAATTGAAGTAAATTCTTTTGAAGAAATAAAACTAGTGGGACCACCCTTTTGAATGGTCTAGATTTTAAATATGGGTCTTGCTCATAAATATATAACTAGCAAAACCCCGTGGATAACCACGAAATCACCAAATGAATTATTTTAATAAATTTATTAATTAGTAAAATTATGAGTCCTTTTTTTTTGTTGCTAATTTGATCTTTATGTTTTTTTTTCCAAATGTTTTATTCTTTAGGTGAAGCATGAATTGATTAAGAAAGATCAAATGATCATAGACCTAACAAATTGACCTAATATATTTAAGTGGGACCAATATGAATGGGTCCATCATCTCTATTCTAACCGTTCATAAAATCATATGATGCGGGCTGGGACCCATTAATTGATTAATAAAAATCAAATGATCAAAGGATCATAGACCTCTCAAATTGACCAAACCTAATCTATTTAAGTGGGACCCCCAAGATGAATGGGTACACCATCTATATTCTAACCGTCCATAAAACCATATTATGCGGGATGGGACCCATGAATTGATTAAGAAAGATCAAATGATCGTAGACCTAACAAATTGAGCTAATGTATTTAAGTGGGACCCAGATGAATGGGGTCCACCATCTTTATTCTAACCGCCCAGAAAATCAAATGATGCGGGCCGGGACCCATTAATTGATTGATAAAGATCAAATGATCATAGACCTCTCAAATTGACCAAACCTAGCCTATTTAAGTGGGACCCCCAAGATGAATGGGGTCCACCATCTATATTCTAACCGTCCATAAAACCATATGATGCGGGCTGGGACCCATGAATTGCTTGATAAAGATCAAACGATCAAATGATTATAGACCTCACAAATTGACCAAACCTAACCTATTTAAGTAGAACTCCCCAGATGAATGGGGTCCACCATCTCTATTGTAACCGTCCATAAAACCATATTATGCGGGATGGGACCCATGAATTGATTAAGAAAGATCAAATGATCAAATGATCGTAGACCTAACAAATTGACCAAATATTTTTAAGTGGGACCCAGATGAATGGGGTCCACCATCTTTATTCTAACCGTCCATAAAATTAAATGATGCGTGCCGGGACCCATGAATTGATTGATAAAGATCAAAAGATCAAATGATCATAGACCTCTCAAATTGACCAAACCTAACCTATTTAAGTGGGACCCCCAAGATGAATGGGGTCCACCATCTATATTCTAACCATCCATGAAATAATATGATGCGGGATGGACCCATGAATTGCTTGATAAAGATCGAAGGATCAAATGATCATAGACCTCACAAATTGACCAAACATAACCTATTTAAGTGGAACCCCCAAGATGAATGGGGTCCACCATCTCTATTCTAACCATCCATAAAACCATATTATGCGGGATGAGACCTATGAATTGATTTATAAAGATCAAAGGATCAAATGATCGTAGACCTAAAAAATTGATCAAATATTTTTAAGTGGGACCCAGATGAATGGGCTCCGCCATCTTTAATCTATATTCTAACCATCCATGAAACAATATGATGCGGGATGGACCCATGAGTTGCTTGATAAAGATCGAAGGATCAAATGATCATAGACCTCACAAATTGACCAAACATAACCTATTTAAGTGGAACCCCACAAATGAATGGGGTCCACCATCTCTATTCTAACCATCCATAAAACCATATTATGCGGGATGGGACCCATGAATTGATTTAAAAAGATAAAAGGATCAAATGATCGTAGACCTAAAAAATTGACCAAATATTTTTTTTAAGTGGGACCCAGATGAATGGGGTCCACCATCTTTATTCTAACCGTCCATAAATCAAATGATGCGGGCCGGGACCCATGAATTGATTGATAAAGATCAAATGATCAAATGATCATAGACCTCTCAAATTGACCAAACCTAACCTATTTAAGTGGGACCCCAAGATGAATGGGTCCACCATCTATATTCTAACCGTCTAAGAAATAATCTGATGCGGGCTGGGACCCATGAATTGCTTGATGATCAAAGTATTAAAGAGAGATTTTAGGGAGGGAGAGATGGATAAATTTTAGATGGAGAATAAGAGATTTTAGGGATTGCATTAGCCGAATACCATTCTACGCTGGCTGCTGCCACGTGTCCCTCTCCAAGACATGCCATGTGTCTTCCTTCAGGAATTCTCATGAAGTGTATACATCCCTTTAGTAATATAGATAGATAGTGGGCATATTTGTTTGTTCCAATATAATAGTCAATAATTTCACTTTTGAGTGCTAGCTGACAAGGGTTATGACATGAACTTCTAAGATACTAATTTTTCTAAATAATAGTAATGTAATTTCACTTTTGAGTGCTATCTATTATGCATTTAATCATTAAATTTTGTAACTTTTTAATGGATTTTTTTTACTTTGGCCCCCCCCTAAAAAAAATTCCTGGTTCTGCCCCTGACTATGTTGTTGACGGTTAATCTACTCCAAACGTAACACATGACAGTAGAAACAGAGAGGTTTCTCGACTATGGGTTGGGCTGGACCACGACCTAAATAGTACAAAATCAAGGCCCAACGGTTAGAAAGGACCTTCGTAGAATTGAACCCCTAAAAATTTATGGTAAAATAGATTTCAACAAAGGATTATTAAAAAAAAAGTGATGGGTAAAGCAAACATGATGGAGATATGCATATCAGAGCAAGACTTTTCCGAAATTTGATTACTAGGATGATGGGTGGGGTACTCCATTTCCATCTTCCCTTAATTTATTCTAAGCTAGATGTTAGTTGGGAAAAAAAGAAATAATGAGCGTGAAGTCTCTAGAATCTCATAAAGCAAGGCGCAATACAACCTATTCTGCACTAATGCCTCTAGTGAGGCCAATTCGATTTATTGATGACTAATTTGCCCCTTAACTGCCAAAGAGATCATATAACATATTTTTCTCCTAGTTTTCAGCTCAAATATCATATTAATTAGCATAATTATTACAACCATTCGAACATCTTCACACTATTTTCCAACAAAATCTGAAATTTAAATTGAAGGGAATTCAAGTCTATCGGATGTTTCGTCTCTACATCATCAGGCATGACTCCGAGCAATATCTTCACGAGGATGATACAACATCAAAGTCAGATAATTTTATCTGAATTCTAAAAGAAATTCAAATAACTTTCTGAATTCAATAACTATATATCTCAACTTAGATATAAAGTTATCTGAGTTTTGGAAAATCGATATGTTTAACAAAATTCAAAAACTCATATAAATTTATCTGAGTTTTGGCAAATTTATCTACGTTTTGTGAAGTTTATCTGAGTTTTGGCAGGTCCCTAGACAACTTCGCGATTTTTGTGATTTTCTCCTTCTCAAAAGTTCTCGCGATTTTCTCCTTCTCAAACCAGTAAATCTTTTTTTTTTTTTTTTGAATTTTGTCTATGCTTATGTGTCCATGATTAATGGAAATCGCATTAATGGGATATCATGGCCAATTAAATGGTAATTGACCATTATTAATGGTCCATTATATGTTTTGTCTTAAAATAATAAGAACTTTTAAGGGAAGGGTAACTTGGACATTTTAAGTGTTCAAATTTGAAAAAAGAACCTCCCACATTATGAAAAAAGGTTGCGGATCTAAGGCCACAAAGAGAAAAATACATTGAATCCAAAAAAAAAAACCTTAAATCTCTCATCTGCTTGAGTCACATCAGCTCATCCATTCTACATTAGCCATTTCTCCACTCCTTGGCATGGTGTTTTACAAAACCCATCAATGCCCATTAGGGATTTGATTCCCATTAAGGGATTTGATTTTCTTTCACATAAGTTACACTTACACCTCGCCATTAACTATCATTTAGAGAGCCCCCATCCATTATCACACTATTTAAGTGATCCCACGTAATTATGTTATTTAGGGGGGCCACTTAAAGATAAGGCCACTTAGTTCTCAGCTTATTGAGGAAAGTAATCTAATTCATTAAGGGGCTTGATTCTCATCTCGCATGAGTTATACTTAGTAGGCCCACTTAAAGATTTGATTTAATTCTCTATCAAAAGATATATTGGTAATTCAATAGTCATTTTTCTTAACATTTAATGAGAATATGCTAATAAAATCTCTTACTTATATAAACATTTAAGCGAATGCATAAGTGGTTTAAGTTCAAATTGCAGAGTAATTTATAGATATTTACTCACACAGTATTTAAGTGTTATATATGAATTTATTTTTACTTTATTATTGTATAATATAGATTTATATTCTGATGATTATCCAAATTTTTTATCACTATCATTCAATAAAAAAACCATGTTTTTTTTTTTTTGTTGTTAATAATACTTAAGTTTGATATTAGCATTAATTTGTATGAAATCTTAACCGGTGCGGCCTTAAACGCTTAGATTTTCATTAAAGAGGAGATTGTTAGATACCATTTATGGATCTTTTACCTTTGTTAATCAAATTTAGCCACTTCAAGAATACACACTTATTGGAAATTCCAGGAATTCAATTCGCGCAGAAACAGGGGCCCAAAGTTTTGATTTCGAGCACTGGGCCAGCCTGGGGGCATTATCCATCACTGAAGTTCTTGAGATCAACGGTGTAGATCACTCCATCAACTCAATACTCCAAGGAAAGAGCACAAAGCCCTATTCATTGATCCAATGATGGCTTCTTTACCATGATCGTATACACGGTGGGGCCCACCCCATGATTGATCTAAAATCTACACCTTCCATTTCTATTAACGATGACCAATCTAACGGCCAGAATTTCTGGATAGGCAAAAACCTCTGAAGCACAGGCCATCCACAGGTGGCTCCATCAGGTCAACGGTGCTCAATGGCCCAGATCACAAATCAGTGGGGCCCACACAATTAAACAAAACCCACTTTCCCTAACAACGACAATGATTATTTGAAAAAGCTCCACTGTCAGCTGTATATTTATCTGTATCACATCTCTGCGATTTCGCTAGTCGCTCTCTATATCCATCGGCGACTTTCATTTCTCTCTCTCTCTTTCTACTCTCTAGGGTTTCAGCTACAAGAAGTTTTAGGGTTTCTGATTCTCTCTGCAAATCGCCATTATCTTTCCATTAAAGGAAGCTTTTTTCCTCTTTCTCTGCTCTTGAAGATCTGAGGATTGGAGTCGATGACGGGTCGTAGAGAGAGAGTCGCTGGTCAGTCGATTCGAGGAACGAGAATCGCAGCCGCGATCGGAGTCGGCATCTTAGTCGGATGCATCTTCGCCTTTCTCTTCCCCAACGGTTTCTTAGGCTCCGATCCGCCACAGGAGCATAAATCAGCGAAATCTGCTGTTCAGGTAGTGTCTTTTGTGCCCTAGATCGCATTTCTGGTAATTTTGTTGCATTCTTCGGTGAATTTGGCTTTGAAGGCTTTGGATTTGTTGGAGATTGTGGTGGAAATGGAAAAGTTTGATTCTTGGAAGTTTGGATTGAGGATTCTGATAAATTAGGATACTTTGGATTGAGAATTCTGTGGAAATTTTTGACGAGTTTAGTAATATCAGTGCGTATTTGAGATCTGGACCGTCTGCAGGGGCCTGCTTCATCATGATTGCACCCCCAAAAATCCCCGCAATTGGATGATCCTTGCCATCGGTTATGGATTCTTAATTGTTGCAAAATGTATGCTTGAGTAGGAAATTAAATAAATAAACCAAATGGACAAAAACCCTTTGATTGATGGTTGCCTTGATTGTTCGTTCTGTTCTGATCATGGGAACAGTGGATCGCTGAAACATGTGTGCCATTTTAGTTGATATTCATATGATACCCAAACTTTGGAGTTCTTCTCTTCAATCCAATGTCGACCATGGAAGGTGGAGATAGATTGCTTATTTTAGAACTATGTGTTGTATGTAAATATGGTGATGGAAGATAAATCTATTGCCTGATTACAAGAGGGGTGTTCTTAGAGGTTCATGAAATGGCATTAATTGAATTCTAGGATGTCCCACCAATGAAAACTTGGAAGATTTTTTTTTCCTCTGCTAAACATTGCTCTGTCCTTGACCTCATTTGGGCCTTCATTTAATTGGAGTGGATAATGTTGTTTGAGCTCTCTGTTTATGTTTGGAGAACATTGGCCAATTGAAGATTGCCCATTCAGCTACCATTAAAATTGAGTTAAAAGGAATTTCCATTTGTGCTTTCCATCATGATTCAGCCTATCTTTTTAAGTTCTTATCTTGGCCGTCACAGGCAGCAAAAGGTTACACTCCAAAATCTGTTCTACCAAAAGCTCAGTGTATCATTGATGAGTTTGTTAATCATCATTGTGCTTGCATGATTCTTGTTGAAAACCATTTATGCTTTGTGTCAATGATCCTGTAGACTCCAATTGAAACTCTGCAACTTCATGTTCTGCAAATACTTAACGAAAATGGTTATCACATTGTTCATTCATTTTTTTGCTGTTTGTCTGTGTTCATTCTTTTTTCTTTTTCTTTTTTTTTCATCTTTCGTTTGACAGGTTAGTTCATCTCCATGTGAGTCACCAGAACGGGTGAAAATGTTAAAGTCAGAGTTGATATCATTGTCGGAGAAGAATGCAGAACTTAAAAAGCAGGTACGGGATCTGAACATGAAGCTTCAGTTGGCTGAACAAGGAAAGGATCAGGCCCAAAAGCAGTTTTTAGTATTGGGAAGCCAGCATAAAGCCGGGCCTTTTGGTACTGTCAAGGCCCTGAGGACAAATCCAACTGTTGTTCCAGATGAATCTGTGAATCCAAGATTAGCTAAAATACTTGAAAAGGTGGCTGTTGAGAAAGAGCTTATAGTCGCATTGGCGAATTCAAACGTGAGAGAGATGTTGGAGGTCTGGTTCGGGAGTATCCAAAAAGTGGGTATACCCAACTATCTCGTTGTTGCATTGGATGATGAAACAGAGAGTTTCTGCAAATCAAAGGGAGTTCCTGTGTACAGACGAGATCGTGATGAAGGTGTCGATTCTGTTGGGAGGTCAGGTGGAAACCATGCCGTCTCAGGGCTGAAATTCCGCATCTTGAGGGAGTTTCTGCAACTTGGTTATAGTATTCTTCTATCTGATGTGGATATTGTATACTTGCAGAACCCATTTAATCATCTATACAGGGATTCAGATGTGGAGTCCATGACTGATGGCCACAACAACATGACAGCTTATGGGTATAATGACGTTTTTGATGAGCCCAAGATGGGTTGGGCTCGATATGCTCATACAATCCGGATTTGGGTTTACAATTCCGGTTTCTTTTACATAAGGCCCACAATCCCATCAATTGAGCTTCTGGATCGTGTGGCAGATAGACTTTCCCGGCAGCCAAATTCATGGGATCAAGCAGTCTTTAATGAGGAGCTCTTTTTCCCCTCACATCCTGGGTACGATGGGCTTCATGCATCTAAAAGAACCATGGATTATTACCTCTTCATGAACAGCAAAGTACTGTTCAAGACTGTGAGGAAAGCTGCTAATCTGAGCAAGTTGAAGCCAGTAATCATTCATGTTAATTACCACCCAGATAAACTGCCGAGAATGAAAGCAATTGTGGAATGCTATGTTAATGGGAATCAAGATGCACTGAAACCATTCCCAGATGGTTCAGAGTGGTAGAAGATTCTGACTCCATATGCACCCTATCCTTGACACTGCTGCACTTGCTGGAATTGGACTTCTACAGTGATGCTCCAGACGCATATGGGTTCGTTGGATTTCGTGATTCAACGGCTATCTAAACTGTACCTTTCCATTCTTCCCACATGAGATTGTGTTTGTCTGTTGGATTGTTTGAGCGAGAATAACCAGTGTATGACTAGAATGTGTTCATCTAGAATCTAGATAAGACTTGTGCCTGCAGTTCTACATTGTAGTTTCTTTCATATTTTTGCTTCTTTGTACTTTTGGACTGCAGCTGTTACACAATGATATTAGGATTTTCTCTTGGTATTTCTCTGTGAATCTTCTTGGTACTTGATGTTTCTGTCCCAGTATCTGATGATCTCTAATCCTTCTTGTTATAGTTAAGGACGAACGTACTCTCCAAATCATTGGTGGTGTTTTCAACAGCTCAGTAAGCAGCAGCACATTTCAAGTCATTTCACCAACATGACTTGAACCTGCAAAAGATTTTGTGAATTGCGCACAATTTCGAAAGACCCATGTCAAATTCATGTAGTGATTTATATCCATCAAAGAAGAAACTGTTACATTCTCGAACTGGATATTCTTGTTTGTGCACTTCTGAATTTGAACAGATGGATTAAGTTGTAATAAAACTATGGGTTTTTACCGAAAAGATCCCCTTAGACCCTTTTAAAAAAAAAAAACCTTAGACCCTTAATAGACAAAAAAAGGATCTAAAATTTCGTTAGTAACCAGATTGGACTTCCTGTCACACTTTACCTTTTTATTTTTTTTTTTTTTGCACTTTTGCGTGGAATAGTTAGCATTGATACTATTGTTTGTGATAATTAAAAAGTCACTGAATAGATACCAATTTAGGACTTAGCCCGCTACGAGCATAGATATCACTGCTTATAAGTGGTTTTGAAAAAAAAAAACATTTGACATTCAATGATCATCACCAAAGTTGCATTCCTACAATGATCAATTGGCCTCAATCTTTATGTTTAATCAAAGTAACAACCATTTCAATTTTGCAATTACCATTAGATTCGCATCTACATTCATCTTCACATCCATAGACCTCTTCACATTCACAAACATTTTGACAATCACCTCCTCCACATTCGCAGACACCTTGGCCATTCACCTTCACATTCATCTTCGCATTCCTAATCACTGACACCCACACATTCACCTGCACAAGGCAATTCACATTCACACCTTTGCACATCCACCTATCTAGACATGCACCAGCACATTTATCATCACATTCCTATCCACATTCACGGACATCTTAAATCACAACTTCAACCATGCAAGACATACTTTTTATATAAATGACAAAAATTACAAAAGTAGTTCGTTCATGCAGCCCTAAAATCAAGCATATTCAACAGAGGGGAAGTTCACATATACCCTAGAAATTAAAATCAAGAGAGAGGAAGTTAGTCATGCATGGTTTATGTCGATGTGAAGCTGTGATAGTAGTGGAATGTTGGCGGATGAACAGTAAGAGGAATACCTCCCCGGTCGCACACTTGTGGGCCACAAAGAGGAATAAGTAGACAACAAAGATGCCAACGCGTATTTGGAAGGAGTGAAAAGTTGGAAAAGATGCAATAGATGGGTAACCAACTTGAGACCACAACAGGTTGTAGCATCGCTATCGATGGAGAGGGTAAGGGAAAAGATGAGGAAGAGGAAGAAAATAAGAGGTCGGGATGCGGGATGAGTTTTTATCACATGGCAGCGCTCACAAAAAATTAAAATAAAAAAATTCGGAAAGGGCCCATAGGACTACTCCAGGCCATAAATTTCTTAAAGGGTCCTTTTGATCCACTAAGGGTCTAAGGAGATTTTTCCGATTAAAACTCCGAACTATAATCAGCTAATCCTGCCTTCTAAGTTTTGTGGAAAATTTGAAGTATACAGTGCATGATGTGCAGGTCTACTGTTTTTTTCCCCCCTTTTGGCATCAAGCATTTATACTAGTAAGGCCCATTTTCAGTGTTCTGCATCATTCATCTGGTAGTACTCACAGTGGGTAATTAACCAAAGAGATTCAATTTCAGATTGCAAATGGATAGTGGAATGAAAAAGTCCCTCCTGATGAGGTGATTGGGATTGTTCAGTGGAGGAGATTTTTTAAATTGCTTATGCCGGATCTCACAACAAAGATAGACCTCTAGTAGTAAGGAATATGTCAGAAATCAAGCCGTTTGACAAACTATTAATTTGCTAAGGTGAAGTGAAACACAGTAATTCTTCAAAATGTAGTAGCCTGAGGAGTTCACTACCCTTGGCCCTTTCTAGTTTGTGCACCTACCCCTGTGCAAAATGCTTTCACATTGAACTTTTTCTTTGCTATTTCAGGTGGTTGCAACAGTTTTTTCTACCTTCACTTTCTTCTTGTTTATAGGATCCTCTCCATGAGAAAGGTATTCCTCCTTATCCAAACGGCCTCAAATTAAAGTCCATACATCAACTCAGAGACTATTGTTTCTAGCTAGAGCTGTCAACGAGTCCAGTCGAGCTCGGTGTTAGGACAGTGGACCACCACAAACTCCACATTGATATGATATTGTCCACTTTGGGCTTAAGCCCTCATGGATTTGTTCTTGGGTTCTACCCAAAAGGCCTCATACCAATGGAGTACTTAGTCCAACTTATATGCCCATGATCTTTCCCAATTCTAGCCGATATGGGACTTTGGTTGCACATCCCCAACAATCATCCCCTCAAACAAAGGACCATATCTCTTTGGATATTTTTACCGGGCCTCCCCTCAAACGATCATCCATCCGTCCGCTCCATCGAGGAGAGCAACTCGAGAGCCTTACCACGGATCCACTAATCGTGATCACTGGGCCCATCACCTTTTGTTTGGCAATCTGAGGATTCTCCGGGCTAAGTCTGGGCCTGGGCTCTGATACCACTTGTTAGGACAGTGGACCACCACAAACTCTACATTGATATGATATTGTCCACTTTGGGCCTAAGCTCTCATGGATTTGTTCTTGGGTTCTACCCAAAAGGCCTCATACCAATGGAGTACTTAGTCCAACTTATATGCCCATGATCGATCTTTCCCAATTCTAGCCGATGTGGGACTTTGGTTGCACATCCCCAACACTCGGTTCACACTCGAGCTGAATAGACACCTCAAGCTCAATGCATGTTTTGGTGAATCTGTAAAATATGCTCGACTAAAGCCCAAGCTTATAGAAAATAAGTTGGAGCTTAATTTAAACCAAGCTGAGCTGAAGTAGCCCATGACTCGTCTCCGTCCATTGACAGTGCTAAATCCTGCAAACACTTTTGGTCTGTTTGCTTTATGCAATTGAAATCCTAGGAATTCAAAGACTGCATTTATAAGTAGTTAAAAATGAAGAATCAAAAGTGAACACTATTACCTCCACTTTAATGAAAATGGAATAAAGGGGAGATGAGAAATGAATGCCCTACTATCCACCTAGTAAGTCAAATCTTAAGAAAGTCAAGGTCCATCTACATGAAAAATATTGATAACCAATAACACTATAGAGTTTCGTATTTGAATTTATAACCCTAACTAGTAACACCAAAAGATTAATCTATTAGTGAACGACATACAAATTTATATCATCATAAAAAAAGCCCGTAGTAGCCAATCCACTAGTAGCGCCTAGTAGTGAGGTATCTCCTTATCCACATATACAACCAGAGATTGATTCCTGGGGTCCGTTGGATAGTGACATGGACAGCATTTGTGTTGAATGTGTGAGTATCTACTAGAGCAAAAGGGGAAAAATGAAAAGAAAAGAGGCCCTTTGTAAATGACACCCACAAGCACATGGATTTGTGGGACCGCCTTAAAACACATTCCTAACCATGGAGTGGAGTGATGGATTACATGAAACCTTCACTGGATGTTACATGTTAGTATATACAATTCAAAATACCATAAGAGACTTTTGCTTTGACTTCTTATATGCCACAAACATGTCGATCTCACGAATGCCGTGAGGAGAAGAATGACTGGCCAATTTTGAGGCCAAGGCAAGAGCCAGAGATAGCTAGAGGACTGAAGAGAATCTCCTCCACCAATAGAAATACTGCATAAGAAGAAAACTCTCAAATAATCCATAGATAATTCATGCAATTGCTGTCTGTATTCCATCTAGAAGAGTTAGACCAGTTCTCTTTAAATCAATTGAAAAGAAAACATTATGGTCAATCACAGGTGGAGCCCATCTTTTTTTAGTGAATTAGATCATTCATGTAGTGGGGTCCATGTTGTGCAATCAATGGAACAAAAATCACCTACACTGAATTAATCATCTCTGTAAAATCTGATCAGTGGATTTAGCTTATATTCTTGCAGTTGGTTCTAAGTCCATATGGCTTAGCAATAGCAAGTTTATATCAATGATAAATTAGACTAATGGCCCTGTTCATCAAGCCATGTGATAAGCATTTTAATCATGATTGGCAGGTTTGAAAGTTCTAATTATCTGCCTCAGTTGGAAAAAGAAAAATGAAAAATGAATTGCCTGATATCAAGAAACAGTACATTTAAGGTAGTAAGGGATTCAAAACGGAGCCGCTGATCCTATGAGTTGCTTGACTTGGAGAAATTCTGAGCTGAATGAGTAGAATTCCATAGTAAGGCTTACCAATTAAAAA
The DNA here is from genome assembly GCA_012931725.1 of Litsea cubeba. Classification (NCBI taxonomy): domain Eukaryota; kingdom Viridiplantae; phylum Streptophyta; class Magnoliopsida; order Laurales; family Lauraceae; genus Litsea; species Litsea cubeba. The sequence continues at coordinate 10,477,922 of CM022944.1, read as the reverse complement.
TACATGCTGCTCAAAGTAAATGCCCCCCGTTTGATGAAAACATGATTAATGATTATGCATAAAATTATATTAATTATATTTTTTAATCAAACACCTTAATCCTACGATGAGACCAATTTCTATTAAAGTAAAATTTAAAAATACTTAATATTAAAAATATTTATTTTGAGCAGTTTAAATTTACAGTATAAATTTACCTTCAATAAATTTATGTCTTGGAGTTAAAAATTCTCGACAACAATGCTTATAAAGAGTTTAAAGGACCCAATCTTTGCATGGTTATTCTAATGATATATAAAAGTTGAACCAACAACAAAAGCTGGTGAATGCAAAACTACCAATCCGCAATTGATTTACTGCGAAGATTCTAGATTCAATCATTAGTGGGGCCTTAACACAAACACAAAATCACCCAAAACCCTGTTTTATGCTTTATTTTCCCGCATTTCAGCATCCATTCACAAAAATTTCAAGAAGCAGACAAACAAACAAGAGAGAGAGGAAGAGCAAGACAATGTCGTCCTCTCTCTCTTCTTTTTCCGCTGTGACCTATCTCTATTTCACTAGTAATGTTTGGTACATGCCAACATACAAAGAGAGTCCTCTCCTGTTCTTCTTATCCACTCCACTGAGAAAACCTTTGCCTCTCTCTCTCTCCTACAAAAGAAACCCAACTTCTTCTTCTTCTTCTTCTTCATCGTTCCCAAATCTACTCTTCCTGAATACGCTTCTCGTCTTCTTCCATCCAAAGATCCCTTCCATTTCCCTCATTCTAGACGAATAATCGCACTTCTTCTCATCTTAGATCTCTCTCGCAGCCAAATCGGAACTCGCTGGATCCGTTTGCGTTGAGAAGTTTCGGATTTCTGAAGAATCGGAGCTATCAGATGAACAGATTTGCTAGGATCGCGTTTTTTCTTCTACTTTTGCGTTCATTGTAGTAGAAATTTGAGGTTTGAATCCGAATTCGCTGTTCGTATCGGTTGGTTTTCCTCTCATTGTAGCAGATTCATCTTGCAGCTTAGGAATTTCGGTTTTTAGTGAGAATCGGAGATCGATGATTGGATGATCTGCTTGGATTCATATTAAAAGTGCGGAATTCGGATACATACTTCCGGTTTCTTTGGTTTCAGATATCCTTTCTCTCTTTGATGACTCTGGATTTGAATTCTCTTTACGGTTGTGAGAACAGATGGTTCGGATTCGGATTCTTGTGTTAAACTGGCGACGGATCTGGTAATTTAGATGAGTTTTGTAAGATTTCTTTTGTGTTCATGCTTAAGATGAGATTTCCCGCCATTTTTTACTATGAATCTTCAGTTTACCAGAAGAGATTTTAAAACTGATCTGGATTCCACTTCTTCTGCTAAACTGGCAGCGGATCTGGTAATTGAGATGATTTTTTATTAGTTTTCTTTCAAGTTCATGCTTGAGTTGGAATTTCCCGCCATTTTTTTACTATGAATCTTCAATCATCGAATGATGTAATAGAGAAGGTATTGTAAGCGCTAATTTCTTTTCTTTTGCTCGGTTGCAGCAATCTGTTGATTGATTGACTTGATCTGGATCAACAACTTGTTGAATAGAAATGGAGAGATCTTCTAGAGGTCCGGTTCTCTTGAGATATGGCTCTCAGAAATCGCTTGGGAACCCTAGCTGTTCTCCTAAGCTCCGGTTAAGGAATTCGGATGTGGATTTCAGCGATGTGTTTGGGGGACCCCCTAGGTGTTCGATCATGGAGAAGCGCCATAGCACTGGGGAAACTGTGAATTCGTTGGCTCTTAGAGGTGAAGAAGAGGCGCCACCGGTTCGTAAGTCATGGCCTGGTCTCAGTGAGAAGCCTGTGTTTGGTGGGGACAGCCCAAACCGTAGGAGGCAGCTGGGCAGCGATTTCTTTGATGACATTTTCAGGGGTGAAGATTCTGTTAGCACTACAGCGCCTAGAGATCCATTCTCTTCAATGCCGGCTTCCCGGACTTTAAGCCCAGCCCGCCCATTGCCACCAAAAGTGGAACAGCTCAGTGGAGGTCCATCGCTACCTCCTCTGCTTGGGTATGCTTTGCCCTTTTACTTCTTTTACAATTAACAACTTCATGGGTAAAGATCGTCGTCGTTGTCATCACCAAAGCCTTATCCCATCTAAACTTTATTGGAAATAAGAATGATGTTGTTGATGATCCAACAATGAGGTGGTACCATGTTGGCATGCCACAGTTTAGTATTTGTTGTTTATTCTTCTTTGCCTTTGCTCAGCTATAAGGATAACAGTGTATTTGGATGTCTGGAAGTAGAAGAAGGGCAATCTTTATCCAAAACATTTCATGTTGAACCTGTCAACTCTAAAAAATGGATATTGAACTGGGGTCAGATAAGGTAAAAAATGGTATTCAACGGAGGAAAATATCCTCCTATGAGCAGTGGGATGCTGTTGCTGGAACTCCCATCCTGCTGCTCCGTAGGGCGGAACACACCAAACCCCCACCCCCCTTCTTGAATTGCACAAACGAGCCCATGATTCAGGGCACCGATTTATTTTTCCGCATCTCGCAGGAGAACATCTTTCATTCAATGGGATTCAGTCCCTGAATTGCAAGCTGCCTCAAATGTGAATTGATTTTGGATGTAAAAAGGTATAAAAAAAAAAGACTTCCTGCATGAGATTCAATTTCTGTATTTTCTTGCTCTTTTATGCATCGTTTGTGTATTCCATCCCACTACAAAATGCACATCAAAAGGGCTTGCATCTGTTCTGCTGAAATATTAGTCTGGTGTGTGATTTTGGTGCATCCAAATGCAACCTAAGTGAGTTGACACTGGAAATTATGTTCTTCTGAGATAGGACTCCACATTGTCTGAGTATTGTTGCATATCTCAATGTAAAGGAATTCTTCAGGGGGTCATTGTTTGGTTATACAGACCATTGATCCGATAAGTTCCCACCTTGGATGGGGATTTTGCTAGAGTCTTCCAGATTAGGAGATCCCAACACTTAGATATATAGAGCACAGGATCGAGAGAAAAATTAAAAGAGAAAAAAAGGAGGAACTATTGGATGAATGCTATCTTCTAATCAGGAAATATTTTGGTGAATCCTTCATCTGCAGCGGAGCTAATCTGATCAACCATATGATAGAACCTTCAACCAGAGATGGATGCATCCGTATAATGAGTACCCATTAATGCCTCTCTTGTTGGTTCTTTTCCTCCTTTCATTTCTACATCTTTTATGATAATTGAACAGAAAGGAAATCCTTTGTATTAAGAAGACACGGAGTTATTATATGTGAAGTGAGTTCATATCTCGTCATAGTACATTTCTTCATGTGCACCTCTTGCAATCCAATCCTGGCTGACAGTATCATCCACTCAATGTACGAAATGTCTAATGTAATTTTTATGACTCAACGTAGATATCGACACTTCCAATTCCTAGAGTTACACGGTCTGGCTTAGAAGTAGAACCATACGCTTTTAACTAATATTTTGGGCAGTTTCATGTGCTTGGCCAGTTCTCTTCTTTTGTGATCAATTCGTCTGCTTATCCCTTCATTGTAGTTTAATTTTTCTTATGTTCTCATTGTGTAGTTGTCTGACAGTTCCTTTTCTTTTTTAATTAGTGCTTTTAATTTAATTATCATGCTTTTTGAAGAAAAGCTTTCGAGCCAAATGGGTTGGGTATTAGTTGAAAGTATGGATTGTGGAGTGCAAGTTTATCTTTCTATGAAGAGGGACTAGGATCAGCTGAACATTTAAAACCGTGTAGTGTCACTATGTTAGATTCCATTACTTGGAAGCAAATATAGAAGAAAGTGGAGCTGTTGTGGATTTGATGGGGATATTGCAAATAGTTGCAGGATGGGCAAAGTGGAACTAGTGGAGTATCACGTAATCCTCAAGTTCCATATCTATCATAGCCACAGTTTTTCAAGAATGCAATTAGGCATGCATTGTTATACGGAGGTGAATGTTGGGCAACAAAGAAACGGCAAGACAAAGTATATGTGGCCAAAACGTAATATTGATGTATGGATTGGAGTAACAAGAAACACGACTACTGTCCCTGGTTGTTGCTAAGCTGGTCAGGGACATATTGTGCATGAATGCATGTGTTAGAGCCCCTTTTTATTTAAAAAAAAAAAAGGGCTAGAACTAGAAATAAGTACATAAAAAGAAAATCTATAGCTTGTAGGTGGCTTCAATACAAGAAAATAAAGGAATCCCATCTGAGATGATTCCGGCTTGTGCTTAGAAGGTTGAGAATGTCCCCCATGCAAAAACGTGAAGTGTAGCAATTATTAGGCACTACAAGAAGGTGAAGCCATAAAAAGGGATGAGTGGAAATAGAACATACAACGTCAACCCCAAATAGATGGGATAATGTTTTGACCATGATAATGATTTCCTTTGTTCCATGATCTGTTTGTGTAGTTTATAAAATTTAGTTACCATTCCCCTCTAAAAATAAAGTTTTGATCATGTTGACATGAGGCGACTCTCTCTTTTAATTTATATTTTATGTTTTGATCATTTGAATGTGACACCATGATACCTGGCTGCTTCAAAATAAGCAACATTATCATGTCATATTATACTGGATACTTCATTTTTTCTGCGTGATACCTGCCCCTACAATATCCATTGTATGTCCCTGCCTTATATGGGTATAATAGATATGGTCCTTATCTTATTCTTTTCTCGATAGTGTTTTAATCTTGTTGCTCTTTCTCTTCTCTTTACTTACACATCTGTTCATTATCTAGATATGCTTTTTTTTTTTTTTCCTGATTTGCTCTTGTTCAACTTGATTCGAATTTTCCAGCCTCTCCTCAAAATTAGCAAAGGGGATTGATTATTCAACATTCAGTACTCCTTGTCGTAGCCCAGCAAGAAACAGGGAAGGTGCTTCAAGCTCATTGGCTTTCCCTTCTCCAAGAACTGGTTCAGTTAGAGTAACAAGCGAAACGAAGCTAGGACAAGATTGCTCAAGATATGATTCTCGAGCCTCTTTTCGCCAAAGCCCTTTATCCCATGTATTTGCCAGTGCCGGAGATGGGTTATTAAATGACACTAAATCCACTAGTCAAAAAACAGGATCCCAATTTTCCAAGGATCGTAGTTCTTCCGTAGTTTCCAGTGACAGCAGTCAATTTCACTTCTCCATATACAAATGGGCGAGCAAAGGAGTAACATTAATGATGCCCTCTAAGGGAGGTAAACGCTCAAACTCAAAAGAGCGTGGTAAGAACGAGAGTATAGTTAGTGGATTGCCTGCACCAGTTTTGCAAGGGGTCAATTTGTCTTCCCTTAATGAAAATATGTCGACATTGAGTACATCGTCCCAATTCCAATATGATATTGAAGATAATAGTTCATCTCAGTATCTCAGTTCATTGAGGAAAGATGACATAGTTGAGGAACCAATGCCTTCCAAACCTGAAGCAAAGCCCCTTCATGTTTTTCTCAGTGATGTTACTGAAGAATTAGGTAAGCTTCTGTCATTCATTCATTGTGGTTTGCTTCATGCTTAAGACATATTTCAAAATGTTCCAAATAATGCAGGAAGGAGTGGTAAATTGTGTCCCAGTAGGTCTGGTGATTCGCAGCACATAGGCTTTTGCAAGCAAATAGAAAAAGAAGAGTGCCACCCAAAACTGAACCTTGAATGCCCTCTAAGTAACAGTTCTGATGAACCAGGTAATTCTAATAATGATAGGTCAACTTTATTGGTCCAATGGTGTATGTCCGATTTGCCTTAATTGTTGCTTCCAATTGTTATCTAGGAAATGGGATGGTAAAGCCAGCCATAGAGGAAATGGGCCTGCCAAAACTTAATGATTTGTCAGTGGGAAATGTTGACGACAGTAGTAAAGTGAAAAAACGGATTGGTGGGAAAATCATCTTAAACCATGCCCAAGCAACTGGCCTTGGCGCACAAGAAGCAATGCTAAATTCAGAAGGCAAGTTGCCTGTGACTAGAGTCAAAGGAAAGGTCAAAGAATTCGTCAAAATTTTCGATCAAGAAGCTTCTCCAAAGCTCACGTCCAATGGTGATACAAAAGGTCGGAGTTCTAGAAGGATAGACTTGCGGGCATTTAAAACAGAGGACTTAGCATCCTTCTCTACACCAAAGACAGATGAAAAAGAGACTCTGAGAAATGGGCACAACAGCAAAATATTGGCAGATGCTCACGCTGTGGTATGTTACAAGTGACTACTTGATTATATTATTTGAGAATCTAAGTAACATTGTTTTCCAAAATTTCTACAAATTCTTCAACTTATTCCTTAGATAGGATTCTGAGGCAACTCTTTGAATTTTAATTGTTTTCTCCAGGCAGACCAATCTTCAAAACAAACAAGGATGGCACGTGTTAATGCAAACGTCTGTGGTTACAAAATTCATGATTCTTCCTCAGAACTGTATGGCATCTCAAAATCATGCTCTGGTTAGTTTATTTATTTAGTTAATTTTTTATTTATTATAATGAAAAACATGGCAGTGCTGTCAGCTGTGCCCTGTGAATACATATAGTTCTTTTGTATGATGAGACAAGAAAGTGACCTTCTGTCTTGTTTTACTATTTGATTATAAAATAATATTTGCTTTTGGATCTCCTTTTTCCTTTTTTACACCCAGAGAGGGGTGGGGTGGGGTGGGGAAAGGGGGAAATGGAGATGATTTAAGCTTGAGATAGGAAGATTTACTCTAGAACAATAATTTCGTCACATTTTAGGAAGCTGAGTGGCTCATGATTTTAAAGTAATATGAAGGATCTAAAGGCTATGATGTGTAAGTAACCACGTTATTTGTTTATATTAGTAGAAGACAGTCATCAGCAAGATTTGGGGTGTCAAATAACTTTTTTCTTCTTAGGGATATTTGTATATACCCCATGCATGTTTTGCTTATTTGTAGAAACCCCCTGAGAAATCAATATTAATAAAAAAGAAAAACCCGAGAAATCAATATCAATAAAAAAACCCTAAGAAATCATTATCAATAAAAAAAAACCCTGAGAAATCAATATTAATAAAAACCCGTTACCTTTTCTTAATGTGTTCAAGTATCACCTTTGACCACTGGTCAAATTTTGTCATGGTCACCAAAGCCTTGCCAAAACTATGTTTTCACTAGCCATATGAATTCTAGTCCGCCATTCCAGTCTATCCTAGGCCAAATCCTCCGATAGATTGCACTTCTTTATATCTATCCTTACTACTTCTATCCATGTCCTCTTCAGCCTATCCCTTTTTTTTTAAGGACCATCAACCTGCCAGAGAAACATTTCCTCACCAGAACCGTCATTGCCCTACATTGGACATGTCCAAACCATCTCAAACGAGTCTCTCTTAATTGATCATCGATTAATGCTACCCTTAAATGCTTTCTAATATGCTCATTTCTGATTGTACCATTGCTAGTTTTACCACACATCCTTCTTAACATTCTCAACTCTGCTATACTCAAATTTTAAATGTGTTGTTTTCTAATTGGCCCACACTTTCCTCCACAAATCATAGCTGATCTAACAGCTATCTTGTAAGAATTTCCTTTCAATCTTGTTGGGTATGCCCCGATTAAAAAGCACTCTAGAATCAACCATCCAGTTCTAATTCTATATTCAACATCCTTCTCAATCTCCCCGTCCTTACTAATTATAGAGCTAATGTAACACTCAAATATTCTGTAATAAGTTTAAATCAAATTCTGGTGCGCCTTTTTTTCAAATGGCCACAAACAATGCCTTTCCTTTTGCAAAACTACCAAATACACCCTCTTTGATCTTTTTATTAAAATTGTTCAAGTACCAAATGCCTCCATAAAGTATCCCTTATGATCATTCACTGAGCCAACTTTTTCTTTGATCTTTTTCCTACAATATTTTTATAAAACTCGATTGTCTTTTACGCATGGGATATCAAAATGGGATTTACGTATCTAAAATTTGCATATGCGAATTTACACATGGAAATGCAATACCATGTTTGTTTTGAAGCACCATATTCACATGACTAATGTTGAACGTTCAGATTACATATGTAAAATCTTCATATGTCTCAAAATCTATGAATGTTTAAGGTATGAAACTAAATGTTTTGTGGGTCAATAAAAGTTTTGAATGATTCAGATTAAAAATTTGGGCCTGCGGGAGTTCTGCCAACACCTTCTTAATCAAGGAGTGTAATCATTTCACACCTTTTTAGTACGGAGATTTTCATATGAAAATGGCCATATTTATACACTACTTTCACATCTCATTTATCCAAGTGCATAAATGAGCACAAATAAACGTGCGTATGCGTAACACGTGTATGCGTAAATGTTTCACATGTGTAACACTTACATATGTAAATGGGTGCAAACAAATGACCACTTATAATGCTTTACTTTTCTTTTTTTTAATGAGATTTTATCAAGCAAGATTATTGCATAATTATACCAATTAAAATTGCAATGAAGGGACCACTTTTGCTACCTTAATTTATCGTGAAAGGCTGGATAAAAAGGTTTTTGTTTATATTACATATGGTTAAAATTTTCCTCTATTTAAGTAGCAGAAACAGCTCAAGTGAATAAAACGTAAGGGAAACTTAAGAGGCTGTGCTTGGTAGTTTTGCAAGAAGGTATTATGGTATTTAAAAGAAAAAAAAGAAAGCATCAAAATTCGGTTTAAACTTGCCACAGAATATTCAACCAATCGATAAGGGCCATACGTGAATGCATGTGGAAAAGGCAGGGTTTTTTTTTTCACTGATAATAATTTCTGAGGGGGTTCCCTACAAATAGGCAGAAAGGCATGTGCAAATAATACTTTTTGTTTATTATTCTCTCTCTCTCTCTCTCTCTCTCTCTCTCTCTCTCTCTCTCTCTCTCTCTCTCTTATTCGGATATATATTTGTTTGACAGAAACAATGCAAGAAGGTTCTAAGGATACATTTGGAAGTATAAAGGAATCCCATGGTGAAGATCTCCATGTAAACTGTTTGGTAGGTGTTTTTTTTTTTTAATTCAATTCATGTCTTGCTGCTACTTAATAAGACTCACTTCAATAAAATGCTTTTATCTATTGCTAAATTGCAGGAAACACTTTAGAAATGAATTTTCATTATTTATTTGTTACAGAGAAGGTTTTGAACTATTATATTGCAGAACACAGGCCATGAGATTTTCATCATCTCAATCTAATTTCAAGAGGCACAAGAAATTTATTTGTCTGCGGGCTTGATCGGTAGATACCTAAGCACAACTGAGTTGTCCATGATTACTAACCTCTTGTCTGGACGAGGAATATATCCCTGGGTGGGATTAATTAGCAGATTTCTAAAGGCCCATTTGTTTGCATAAAATTGAATTCCTAGGAATTCTAAGAAATGTATTTCTAGATGTTTGTAAAATTGAAGAAATGAAGGTGAATATTCATAAATGGTTAATCTCTCTTTTAATGGAGAATGGATTAAGGAGATGGAAAATGAATACCGACCGTCACCCTAATAAATCATTTTCCATTGAAGGGGAGATTATTAGGTAGCTATTTATGGATGTTTACCTCTTTTTTTCAACTCCAACCACCTTTAGAAATACATTTCTCAAGAGTTCCCAGGAACTCAATTCCACAAAACAAATGGGCCCAAGGAGCTAGGACTAGTCCTACGATTATAAACATTTTGCCAGGCACAAATCAAGAAATACCACCTCAAACAAATGCTAGTCTCTTTTAGTTCTTTGCGATTTTGGATTGAAAATCTATACATTTTTCATTGCAGAAAACATCATTGCTTGGAAACACAGGACTTGCATCCAAATATGAAACACACATGCAGTTGAGATTCATGGCCTATGCATATGATATATTTTACTACTTTCAAAATGCATGTCTACTGTATTTCTGACTACAATAACTCCAGCACTTTGCCAATCATTGATTCGTCATAATTAATACTAGACCTATACTATCTAGATTTAGCATATCTAAATAGGGAGTTTTCTCGTGGCTTCTGATATGAAGGTAGAATTCCCTGAGGAATTGCAAAAGCAACAACAAACTGATCCAAATCAAGATGAAATCCAAGTAATGCACTCTATATTCATTCTTTTAATGACACTATAACAAAAACCTTTACCTGCCAAAAGAAGTTTATTTTAACTACTTGATTCAATGCAGATTTCAGATGCTAAGATACAGCAATGGTCACATGGAAAGGAAGGAAATATCCGCTCTCTGCTTGCAACTCTACAATATGTGAGCATTGTTTTTAGACATTAAAATGTGAACTGTTCACATGGCATTGGATGTATCAGAAATGAAAATTCTCTCTCAATAAAGAAAGCTTACATATGCCACGGTCTTCCATTATCCATTGTGGTCAATTTATCACAATTATACAGTTTGGATAGTGACCATCTTAATGTAATTCTCGATACAACTACATGATCATGTATTTCTTTGACCTCTTACCTAATTTTTAATACAGGTTCTATGGCCAGACAGTGGATGGAAACCAGTTCCCCTTGTTGACATAATCGAAGGAATTTCTGTGAAGAGAGCATATCAAAAAGCCTTACTGTGTCTGCATCCCGACAAGCTACAGCAAAAGAGTGCCCCAGTATATCAAAAACACACTGCCGAAAAAGTCTTTGGAATCTTGCAGGTATCCAAAGTTCTTAACTTATAAGTCCTAACGCAAAATTGAGTACAGGCAGTATTTCAAATTCAGCAAAGGCTGTAAATTAGTGGGTATCAGGTGGGCAGTGCTAGCACTTGGTCACCACCTAGTAACCTACTCACTGCGACACTACAATGAGCAATGGTGGTCACTACCCAAACCCACACCTGCCCACCAGGGCTGCAAATGGATAGTGTAGGCAGGTATAGGAGCTGAAGCTCGTTGATATATTGTAGTCAAATAACTACAAAGCAAAAGATGCTCACAGATAAATGGAACCGCACTAGAATTGCACAAATATTATATGTAATACAAGAAAGAAGAAGGGAAAATTAGGTGAACTAACATTTTCTCCTAATGATACATCAACCAAAACTTGTCTAGGAATCTATATCCCTGGGTACTTTAAAATGGACCATGTATCCACATCGTATATCGTATCTAATACTTTATTTTTACATGTAAAATCTGAGACCATGACGCGCCCTTGCCTTTGTCATATCGTATCTAGGCATAGGTAGATAAGTTTCTAGAAACCACGTCTATTGTAGACATTCCATGGCTTGTTTTAGAAGTACTTGCCCTACAAATTATACATAAACTCCCTAGATTGACAAATGTACAAATTTACAAAAGTGCTTCATTTTTCATTTGCACCCAGAGTTGGGCTATATTTAGCATGCCCAACAAAACAATCCTAATAATCTGAATGGTTGAATGACATATACTACATTACAAAAGTAAGGTTACTAAAATCTTTTGTAGCAGGTATCATTAAAAAAAAAAAAATCATTCTAGTGCTTTACATAAACTTCTGCATGTCCCTCAGGAAGCATGGGATCACTTCATTTCGCTCAGTTCACTTTGATGCCAACTCGGCATTTGCTCCTTGCAGAGAACAAGTCATCTGCTTTTTGTTCGATTAGTGGTATGTGAATTTATCTTCGATGTATAGTGTACGTTTTTTTTTTTTCAATTGTATAATATGTGTAACACCTGATTGATTGCTTACGTAAAGAAAATTTCCTGTAAGCAATTTGATGTGGTGTAACGGGCCTAAAGATACTTTGACTGACCCCATATCATTTTGTACTGGAAAGGTCGACAAAGAAAGTTATCAGAGTTGAATGCATTTCATTTTGGAATAACAACTGTCTACAAGTTCGTGGCATTTGAGTGAGAATTAAATTTAGAACATAAATTGGAGAGGATTGTTTGGTCCATGAAGGGCGATGATATAATTGAGCGGGGATGATTTGTGGCACAAATGTATGGCAATGGTGGTCACAGTTCGATCCTAGGCTATTGAGCAAAGAAAGAAACGGTGGAGAGAGAGAGTTAAATTAAATGAGGGCCAGAGATATGAAGTTAGGTCCTGTGTGGAACTTTGAAAATGCTGTCTGCCTTCGCCTCGCACAGAGATTTTAATGGACTTCGCACACATCAGCTGGGGATTTTAATGGCACGTGGCACAAGTGTCTTTCCTTTTTTTTCTCTTTTTTTTTTTTTTTCTTAGAAGGGAGCATACTTATGTATGTCACATCTCGTTTCCGAATTTACCCGGCCAAGGGTAAATCCCAAGGTGTGACATACGTAATCCCGTGCATCTCGCACCTGATTCGGGTCAAGTGCGTCACGAAGGAGAAAATTATAATTTCCACCATACTCACATACGCCTGTCTTTGCACATTTATCAGCGGAAGCATTAAATCATAATATATATAAAGGTATCACATCATGAGCTGCCCAAATATTCAAGTCAATAGACAAAAGGTGATTTCATTACTATGAAGAAGTAGAGATTTAAAACGTTCTCCGTTTCAATAATACAAAAGTATATGGATACTATGTACATCAATACCAAAAATATCTAGTTCAAGTATTCACTCTGAATGAGTTCACTCAACAAAAGATTTCTATCTGCAAAAGTCAGGAACTTGACGCTCTCATAAAACAGGAGCTAGACAGCTCCCTCCGCTGTGCATTCCTCTAGACCTGGAGGTACCTCGATGGCCTCCTCCTCTCCCTCCGCGGTCTCCTCAAGACCGGGGGCGGGATTTGCATCTGTAACACCCAAAGTAACTAATGAATATGACAATTCAGCTGAGTATAAGCACTAATCCATTTACACATGTAGTATCAAAGTCAGAATTAATGACAGAAGATTAAAAGAGATCATAAAAGTAGACTGGGCAATTGTGCAATCAGATATAATTCATGCTTAAAGAGTCAATAATATCTGAAAACTTGTACAAACTAGTTGGCAATCACATTAGCTAAATCCCCTCCAAGAGGGCATGCGTTTTGGGATGTCACCAGTGCCCGGTCAAAGGTACAACTGGCTACTCAGGTTCTGGAGTTCTGATGCTCCAGATTGTCTACTATGCAGAGACCTTCACAATTCTAAATCGAAAGTCAACCCCGTCGAGTATCATCCGATCGAAACTAAGTAGTACTGACTCTTCGAACCAATAACACATTGGACTTGAGTAGTTAACCGTGATCATGTCATTCGATACAATTTCATTCATTCAAGTACACCCAAAATCTACCCAAGACTTTCTCAATTTAAGATACAAGCAAAACATGCTAACACTAAGATGACACTACAGGTCATAATATGAAGGAGTACAATCTATGTAGAAATGAACATTTACATGACATGTGAAATCATGGTAGAGTAATTCAATATGCACATGTTTTATAAGATTAAGAGAGAGTCAAGGGTTTTTACTAGCCAAGTTATTCTAAGCAATCATAGTCACCCATCATTCCACCCGGTGTAGTTTTAGAAATTTAATATATTTGTTATTCTTGTGTGGTGTTACAGTATAAAAGGTACATTATACTCACTAAACCAACACCCAGGAATAATGTTAGACTAAGCAAAAAAAAAACTTCATGGAATGACCTTATCCTTAAGATTCATTCATGAGTTATAATTAATCATTGGACTTATAAGTTAAAGGTTCCTTTCTAAGGTCCTACATAGTATACCAAACTAAAAATTCTTATTGGTTCACTAGGTGTACCATGATTATCCTCAAATGATACTCATGGAGGTCAAACATTGGTTTTAGGTAGAGTTTTCCTTTATTTTATTTTTTTTTGGGTGAAAAGTGCCCCTAAATTATTGAGTTTCAAAACCTGCAAACCTTCCTGTCTTTTTTTTTTTTTTCTCTGAATCAAATCTGTACACACTTAGTATTATCATGCCCATTCCTGCAGTGAGCTTCCTTGATCCCATTAACAATAAGATATCATCATTTCCATCTAATTATACAACATCAAGAAACAAAAGGGAATAATACTATACAATTACATTCCATGCAAGAAGCTAAAACTGATAAGAACTGAATCAAAATATGGATTCAATTAACAATCACAACATGCATTAGGATTAAAGCTTATACTTGCCTTGGATTCAATCTTTACACATCCTATTTCCCTTTCCTACCAAAATCCCCAAATAACAAATCCTAAGCAAGGAAAATCATTCAGTTATTTGGGGATTTTGGTACTTTGAACGTTTTGGACAGCTCATGATTTGATACATTTATATGTTTAAATTTAATGTTGCCGCCGATAAATTTACAATGACAGGTCTATGAGAATGTCTCATGAGTGAAAATGGTGATTTTCTCTTTCGTGACTCACACTTGACGCAAAATAGGTGTGATGAGCACGAGAGTACGCGGTCACACCTCGAGATTTGCCTTTGGCTAGGTGAATTCGGGCACGTGGAACAAGTGTCTTTCCTTCTTTTTTTTTTCTCTCTTTTTTCTTTTTCTTGGAGGGGACTTCAAAGAGACCGGGAACTCCAAGCACAAAAAAGAAAAAAGAGAGAGACCGGGAACCACATATGTGCTGGGAGAAGAAGAAAACTTCCAACATCAGCTACATCGTTGTGGGGTTTATCAAATCTGGACTTCCAGAGAGACTGGGATCTCGTTCTTACAACTTACAAGTTACAAGTTACAAGACAGTCTAGGCCAAAAGGATCCCTTGTTTTACAAATATTTTATTTTCCTATTTGGATCTGTTAGGCGCCGAACTAGTGTTTGCGAGGCAGCTCCTATATTCTGAGTACGAGATGAGCAAAAAACCAAAAAGAGGTTCAACTTTTTCAGTCGTTTACCTTGAATGTATGAGGGCCCTACAATTTAATATGTTCACACACAGGAGGGGTTTGACAATTCGGGTTTGACTTTTAATTCTTATCGTCTGGATTCAGTTCTGTTGTTTCCATATCAATAGTCTCAGTAACCATTTCAAAAGGTACGTATATTTTGCTTTAGAGAAAATCTCAACCATCTATTGTTCACTACAGCCCATTACTTATCTGCAAGAACAATAAATAATAATTATAAAAAAAATAAAGAGGCCATTTAGAGCACCAAAAGGGCACACGATGAGGATATTTTCATTCTATTACAAGCAGATCCCGTGTTCGAAACTTTGCTTTAAAACGGACAGCCTGGGGGGGGGGGGGGGGTTGACACATAATGAGTCATAGGGACCACATAAAGCAATCATATGATTTCATCATCAATGTCGATGTCCACTACATGAAATTTGTTTCTCCATTCCAACATGTTGTAAGCCAAAAGCCTCTGATGTTGGACTCCTTAAATATACCCTGGCTACTTCCATCAACATATTATATGAATCTAAATATGGACACCTCCACCATCCAACTCTCATAGAGGTGCTCCAAAATGAGACTCCTGAATTAAAAGCAGCCCACTGCAATGTCTGCAAGCAGATGTCGCATAGGAGAATATTAAGCATTATGTGAAATCTTGTGAAGTCACATTGTTAGAGAAATTCTCTCCTGCAAGAGCACTCAACCTCTACGGTAACAACTTCCATCTCCCTAAAATCACTACCATCCACTGATTATGTTCTCTGTTTCACTAAAAGATTGAATATTCAAACTTCAAAGGTCAGGATAGTCTAATATGCATTTTTATCTTAATGCCACCACATAAGCCTGACTATATACGAACAGTACGCAATCCACTCAGAGGTCAATTCCCTGTTTATGCCACACGTGCACTTTCAGAAACTTAAATTTGGGATCTGTGATGGTACTTGGCCAACCACTATCCAGAGTTGAGACCTTCAAATTCTCCCTGCCCCTCCAATTGAGTTGCATCAAGGTGCACTTGCAGTTAATTTTGCACACTTTTCTGCTGCTGGTTTGTAACCAAAATTTCCTCCCTGCTAGTAATTTAATGTGGCTACACCTAAAATCAAAGGAGCAGTCAAGTAAATCACCTAGGGTCACATTCTAAGAATATAGCACCCACTCTGAGGAATTGACCCACCTAATCAGTTCACCAGGTATGTGCAGTGGTCCGGTCCAGTTGGAACTGTGGTCCATATAGAACCAAACGATTCATTGGCTAATAAACAAAAGAACATTATGAAGTCATTCATCTACATTCATTATTCTTTTCAAGGGTTGGGGGGGGGGCGGGGATTGATAGTAAGCTAAAACTAACCCCTTCAATTTTGGCATCCATCCCAAAATCTAACTCTATACAATGTTATATGCCAACAAAATATAACAATACCTTTTGATGCCTCTGCCTCCCTTAAATCTATCAGAACCAGGCACGGGAGGTAGTAGCCTACAAAATTTGGGTAGAACATGAGGCTGCTAAACCAACACCCCTGTTGCTTGTTAGGAGAAACACTCATTAAAGCATCCAAAGATGCCCTTAGATGAGTTTCCAGTCTTAACATCATCTCTCGACCTGTCCATCAGATGGCGTGTTCCTGGAGAGTCAACTGGTAAGTAGCTGCTTTGCGCCACCAACTCAATGATGGGGGGAGGTGTGGTTTGCACAGATTGCAAGGAGTTGAGGAAGCTTGTGAGCATGCTACTGATCTGCTGAAACTCTGGCCTGCTATTGGGATCTTCTTCCCAGCAAGACTCCAGGAGAGCAACAAGATCCTTAGGAAGACTGTCCACACTGGGCCTTGCTTTCTGAGATTGAGTAAGCAGGGAAAAAAAAAAACTGTCAATAAATTAATTGCATGGTCCTACAGTGCTAAAAGATAGAGAAATCAACATGCACAGACTTCCCACATCCTAAGTAACTCAAGTCAGGCACTGTCTGGTACATAGTATTTAGAACTTGTAAGAGCCCATATAGCAATTTGATAAAAACTAGAACACAAGTCTATCCAATTTTATACATGCATCCATCAGACTATAACTTACAACATAGTCCAATCATATGTCAAAATGACGTGCAATGCCAGAAGTAAATTTACCATTTGCCTCACTAGACTGTAACAGCTCCAGACCATTCTGGTTTTAAAACACCACTCAGTAGCCTTACTTGATACCTATCTGTAGACTACAACTTTGGATAAATGATATATTCAAGAAACTAACTGGATTGAGCAGATTTTCTGGGTCACATTTACAGTCTCAAAACTCACAATTCCAATCTTGAAGATTGCTTTTTCCTAACAGCTTAATTGAAGAAGAAAAATTATGAGGCAATAATAACATACCTTAAAAGCTGCAGCATATGCAGCCTGCAGATTAGACATTCCCTCAAATGGCATTCGGTTAGTAAGCAGCTCCCACAGAACTATGGAGAAGCTGTATATATCAACCTTATGGTTGTAGTGTTTTTTGTCCCCGCGGCGAAGCGTGACTGTGCTGTACAACTTGAAAAAAAAAAAAGTGGGGGAGCTAATAATCAGTACAATCATATGAAGCAACATATTCTCAAACATGAAAAATGGGGCAAGATGGCAATACCTCCGGAGCCATCCATCGGTAAGTACCAGTCTCCGAAGTCATCATCTCTGTCACCGTCTCCTCCCTCGCTAATCCAAAGTCAGCCAGTTTAAGTTTCTTTTGGTCTCCTGTTAGAAGCAGATTATCTGCAGCATTCAAGAGTCATCTATACAAGAGTCATCCATTATGTATCAGCATTGTTCTGAATAAGCCAATATAGACGTGATTTTTTGTCATTTGGAGTATACATGTCCGGATATTACCGGAACTAAAAAAGGAAAAATTAGATTAACCTCTTTCTAATACCCTCCTAAAAGGTGAATCCAGTTGAAAACCCACGTTAGTAGAGAAGAAATACAAGGTCGATCAGAGAGAGGTTAATACAAACCATTTTTGTAACAATGTTGCTCAATTCTTTGCAACAATGTAGCTACGCAACAAAATGTAAAAGATATTACTTAGAAACGTCAACGAATCAATGATACATAAGATGCATATATTACATAGAATCATCAGCAAATCAAATACATAAGATGCATATAACCAAGAATGTCAAGTGACATAAGTTTATTTAAGTCATTGTCCATCATGAATTATCATGATCACAAGGTATTCAACAGTCAAATGTATTTCAAATACATTGGATAAGATAAACCAACCCAATGGTAGATTTTACCATGGCTACTGGCAGTCTAGCAGAGGTTTACGTTTACAACTGAAATGACTTCAATATGGTAAACCAGCGATTCCATTTCTCTGTCAACTAAAAGCAAAAACCATAGTGACAAGGAAACTTGTATCCTCCAAAAGATGTTACCATTTCCTGCTTCATGCGCATTTATTGCACGCTTCTACATAAATGCTATCCCCCCCCGGCAGGCAAAAAAAAAAAGGGACCCCACAAATCAAGTCCATTCACGAAATTCATTCTTGCTTCACTTTCCGCATCTATTTATCATTATGGCAGCTATCAGCAGAACACTGAAAACCAAGGTTTTAAAAAATCAGAATCAGGAGGCGACTGGGGCCCCCTCAATTTGAGTTGTGAATCAGCCGAATTAGACCATTCCAACCCTGTGCCCATTAACCTTTAAAAAATACAAAAATAAAAATAAATAAATAAATGTAGTTTTGTATTGTGCAATTTAACGATTTGCTTGTTTCATTTATTAATAGTGAATTTAAATTGTTGTAGGTACCCAAATTTTTATTTCATTCAGCCAAATGAATACTTGAATAGTACCACTGATCATCAAAGGCTTTAACCTTTAAAAAGGAAGTTGGGTTGTGGGGGGTTTCAATTTTCTAGAATAGAAGTAAAATGTCCATAAGAGCCTCCTAGAACTTTTTCTAATAGAAAACGAGTGTACTCAGGACCCAATTGACTTGGGGCCGATCGGATTGGCCAGGTCTAATTTGTTGGCACCCACCAAGCCCAATTCAACTTGGACTCGGCTGATCTTTAAAACCATGTTGATTATGGCTATTCCAGTATCCTAGAGCAGCGAATTACCTAAGAACTAAAGAGTGATGACTACTGACAGATTTCCAAAGGAAACTATATCATGCCAAGATAGTTCATTCTCTAATCCAATCACTTTGGTATGAAAGAGTAACAAAGAAAGAAAATCTTAACAAGACTACTATAATAATTGGCAGCTATATTTCAAGAGAGTACTCAATTTGAAAAAACAGAGAAGACATCATTCACCTTCAGCACCACATAACAAGGAACAGACGCAAGGTAGTTTGTGCGAGTTATCAATGTATGAAAAAATATATTTATGCGGAAATTTTTCATACTGATGCAAACCAAGCAAATTACCAGGCTTTAAATCACGGTGAATGATCCCATTTGCATGTAAGCATTCCATGGCTCGTGAAATATCCAGTGCGAAACTTACAGCAAGCTGAAGGTCCAGACAACTTGGACGCAATGCCCTCAGAAACTTTTTAAGTGAACCACCCTCTAAAAGCTCGGTGACTATCACCATATTTGAATCTTTACAGGCACCAATGAACTGTTACAGTAATCCAATCTCAGCAACTGAATTCAGTCATCACACAATTCCAATCAAGAGCATAATATGCTCCACAATATAAGTCAAATAAGTGCCACGACTATCGGTATAATACTTAACCACAATATAAGACAAGTACCAGAACTTTTGGTAAGATACATTCAACAATAGCAAAGGAATTCTCCAGTTGAATACAAATGCATATGCATATCGTTATAACTGAAACTTGACTAAATTTGTTCATTACTACAAGCATTCCAGTGCTAATTTGTCTTTGTTATAAGTATGTTAGCTTCTTTCATGATTCCTTAAGGAAGCAACTAACATCAACTCTCATGAATATACATTACAAAAAGGTAATCTATCCATGGCATGAGAAGCAAAACAGGCAATTAGAGATAATAAAGCAAAATTCTTAAAAAATGTCATCAAACACAGCCATCCAATTCTGACAACGCAGGATTGGAAGGGGATATATTTAGGGAAAAATTAATAAATAAATAAAAAATAGTAACGGTAATAATAACAGTAAAAGGCAGTCTTTCAAGATATTCCTTGAGGGCAGCAGAGGCCTAGCTAGTAGCTATCCTTTCCTAGAAGAGGGATCTGTCTCAGTATTTCAATCCCAAAACTATGATTAAAAGTGCCACATTACAAGGTACCAAATTCTATAATTTCCTTCAACCACGGACATTATGCATTAACTGCTTAGGGAATCATTTTTGTTTCAGAAGGGTAGGAGATTTCCTAGTACAAAGAATCAATCCAGTCGCTCCTTTCGAAGAGAACCTGCCATATCAGAGACTTCTCAATCCCTTTTTATCATGGATAAAAGACATTATCTATTTAAAAGAATATAATTTTTTTGGTAAAAGATAAAAAGAACAAAAAATTGATAGAAAAAAAAAATGAAAGACCCGAACCAAATTGCACATCCCTAGAGGCGCTTGAAACCCCCATCAACTTGGATGTGTGTCTCTTTAATCCTCATGTTTAATGGATATAGTGTAAAAGAACTATGGTCGTCATTTTACACTTTTATAGGAGAAGAAAATTCTAAAGGAGCTTGCTCGGCTAAGAAAAGCAAGCGCCGAGAGAAAGCTTAATTTAGATTTTTTTTTTAATAATTTGTATTGTCATCTGTCCATAAATGTACATGAAGATGGTGAGGAATACAAAGAGCGAACCAAACCTAAATGACAAAATCTCAGTATGTACGCACACAAAAAATCTATGAAGGTTATTTTTGACTTTTCAGGTGGTTAGAATTCAAGATTCTAGTAAAGAAATGCAGCTTCCGGAAATGCCAAGGGGATAGCCATAACATCATGATCTTCGAATTCCCGATATGACAAATTCTCATCAGAAATTTTGCTAAAGAAATGGCACAACCTCAATCCACGATCGGAAAATAGAACAACCTCCCAAGAAATTGATCGAATCCAAAGATGGATTCAAGCATTAGGGCACCCTCAAAAAATGGAAAGCACCATAATTAAAGAGAATAACTCATAAATCTTTAACTAACGGTATGCATGAATTACAAAGACGTTTGATCGTCCTTATATAGAATATGATCGACCTTGCTTGAACATTAAGACTTTCTAATATTTAATGGGTCCAAATAAAATAGGAAACTAGATAACATTAATCCTAATTAAACAAGAAATAGAAATTAGAAATGTTTCTCTAATCAAATAAGGAATGAAAATTGAAATAGGATCAAAGAGGATGCCACAGTAGCCCTCGATCAATTAGGTCCATGGCTGAACACAATGGACCGGGTTGACCTATGGGTCAATGGGTTGGCCCAGTTGGCTTGGACCTGGTCCGTGCTGCATCAAGAAACAGGTGCTATATATCTCTTAGCAATTCAAGAATCAAGAAACACATTCCTTTATCCATCTTTGTTCATGCACACACTAGGGCCTAATCAGTTCCAGTTGAAGTGGAATTTCCTTTTCTCTCCTGTTCTTTTGTCTGTAGTCTTTTTTTTAAAGTGATTCTTGTTTGTAGTTAGTTTTAGCATTTTACCTATTTTAAATTAGTTTTCTTACTTTCTTCAGGGCCCATTTGATTACCTATATGTTGAAAGTTTCTTCGTTCTTTGCCAATACTAGCTACAGGTAGATAGATTTCCAGGCAATTAGAACAAGTAAACTAAGAGCCGGGAACCAAATTCTGAAAATCCAAACACGGCGTTGATTTTACTTGGAAAGCTGCACACCAAAATAGGGAAAAAATGAGGTGTACACCTCAACTCACTAGAGATCCAAAAATTTGCAATTTTGCATCCACATCATGATTTAAACACAGATTCTGATGAAGTCCGAACCAAGTCCAGCTCATGCCCATGACCTGTGGACCAACCCAATCCATTGGGCCAGCCCTCAGACTCGACTTAACCAGTTGACCAACCTAGTTGTGAGCAATTACTGCAAATTCTAGAAATTTAGAAATAAAGGGAAGAAGATTGCAATCTCTATCAAATAAGGAGCCCACCACCTGGTACAAATTGAGGATCCCTCCATTGAAAGAAGCACCTTTGAATCGTCATCATCATCAAAGCCTTGTCCCAACGATGTTTGGGTCGGCTACATGAATTTTGTTTCTCCATTCCGATCTATCCTGAGCCAAATCCTCAGATAAGTTGCACAAAAAAAAAAAACACCTTTGAATATTAAATAAAATTCCCTGAGTTCTTCTTTATTTGTATTTGTATTTGTTTTTTTGTGAGTGTGCGCTTTGTGCTGTGGATCCTGAGAAGGATTCAACCAACCCCTACTGAGGTGTTGGGCTATTCAGTCTATTGCAATCATGGGTCTCAGCTCTATAAGATTCAAAGAAAAATGCCAATACTTCCAACCACATGCCACTCACTACTCAGAAGATTTTATTATATTAGTGTGTATTAGCGTGACAGTTTGTTGGCATGTAGGCCTTTTTTGTGTCCATAAGATCCTCCAGCAGCTTAGATTTGTTATCAGATGTTACAGTTGAGCAATATTAGTTGCTGTTGAGAAATATCTGACATTAACTCTCTATTATCGGAAACATATGCAAATATCACAAGATTAAGGAGCATCTGATCCACGTTGAGAAAGATCTGACATTGACAGTTGAACAATATTTGTTGCTGTTGAGAAATATCTGACAGTAACTCTCTATTATTGGAAACATATGCAAATATCACAAGAGTAAGGAGCATCTGATTCACGTTGCAGCGGTTTCCTCCTGCAGTAGGTTTAAGAACACCACTGAAGCACATGGATCAGCAGCCCCATAGTCAATGCTCCTTAATCTCATGACCAAAGAGATAGCGCCGGATCTTTTATCCACAGTATTGGATGTTTCTCGATAGTAACATCTGATAATAGATCTAAGCTGTTGAGGATCTTATGGAGGCCAACATACAAACACAATTAACAAATAAGAAGTAATAATCAAAACAACATTCGGACTGTAAACAAAAAGAACTGTGAAAAGTTAGAATAACAACTTCATTCAGCTGTTTAAAATAATATAAAAACTAAAGTTTTTTTTAATGGTTACTTTCATTAAACAAATAATATAAAACTGAAATTCGCAAAAGGGGATCGCTAAAGACCAATATTAAAAAACTCTAAAATTAAACCAAAAAAAAAAATACCTTCACTAAATTCTCATGCTGCACCCGAGATAGCATCATAATCTCCCTTAGAAACTTCTCCCTGCGCTTCGCATACTCTTCTGTCGTGCTAGCTGGTTGTATTATTTTTACAGCCACACTAGAGGCTTTATACCTACAAAACATGTGATAGTGTAGGGACATCATTAAGCACACTGCACACTATATGCAAGAAGCTCCTTGAAGACACTTGGTATCTTAGGCACGCAAAAAGTTTCCCCACAGCCACACGAGTAATAAATTTAACCATGTAACCACACCACATATGAAATCACCAAAAGACTTTGTCCATATGCTATACATGCTCAATGGACTAATCACAGACCAAGTCTGGACCATTGGGCTTCGAGGGGCAAAATGGAAGGGCCATACTTGTGGGCTGATGATCTTTTTTTCAGGGGCTAATAACTAAGCTTACCAAATAAATAGGCCAGTCTCGTGCCCAGGTCCGTAGTCTCTATTCAGGTCCAGCAGCGGAAGCCTGGATCAAGGCCCACTTAGTACTAATGACAGGCTGATCAAGCATCTATCCTTTAGGGTCCAACTAATAATCAGACGAGGTTTCATTTCAAACCTTCATACATGTCAATAATCAGATGTGGTTCAGGCCTAACGCAACCCAGTAGAACCAGGCCATTCACATCCATGTCACAGTGGGTCATTTTGGTTGTTAAACTTTATAAAAATGTTTCCATTAAGTAGAGTAACCAGCCCCTCATGAGGAGGAAACTTGCTTGCTTTGTTTAACAAATTCTAGACACTTTTGAACTAGAACACATATTAAGGTGGATTTTCCAAACAGTAGAATCCATATCTTACAAGGAAAAAAAAGTTTCTGGACCAAAACAAGTCCGCAGGAGTTTGTTTGGTATGGGCTACAAAAAAGCTTATGTAAAAGAGGAAACAAGGGTCCACTTGATGCAGTTCCCATCATCCACACTACCCACACCATCCAAGTGCAAGACAGAACTTGTCTGGGGAGTACATCCAAACAGGCCATCATACATGGATTCTACCACTGCTTGCAATATTTGTAACAATGTTACTGCCAAATGGTTTTCATGATTTTGGCAGTGAAGTAGGCTCTTATGTCTGTTGTAGACAAAGCAAATTACATGGCAAATAATACAAGTACGACGTGCCATGGCATGCGTGTCCGCCATTCCATTGCAAGTCATCCACATAGTTGTTCCATTGTGGAGGAAGCATACTCTCCAGTTGGACAATCTTATACACTCAAAAGGCGCCCATCAACAGGGATGGATGGTAAAGAAGCAAATGGTATGAATTATGAACCCAAAATCAATAACCGCAATCGGATAGCAAATTCTATCTAATCAATGATTTTGTCCATGATAGGAACGGTTTGTGTTTGCTGCATATCTGCCACATGTAGGTCGGATGAGTTGCTACAGCACTTTGCAGTCCATAAATTCAATCTATTTGTATTTTGTTGATTACACATAAATGTGATGGTAATTGGGAACTAACCAAGTTATCTAAATTTCACTGTCTGAAAGTGAAGTGCGTGGAATATTAATCAATCTATGGCACTATAGATCCATGAGGACTGTGGATCGGAATGGTCTACCAGATAATTCCTAACTCAAAAGGACCACAATGAGTAGAAGATCTGAATCATCTTATCCTTGTAATCAACAGATCGCGATCCCTTCACAGTAGGACTAACTAGACAGACTACACCGATCCACCATCTGCGGCAGCCTGCACCGTGCAGTCTCAACAGGAATCTCAATCACACTCCAGATCCAGTAAATCTCGCCATACAAATTACTGCTATCATTTACACAGATCGCTCTCAAATTCAACATTCTACATACATCAAAACTAACCAATTGAAACTACTGATATCCAATAAACACCGACAAAACCTAATCTGACTCGAATCCTCAACAGATTACCACAAATCGCACAAAAACACACTCAAATTCATAAAAACAGAAATCTTCAAGATCAAAGATCTCAATTTCAGAGAGAAAAAACGAAGAAGTCAGAAGCATAAGAGAGATTGATAGAGATGGAGATTGAGAGATTACATGCCCTCGTAGACCTTGGCATGGCCTCCTTCGCCGATCTTAGGACCGAGGTAGAGGAGCTTCGGATCGATGAGCCATCTATCGTCGATCGTCGGCTCATCGGCCGAGACGGGATCTGGACCATTCATCATCGATCCAGATGAAAAACCTACCCGATCTCCACCGTTGTATTCGCCTGGATTCATTCGAGCGAAGCTCGAGGGTTCTGAAACCCTTCTCTCCGCCATCTCTCCCTTCTAGGGTTTCTTCGCATTGCAGTTACGAAGCAGTAGAAGAAGAAGAAGATGGAAAAGGTAATGAGAAGAAAATCAAGCTCGTTTTGGACTTTATACGCGGAAAAGAGAGAGCTCGAGATTGTCGACGACGAAAATGGAACAGTAGCAAGAAAGAGATAGAGAGAGAGTTGACTCTGCGAAGAGAAATGAAGAGAGAGAGAGGGAGGGAAGAGTCTTTTACATTACACCACCCCTTGTCATACGGACACGAAGGTGGTGCTTCTAGAATCTATAAGAATCATAAATAGGAAACACGTTTTGACGGAAATGGTCACGGTTGTCATTATATTTGCTCTAGTGCCACTATCCAAGAACGGCCTCTGATGCAGTGGTAGGAACTCTTACCGGCCTCGGTCCAGATCAGACTGTGCAACCTTGACGGTCAACTTTTCTCGTTCTAGACTTTTTCCATTTGGAAATGGATCCCTGTTTCGTCCAAACAGGGAGTCCTGTTTGGACAAAACAGGCCAAAGGCTCCCTGGCCGGAGGGCTAGAGGCTCCAGGCTCCAGTCCTCTAAAATGGGATACCAAAAGAAGAAAGTGCCACTAGTTAGGGGCGACTTTAGTTCCACGTTTCATTTTAATATTGTGTCTTTGCTCACGCGTGTGACCCATCGTAGATCGATGTGGGAAATATGGCACCTTTGGTATGAGTGAGGAATTTGGAGATTTGAAGATTACTCAAGTTGCAAATTTAAGAATTTTTTAAAATAAATAATTTGTATGGCGGAGGATTTCATATTGATATCGGTGTGTATCAGTTCATATAGTTTAAAAGAAATTGGTGTTTATGTAAATATGCAAAATGGAGGATTTTCAAATCATATGGGTTGGGTTGGATTTGAAAATCGTTAAATACGAGGATTTCTACCGGCCCAAATCTTTTGGGATTTACGATTACCAAACGTAGATTTTTCAAATTTCCGAAAAAAGAAATTGATGAGGAATCCTTTTAACATAATGTAAAATTATATATCTTAAACAACATGGATCGTGACCATCCCATGCATGTGCAAATAAATGACGAAACGAAAAGAGGTGCAGTAAATTATCTTTTGGTATGATCAGTTTTAAGTAGGGCCCTGGAATGTGATATCAAATCCACCCCGTTTGGACGAGAGTCTGGTCAAATTTAAAGTTATATTTTTTTAAATATATGTATATGGATGGAAAGGAGAGCATTAGAGTGGGAACATACAACATTATCTTCTCACATGTCTTTAGTTAACGCCCCAGCATAACTTGCACTGCATAAAATTCGCTTATATTTTTAGTAATAAAGATATATATATTATATATACGGGGCGGCACGGGTTAGGTCAACAAAACTGATATCTTTTCCGTTTCAAGAAAACCAATACCTAACCCGCCCCTAATTGGAGTGGGGTGGGTCGGGTCCTCATTTAGATCCGACCCATTGCCATCCCTAGTTTTAGTTTTTCACATACATGTGAAAATAATAATCCAATATACTTTTCACCTAGGGGAGGTCATAGCATCAAACTCCAGTGAGTCTTTTACTTTCTACAACTTTCATAAGCAATAAGTTTTATTTGAATCATTAAAATATCTTTGTTGATCAATTAAACACAAAATATTTAGTTTTAGATCTTAAATCCTTGTGAGTTTTGAGATATATAAAAAAAATACATAAAAAATCCTAAATGTTCAATATGCATCTTTGAAAATGACACTTCCAAACAAAAAACACATAGCTGGATGTTTCACAAGTGTAGATTTTACATATATATAATTTTTATTTTCATATTAAATTCAAAGTATTTACTTTCGCATCTTAGTTTTTCATAAATGTTGAGATATGTAAATATTTATATGTAAAATATGAATTGTTCAACATCTATTCATGTAAAAAACAATGCTTCGAAACAAACATGGAAAAATATTTCACATTGGGTTTTACATGTATGTAAAGTCTCATTCTCATGTTTCATGCATAAAAGACAAATCAGCCTTCAGCAAGCATATTATATCCATGGCTCTTTTGTCATTTTGGATTGCTGACATTTCCACTCTTATTACACTTAATTATTGCTTTTCCCGAATTGGCAACATGTCATCACATTGTGGATAAACAGAAATCCATGAATTTGTCGCAATCTAAGAAACGCCATAATTAAACTCAATGCATCGTGACATCTTAGTAATCCATTAATTCCAGTCGTTTGAATCATTAGATTTGCAGTCAGTCTCAATAGACCATCAAAAAAGTTAATAACTCTGTCGTGGATAAATTTGTAACAGATGAACAGGAACAGTAACATTGATGAAATATAAACATTAGTGAGGAAGTGGAATCATTAATTCTCAAAATCTATAGCTTGCTTGCCTAGGTCCAATGGAAACCAGTAATCTACTTGAAGTCTTCTTTAAGGATGAATTTTAATTTTAGTTTTTTAAAGAGGAACATGAAAGCATCTTTCATAGATCAAACAGTGAGGGCTGATTAATATCCATCAATTTCTCATCAGATCATTTTCAACACATTAAGATTGAGTGGCATTTTTTTTGTATGGTTTGAATTATGAGTATGTTTTGGTGGCAATAAAGCACAATCTTAACCTTTTTCTTTTTAAGAAGACCCGGTCTTAACTTGGCACCACCACCTTTAATCAAAACATGGCCACTTAATCGTCAAAATCTTTTACAAAATGAGAGGACTGTGACTTTTCTAGAATTCATGGTGGATCTATTGCATAAAGAGGATCTAAGTAAATCATTTTGTCCCTTTCAATTCATTTAAGATGTGGGACTCTTTAAGTTTGGGCCGGACTTGAATTAAGTGATCTAGAGCCCAAAGCTTAATCGAAACAAGTAATGCTTAAAGTCTAGTGACTTGAATTAAGTAATAGAAAGCCCACAGTCAATTAATTGATAGCTTGAGTTGGTGAGGCATATCCTTTCCATATAAAGGATGTGTGTGAGTATTGATGGAGTTGCTAGCACAAACACACGACATGGGATGGAGATGGGGAATTTTTATAAAACGTGATTTCGAACTCGAGACCTCTGACTCTGATACCATGATATAGTTCATAGTCAGTAATCCCAAAATTCTGTTGGTGATAGGAAACTGCACAAACAATTACTTAATAAGTATTACCTTTTTAGGAAAAAGTTCAGTAACTGATACCTGAATGGAGGATAAAAAGGCTGATTTTGTCCCATATTGATTGAATAAATGGGCGGGCAAGCTTTTCTTGTGAGACGGGCTCTAGCCAAGCGCTTACTATCTGTTATAGGCTTGGGTTAGATATATGTGTATGACTCAATCTGGGACATGCTCGGATATGACTCGATCCAGCCCAACCCGGTCAACGGGCACCCATACTTACATGGAAGTGCGGAGATTTTGATTTAAGTCAAATTTACATTAGGACAAATCTTATATGAGATTTCTTCATAAATAAATAATGAATTCTTATATGAGATTTCTTTAAAATTTAGAAGCTTTCATTGGGACAGATCTTATCAAACCTTACTTGTACTCGATGCATGTTTGGTGTCACATGTTTTAAATCCGGCAGGACAAGTGAGGATAGGGGTGTGCATCGGTCGGTCGGTTCGGTTATTGACATATTTTTAACCTAACTAAAATTTTTCGGTTAATTTCAACCATTTAACCAAACCAAGATTTTTTAGACGATTAACCATCGGTTTAGTTAACCTAAAATATCGGTTTGGATTTCGGTCGGTTCGGTTAATTCCAATTATTTTGGGCCAAAGTCAAAGCCCAAAAGCTAAGTTCACAGAAGCCTTATATTTTCATTATTTTGGACCAAAGCCCAAAGGCCACTCTATACACATGCAACCAACAGCAACCATGCAACCATTAATTGCAAAGGAATTGAAAACATTAGTTCTACAATGGTTCAAGTGCACATACAAATACCACCATCTTACAAGTCAAGTGTAGTTCAAAACAGCAAAGGAAATAAGGAATTACATCTCATTTAAAGTGACAAGCACACTAAAAGGAAAAAAAAATAGAAAAAAAAAAAAAGATAAATACCAATTACTCTTGCATGGCATTAGATGGCTCCTCCCCTACTGTCATCTTACGAATACCTAATAATCACAAAGAATTGAGAATAAATCAAATACAAATCAAATTGAAACTACATTAATGGATATAAAAGATCAATGGCCCAGAATTATATTAAATAAATATATTTTAATAAATAACATTTATATATTATATACATGTACACATTTTATTATATATATTATATATTTATATAGTATGCTATAATTTCGGTTCGGTTCGGTTAATTTGGTTAATTTTTTATGTTAACCGAACCGTTAACCGAAAACCGAAATATTCAAACATCTTTAACCGAACCGCCCGATCGTTTAAAATTAACCGGTAAATTCGGTTAACGGTCGGTCGGTCCGGTTCGGTTAATCGATTTTAACCAAACTATGCACACCCCTAAGTGAGGAGGATTATATCCTAACCTTACTATCCCTATAATCTAAGTACCTCATCACATTGTCGCGAAAAATAAGATTTTTTATTTATAGCCATCCAATTTGCGACATTTTAACTGTCAACTAACATCCAACTCAAAAAAGATCATTTTGACTATCCATTTAATTGCCTTAAATTGTATGATTAAATTAAATTTTAGAAGTGACTCATCTATAAAGTACTTGTTTCCGTACCCTACAGTCCCTTTTCTGGCTGGTTGTAGGAAAATCCCCACAATCATGTTGGTATCTATAATTCTGTATTCCTTTGTCATGAACCCTTCATGATTATGTAGCGCACGAGATATATTAAATCATGACACCCGTGACATCTGTTTGCATTTAGGAACCTTTTTTTTTTTTTTTTTGGCTTAGTTGGCCTAGTGGCCAGGTCATAGGAAGTAATGGGCTCACACCATGGTTCGAAACCTGGTGGGAGCTATGGGAGCAGGCGCCTTATCCACAAGGCCAGCCCTCAATTCCCGTATTTAGGAACGTTTACAGGAGAAAATTCCCTCCATGTTAATAAAAACATGTTCATGCTCACCGTGAAAACTAAATAAAACTAAATAAAGAGCATAAATCACCATTTACCAAAATTTAGCTCAAGTCAACATTATTAGTTGTAAAAATTAGAGGGCTTTAAATAGATATTCAGAAAAAGAAAAAGGAAAAACGTGGAAATCGTTGCCTACCGGAATTGCAAATGGGGAGAGGCGGAATGGCCTTTAAAGTTTTTTTATGATTCCCACTAAATAATCATTGCTTAAAAAACCATAAATTTGATTAGGAATGTGACATTAATAATGGTTTGTTATTATCTTTTTTTTTTATATAAAAAGATAATCTTAAAAAATATAAGATGAAGACTTTGGGAAATTTTACTTTTAATTGCATTTGAAGTGTTTTAGATATTAACAAAATATAATATAAAGGCAGGGATGAGAATACAACTCCAATATATGCTTGGTTTCAAAATGAATTCATTAGAATTTAGCATTGTTGTGGCCAAAACCAACAAATTCTATGTATTATTGTAATGGTAACTCTGTAATTATTATTTGATAATAAAAGCTATATTTAACAATTTTACATTTAATAACATGTCTATTACTGTTTTTCTTATTCATTAATTCAATAAAAAAGGAAAAAAAGTGAAGCCCTTGTGATAATTACAATTATCTAACATTGTTTTGGAATATGCTGGGGGGGGGGGGTTTGCGCTTTTGCTTCAATAGAGTCAACAATTCAATATCAATCAAATTGGTCATGATCTTCGATTCAGTTGATGGTAACAAAACTAAGACAGTCAGAAAATCAATACATATGGACCATATCATTGATACAAATCAACAAATTTTTTTTTTTTTTGGAATCAACATTATTCTATTTTGAGCTGTAAAAATTAAATAATAGTCAATAATTATGTTTGCCGATCCAGCCTTTATGGGTTCTAAAAATGGTTAAATTTAAAAAAATAAATGTGAATTTCTGAAAATGATCATCAAATGATCTCCCCTCTTATGAAAAATAATTCAAGGAGATGTGTTAAATGAATACCCTAACCACCACCTTAGCAATTCAAATCCAAGGCAAGTAGGGGCTACATTTATATAGCTGCCTTTAAATTATCATCCATTGCCTCATATATCTATACTAGTGGAGTAGGCCTGCGCCCAACGCAGGCCATGATAAAAAGTATATAATAGTTTAATTAGAGATATTTAAAAATTTTAAATAAATTATAAATAAAAATTAATATATAATTGATAATACAAACACATTTAAAACTGAACTTAAAAAATTAAGGTAAAAAAATAAGTAAAATGATCTAATTGAGTCATCTTTTATTGATTGTGATTTGATTAAACCTGTGACATTGAGTAATAGAAATTGAATGAAAAATAAAGTGAAAGAAATTTATGGATCGTCACAAAAACCCCAATGCAAAACGCAACTTCTTTTAAAAGAAAATTGTAATTGCACGTTAAAACATTTACTAAAAGAAAAAAAGAAAAGAAAATCATACCTCTACTACTTGAATCTGACCAAAATAAAAGGAAGAAAATTACAAAAAAGAACTACAATAAAAAAAGATCTATAAAAAAATTATAAACTTCTCATGGAGGTGGATCTTGCAATGCATTGTATAATGGGGCCCATTTATGGATTTTCTGACTCCCAGACATGATTGGAGGCCCCTAGTAAATTGGCTATGATCATCAAATTAAGGTGGTGTTTAGGCCATATGTGCATAGTGGGGCACTCTCATCATTGTACGCTTCTCGTGGATGTGGATCTTGCAGTGCACTGTATAATGGGGCCCATTTATGGATTTTCTGACTCCCATACATGGAAATTTTTTTTATTTGGATGTGTGTGTAGGTATATGTAGAGGGAGAGATATTAGGGAGGAGAGATTTTAGTGGATGTGTGTAGAGGGAGAGATTTTAGGGTATGGAAGGGCAATTTTGGAATAAAGGGATGTAAAAAGTCTGAGGATGCGCCACGTGTCGCTCCCCGAGGAAAAAACCTGCTGTCTTTTATTATATAATTACTAAAGGGATGTATACACTTCCTCACATAAAGACACGTGGCGCAACCTCAAATTTTTTGCAATGTTATTTCCGGAGTTGCCCTTATCCCTAAAATCTCTATATCTATTACACACTCAAAATACCTAAAATCTCTCCATCAAGAATCATCTTCCACTCAAAGCCTAAAATCTCTCCATGAGATCCCTAAATAAGCCAACACACCAAATGTGCTAAATTTATATTAATCAATTCATGGGTCCCGGCCCGCATCATTTGATTTTACCCCATTCATCTGGGTCCCACTTAAAAATATTTGATCA
Source organism: Litsea cubeba (assembly GCA_012931725.1). Taxonomy (NCBI): domain Eukaryota; kingdom Viridiplantae; phylum Streptophyta; class Magnoliopsida; order Laurales; family Lauraceae; genus Litsea; species Litsea cubeba. The sequence continues at coordinate 10,445,129 of CM022944.1, read as the reverse complement.
ATTTGTTAGGTCTATGATCATTTGATCCTTTCATATTTCTTAATCAATTCGTGGGTCCCATCCCGCACGATGGTTTTATGGACGCTTAGAATAGAGATGGTTAAAATAGAGATGGTGGACCCCATTCATTTGGGGGATTTCACTTAAATAGGTTAGGTTTGGTCAATTTGTGAGGTCTATGATCATTTGATCCTTTGACCTTTATCTAGCAATTCATGGGTCCCAGCCCGCATCATATGGTTTTATGAACGGTTAGAATATAGATGGTGGACTCCATTCATCTTTGGGGTCCCACTTAAATAAATTAAGTTTTGTCAATTTATGAGGTCTATGATCATTTGAACTTTATCAATCAATTCATGGGTCCCGGCCCGCATCATATGATTTTATGGACGGTTAGAATAGAGATGGTGGACCCCATTCATCTGGGTCTCACTTAAACATATTTGATCAATTTGTTAGGTCTACGATTATTTGATCCTTTAATCTTTTTAAATCAATTCATGGGTCCCATCCCGCATAATATGATTTTATGGACGGTTAGAATAAAGATGGTGGACCTCATTCATCTGGGGGGTTTCGCTTAAATAGGTTAGGTTTGGTCAATTTGTGAGGTCTATGATCATTTAATACTTTGATCATTATCAAGCAATTCATAGGTCCCAGCCCGCATCAGATTATTTCATGGGTGGTTAGAATATAGATGGTGGACCCCATTCATCTTAGGGGTCCCACTTAAATAGGTCTGGTTTGGTCAATTTGAGAGGTCTATGATCATTTGATCTTTATCAATCAATTCATGGGTCCCGGCCCGTATCATTTGATTTTATAGGCGGTTAGAATAAAGATGGTGGACCCCATTCATCTGGGTCCCAGTTAAAAATATTTGGTCAATTTGTTAGGTCTGCGATCATTTGATAATTTGATATTTCTTAATCAATTCATGGGTCCCATCCCGCATAATATGGTTTTATGGACGGTTAGAATAGAGATGGTGGACCCCATTCATCTGGGGGTTTCCACTTAAATAGGTTAGGTTTGGTCAATTTGTGAGGTCTATGATCATTTGATCATTTGATCTTTATCAAGCAATTCATGGGTCCCAGCCCGCATCATATGGTTTTATGGACGGTTAGAATATAGATGGTAGACCCCATTCATCTTGGGGGTCCCACTTAAGTAGGCTAGGTCTGGTCAATTTGAGAGGTCTATGATCATTTCATCATTTGATCTTTATCAATCAATTAATGGGTCCCGGCCCGCAACATTTGATTTTATGGACGGTTAGAATAAAGAGGGTGGACCCCATTCATCTGGGTTCCACTTAAATATATTAGGTCAATTTGTTAGGTCTACGATCATTTGACCTTTGATCTTTCTTAATCAATTCATGGGTCTCATCCCGCATAATATGGTTTTATGGGCGGTTAGAATATAGATGGTGGACCCCATTCATCTTGGGGGTTCCACTTAAATAGGTTAGGTTTGGTCAATTTGAGAGGTCTATGATCATTTGATCATTTGATCTTTATCAATCAATTAATGGGTCCCAGCCCGCATCATATGATTTTATGACCGGTTAGAATAGAGATGATGAAACCCATTCATCTTGGTCCCACTTAAATATATCAGGTCAATTTGTTAGGTATATGATCATTTGATCTTTCTTAATCAATTCATGCATTACCTAAAGAACAAAACATTTGGAAAAAAACATAAAGATCAAATTAGCAACAAAAAAAAAGGACTCACAAGTTTACTAATTATTAAATTTATTAAAAATAATTCATATCAATCTGTGCATTTGGTGGTTTCGTGGTTATCCACGGGATTTTACTAGTATATTTAATTCTCATGTATTATATGCAAACAAAAAAATCCATTCAAACCAACCGCATATGTGCAACAGGGAAGAGTTGCCTTGTGAATATGATTCAACCAAAGGGAGGGCTACAGTGTCACATACATGTGACTATACTATTTTCATACGATGGGGCCATCTTATGTAAGAGCAGTTGCCCGGTTTCCTGATATCGAGATTCAGACATCTATCATCAACAGCAATGGGATCGTGGGATAAAATGGTGCTTATTAAAGGACCGGTAGGAAGGTGAAGGACTAACTCAGTTTTCCATTCTGAAAAGGAATTAATATGACTGTCAAGATCAGTTCAATATTTTCCTAATGCATGGAATCAAATACATATGAATTTATAATAAATAAAATAATTATTAAAGAGGCAAGGGGGGGACTATGAAAGATAAATAATAGAGAGGTAGATGAGAAGTTAAGTTTATTAGGATTTGGATTACCAAAGTGATGGCCGAGTGTTTATTTCTCATCTCCTTCGATTGGTTTTCATTTAAGGGGAGGTTTCTTATGGTCATTTTTTACGTTAAACTTTCCTTCTTCAATTTTAACCACTTTTAAAAATACAAGTATTAAAATTCTTAGCAATCCAATTACATAGAACAAACGGGCCCTGAGAAATCAACTTTTTTTGGATGTAATTAGCCAAAACATATAAAAGTAGTAATTGGGTATGGAAAATGTACTCAACCTTCAATGGTTTTTTTGTTTGATGTTTACTTTCACTGCCTCTAATATTTTAAATTTGAATTCTACTTTCATTGCCTTTGAAGTAGCAGTGAATTACCAAAATCCTCTTTCCCGTCGAAAGCCATAAATCTATGCTTTATTTTTATTTTTTTTATGGGGTAAGACATTAAGCTACACTTAAATGTAATGTCTCCTACATTAAACCTGTTATTACCATTAATTGAAGAAGTACACGCTATAACTCTTGAGAAATAAATGTATTGAGTCAATCAAGGGAGGTAAGGCCACATTGAATGGCCAGGATCATCAGCTAGGAAAATGTTTTGAATGTGACCGAATCTAGCTCTCTGATTTATGACCCTTCTTTAGTTAAAAATGAAATTGGTACAAGGCTATGTTGAGACATATTGTCCTTGCTGTGATCCATTTAGACCTGGTAATTTATGAACATTTTACCAGAGGTGCTTTAAAATCTAGAGCTTTAAATTAGAAGAAGATAATCGACTTAAATGTCAAGTCTATTATTCTTTTATCATTACAATTGGTTATAGTAGTGGCTGTATTCAAAGTAAATGGAGAAGAATTAAAAGATTATAACTGCATGTCGTATAAATTGGAGAGTAGGTAAACAATTCATTAAATTTGAGAGTCGGGCTCACCATTATGACCACCAACACACTAAAACCGTTACTTTTTCATTTTTTATTTAAAAGGGAGGGTGTCCTAGTAATTTGGATCAGAATAATCCCTACGGGCCTAGGGGGAGCCGAATAATTCTCCAGTGGCCCCAGTGTGGTAGTGTCGCTTTGAACCATCAACCTCCGGATATAAACCGTGATCCTATGCCAATTGAGATATTCCTTGGGGTTACCAAAACTGCTCCTTAAATAATGGAATCGACTGAGTTTCCACTCAAAATAATTATGTCCCACTGTAAGACGTTAACTGCATAATTTACATGCTATCAAATCCCTTCACATATTTTAATTTTTTCATTTTTAACTGTTAAAATTTGAGTGGAGTTCATTGCTCGTGAAATGAATAACCAATTTAGGAGTTTGCACTAAAGTTGACTTAAAAATTTATCTAATTTAATACAGGAGCTATTGTGTTCTTGAATAGTGTCAACAATTGTGCGGCCTGTCTACCCGGAAGCTCATCGTTGGGTTATTTTTTTGTATTTTGGGGTTAACTGGATTGATGTTTGGTTATTCATCCAGGGGTCGTAGGCAGTTTGGTCATTTGATATATATATATATATTATTTTATGTTGAGAATCTAACTCTAAACACAATAAAAATAGTTTATTTCATGAATGTAGACAGTTTTGCCGAACCAAGTTTATTAGTGTCTTTTGCTTTTTGGCTGCGTGGATTTGTGTGTTTGTGCATTTGCCGATCATACGTCTTTCAGTTTCATTGCGCCACCAACACTCATGTCAAATTAAGCAGTTGGTAAACACAGAAGCTAATCTCCACCCTTCGAAGCGTTTAAATTGTGAATTTGACATCTCATGTCAAAATCACGTGGCTTCGCTTTCCATGCTAGTGAAAGGGTGTGGAGTTAGGATTTCTATTTATTGGGAGATGGAACCCAAGTTCATATCATCCATCGAACCTTAGCATTAAGAGGCCATTCACAATGACTGTGACTGGAGAATAGAACGAGCAAAGCTTGGATTTCAGAAAGATAAGCCCGCTGAAATTTTGTGGGGGAGTCATATCTTAGTAAAGCGGATTTGTGCAATGTGGTTGTTCCTCCCTCAAGTATAATAAAAACATTTTCAGACAAGTGCAATGAAATCAAAATAAAAGTAAAGACAAAGAAATGGATATCTATAATTAGGGTTACAAACGGAATGGTTCTGGATCGAAACCATAGTAGACTCTGACCTGTTTCTAAATAACAGTTCTGATTTCGGATCCGATTTTGACTCGAAACATGTTTTGTTGGTTCCAAACCCGGTTTCGATAGGAAAACCAGGATCCGATTTTGAGATCGAGTCCACTAAATGACTGGAATCTAATTCGAAAATCGATTCTAATTTATCTTTATTCTTAAAATAAGCATATTATTAAACTTATAACAGTGCATCAAGTCTACTACCTCTAATATTATACATAAAAATGTAAAAAAAAAAAAGGAAAAAAAAAGAGTTGATTTTGAGGTACAATTTGTAAAATCAAAAGATTGTATGTTAGGTCTCGGGCCTATATGGACCCGGAACCGGACATGTTTATCAATCGAAACCTAAATTAGGTTATGGATCCGGACCCGTTTATGAATCGGAACCTAAAATAGGTTCCAGACCCCTTTTTTTACGGGTCAGAACTGCCGGGTAATCGAAAAATCAGATACCCGTTTATAATGCACATTCGAACTTACATCCCGTGGAATATTATATTCTCCTATGCTAAACTGCTAAAATAGGCATATGCTCGAGAATTTGGATCTTTTGAGATGGGGCTTCAAAAATTCCTTAGGCCATAGCTATATATTTATTATTAGTGGGGCCTAAATCCGGAATCTAATTGTGCTAATGGCCCATATTTCCACGATAATTTTTCTGGAAAACAGGTCTTTTGTTGCAGCCAAACATTGTTCCTTCATTTTTTTTTCTACGATAATACGAAAATAATCTTAGGGATAGATGCCAAACGAGCCCTAAGTGGCTCAAAACTAACCCCTCACCATTGTTAGATCTAAGACTAACTCACTCTACTCCAACTTATTTTAAATATCGGATTAACCATGTGTTAACACATGATTATAATAAAAATAAAAAAGGAGTTAAATCACTTATTTATATTAAAACTCCATCAACAGTTAATAAAATTGTAAATGAGTTGAACCCAAGGTGGAACTCATGTGGTGCCTCACCTTTTTTTTCTTTTCTCGTTTTGAGTAAGATAAGAATTATTGTTGCAAGTAAATAGATGCGAACCTTTATTATATCCTAAAAAATAAAAAGTGTTAATTGGATTGTGAGCTCATCCGCCAAACATAAATTAGAAACAGCTGGGCTCTCTCTCTCTCTCTCTCTCTCTCTAAACTTAGTTATAAGTCTCTTACAAAAAAAATAAATATGGTACCTAGCTGTAGTAACTCAAAATTTGCCACATATGGAGCTATTTTTGTACAACCACGTCACCTTCACTTTACTGTAAACCATCAATACATGCAGTAGTAATGTTGAAGCATTGTAGCTTTGATGATAGTATTAGGAAGATAATAATGGAGTGGGTCCCACCATATATCCAAGGAAGCAATAAAGTTGCAATATCTTCCTTTCTTTTTCTTGCTTTTCGTTCCTTCTTCTGTTATTTGACCGAAGAGTTAGAACTTGATCATCTCTCTTTTGACTAGACTGGCTCATGAGTGGATAGGATGGTTTTGATAGAAAAATATTATATTAGCAAAAGCTATATCTTGAAAGATGCAGATTAGACTAGAGTCTTTAGACTAATCAAACTCTATAAGATCTTGTTTTCCAAGGGAGCTTGTTCCATGTCCAGCTGACAAAATTAGTAGGTTGCATTGTCTGTCATGCAAAAAGATGATGTAGGTACAAGGAAAGTGATATGATGGCTGATTAGCTACCGAGAATTATTGGATTTGGGGCACGTTATGGCTGGAAATGGCCCAAGTAGGGTTGAGCTTGATTTGGGTTAAGGTTCTCCAAGATTGGGCTGGGGTTTTCAATTTTTGGTCATGGGACTATTTAAAATAGGAAAATATTTAGGTTTTCCAATTTGTGGATGTGAGACTATTTAAAATAGAAAAATATTTAAGTAAGAACTAGTTCTCACTTATTATATGAGAATTTTTTTTCAGAACCAACTAACGATCTATCCAAACTTAGCAACAAATAGGGAACCCCTTGATAGTCAATGATCTTAAGGATTGGCACATATCCGAATGGACTGAACCGTTGGATCGATGATTGAGTATTTTTTTGAATAAGAAGTCATTAAACTTGTGGGTCAGGGAGGAAGGGGTTAGTCAAATTTGATACTTGGAGTTGTCTCACATAGATCTTTCCATTTTCGTAGTCCCATCTCCAAATAAGGCCCACACAAAAAAGTTTGCATATAATATGTGAGAACTAGTTCTCACATGAATATTATTGTGGGCCCCCAAAAAAAGTTTTCATATAATATGTGAGAACTAGTTCTCACCTGAATATTACCGTTTAAAATAATCATGGTGGGAATGTTCTATTCTCATGATGAACGAAGAAAAAACTTATTTGATAGACATTTTACTCTCCAATTTTGTACGCCCATAAAATCTCGCCCTTTTTATCTTCCTAATCTTTCATCTCTTTAGATTTTATCACTCACAAAATGTCTTGTCAAATAAGTTTTTTCTCATTCATTTTCGAAATAAACATAATCCCGTAATGATGCCAAATAGGATTAGTTAAGAAATAAGCGCCCCCCTATGGATCTTCAAACAAGGACCATTCCGGATCATAAAAATTAACTTAACAAAAATAATCATTTATTTAATGTTATGCATCGATGAATTGTTAAAAGAACAAATTACATATGTATAAGACGTCTAGCTCTAATGATTAAGGGGGAAATTGTACTATGTTTGGAGTACTCAAAGCTATAAAAAAAATTAGAAAAATGTCCTCAAGACTTCCGCTATCAGAGATATTAGGAGGTAGGATTGGAGAGGGAGATATTGGGAGGAGTTTGAGGAAACTGGATTTTGGATTTTGGATTTGAAGGTACCTGGCTGATGTGTTTTTCTTTCCTTCCTAAATTAGGATCCTTTTTGTTGCTAATGGTACGTGAAGTTTCTGAATTTGTGGCCTCATAAATTTCTTTATACCCTTCTGATAGCAAGTTGCATGAGTAGTTACATAACCATCGGTCAAAATTATAATCGAGAGTCAAAATTAGATCCAAAATCTTATAACTTAATTTATTATAATTGGCAACCACCTCCTTTCTTTTTTCAAAAATAAATGGGAATCGATCCCCTAACTTAGACTACTTAGTGCCAATGGTGGGGGACTTTGGTTAATATTGGTGCGTAAGTATTTATCTGATAAAAAAAAAAAGGCACTTTGAACATTTTATATCGAGTAACCATTACAGAGGTGGAGCCAAACTCAGAAATTCATCCTCAATAGATCCATAAATGTAAGTTCATATGTATTATGCATTGATGAATATTTTTTCAAAACTATTATTAGGTTTTTTTCTGATTTCGAGGGAGTAGGCGTAATTAAAAAAGATCGACTATAATGGTATTCAAAGCTAGTACGTGGGGTCATCCACAAACGGCAGCACCATAAGGTCCTTCTAAACTGTGGGTCCCACTGATCTTTTTATATATATATATATATATATATATTTCTCAGTTGTTTTGTAAAACTGAACACCACCACATGGGCCGGTGCCCTGCGGTGAGTACTGAGTATATTGTACATTTCGCAAGTATGGTAGAGGTGGGAGTCGTGGGACCCACCAGCTGATGGTTACCGCGCCTTCCAAATCAGTCACGGCACTTGACCCCATATAGATATATATGCCCAGCACACATGAATTATTGCATGCATGCATTAACAACCGACATTCGAATTAAAGAGTGCTAAAGATAGGCACTGCAATTCTGCAAATGGAAGACTAACAATGAAATTTTTTCTCTTGGACTACACTGCATGTAATGTCCAGCTCTATGGAGCCCATTTAAACCACCTTTGATCAGTATATGGTCATCCAGCTTTTACTCACATTGTAGGATCATTAAGTTTTAAGAATGTTAAATCAAAATCTAAAATATTCTGACAATACTGATATTTTGCTTGACCCCTTAAAAGAGACCATCCCATGATCCCATCTATTCCATCTCCAATCCAGGGGATGCATCCAAGTGAACCAGTGAGCTACACAAAAACTTTGCATGAGGTCTGTTACTTCCAACTAACAATAGGAATATATTTTCACAAAAAAAATAATAATATAAGAAGATATATAGCCAATAAATTTATGGTTGATTGGTGTTGAAATGTTAACACATGATTTGGGATAGATCACTGGGCGTTAAAGTTTAAAATACCACTCCTAAACAGTAGTCTAACTTTTAGCCTTTAAAAAAAAAGAGGATATGAGCCCCATTATTTGAGACTCTGACAAATGTAGGTTTATAGGATTCAAGGGAAATTTAGATCTAAATTCGAAATCATATGCATTTTTTTTAGGAGCTTTTTTTTTAAAGATCAATCATATGCTTCGGATTGGAAGGTTTCCAATTCGGACAAGATCATGTGTGTTTTGAGCTGAATATCTAAATTTAGACTGTTTCCATTCATTTATCAGCATATACGGTCATTCACGTATTAGGGGGTTCGCAGATGAAATAAATTTTCTTCTGTTGCCAATGGATGGAATATACTCATCTGCCGGATGATAGCACAGGGCCTTTTAGAGTGGGATTACAATCATATTAGGGGCGTTTGATGATAAGTCCCTCCACATTGCATTTTATAGCCCAAGGTCCATCATACTTTCTCGTAGCGGTGGCAGTCCTTATTTAAAACTGACACAGATAAAAAGACAAAAAAGCCCCTCTATACGTCAGCAAAAGCGCTACGCTCAAAACCGCTTCAAAACGTACAGAGCGTCATTCAATCCGCAAATAATTCAGTTAAATTTATTTCAAAACACACAAATAAATTTGAAAAGACACAAATAAATTTCAAAATACACAACTAAAATTTAAAAACACAAATAGATTTCATAAAAAGCAAAAAAATTTGCCAAACAACTCATACAGATTTATTCAAAAACTCAATTAAAATTTTCAAAACGGAGATAAATTTGTCAGAAACTTAGATAATTTTTTTGGAAACTCAGATAAAGATAAATTTGCCAAAAACTCAGATAATTTATCTGAATTTTTGGTAAATTTATCAGAATTTTTGTCCAGTTTATCAGAGTTTCTGTGAGATTTATATGAGTTCTTGGCAAATTTATTTGAGTTTCTTAGAGACTCTGATAAATTATCTAAATTCAGATAACTTTTCATAAGAAGAAGACTGCTGCTATGTGCTAAGCTTTTGCTAACGGGCAGAACAGAACAACCCAGAAAACGAAACAGAAAAACCTCCTTCCAAACTACTTGTTTTCGAAACTCTGATAAATTTTCAAAATTCAAATAGCAATAATTTTCTTGCAATAAAGAAAAAGAGACCTCATTTTTTGTTGCTATGATTGCAAGAGATAGACTTGCATTAAACGGAAAAAGGAAAGAAATGGTAAGACAACAACAGATTTTTGTGTTATGCAGAACTCGTCGCCGAAAAGGCCCGAACTGGTCGCGTTTTCATTGCCGGGCCGTCGCCATCGTGGCTGGTGTAGTCGGAGATGGACGACTTCGATTTGCAGAGCTCTCTAGTGAAGTCCCTCGTTCCTAGAGAATAAGACGGAATGAGTTCTCTGGGATAACAGAGAATGAGAGAGAACTTGGCCTATGAATGTGGGAGAATGAAATATGTGAACTTTAAAAATTAAAAGGAAAAAATTAGTCATGAAAATATATAATGTGGCATATTAGGGACCTCTCATAAAAATATCTCCAACTGTATGGATTACAAACATTAAAGAAAAAGTTGTTAGAACACAGTGCTTAGGGACTTGTGACTAATGATGGGTCTAATTTACCCATCATATTAACTACACTTCTAAGAACCTCATTTATATACTTAAAAAGTTATGTTTTTCTGCCATCTATGGTGATCTAGACTTGGACCATCATGTTAACCACTTGGTCAACAACCACAAGTTTTTACTGTTCAAAACAAGTGCACAGTCAATATGACGGTCTAATCCATTTAGACGGGTGTCAAGTCCGAAATCTATGATTAACATTAACGAGAGTCCCTATTTTATTTTATAGTCCACTCTGATGATCAAAAGCTGGCACCACTAGGTGTTTGCATAAATTGAACTACGTGCTCACCAGTGTAATGATATGTAAAGAGAGATGTATTACTTCCTTACAACCAGAGGGGCCGTTTATTTTGCAAAATGGCCACCCACATCACGTCTCAACATTCAAAATTGGGTTTAGACTCAGGCATCGATCCCAGTTTCATAGTTTGGGTCTGGGTCCGATACATTATAGATCCAACCTGTTTGCATCTCTAATTAGATCTAGATTTAAGTACATAATCATGGACTGCCTGGGATGAGTTTGATCTACACCTGAATACGTATGGTTATTATTATTAGTACTGCTGCTGCTACAAATATATATATAAAAAAAAGGGATAGCACCACTGAACTAAAAGGATCAAATTGGGAAAAAAATAAAATAAAAATATGAGTAATTTTGGTTCTATTTGATTAGTATTCGACTCCACAATTTTGAGTAATTTTGGTTCTATTTGATTAGTATTCAACTTCACAATTTTGGACAGGTGTAATTGATGTGGTTCATATATTGAATGGACTCTATTACAACCCAAGTCAGGAATTTTTTTTTTTGCTAACCGAGAGTTCTCAACCTTTCGGGCTGTACTAATCCCTTTGTGCCCGGAGAGAAGCCGGATAAAATCTAGGTGACTCCCAGGTGGTAGCACAAGTGGACTCAACATTCAGTTCCTAAAAAAATTACATGATCGATATCAAGACCGATAATTTCAGAAAAGGAAGAGGAACGTGATCCTGACCACTTGGCCAGCCGTTTGGGATTCAAGTAAGGATACTTGATTTCAGAGGAAGTGCTTGATAAGTAGCCCCATTTTAAACATGTCAGCTTCAATCACATCCCCTAAATTTTGAATGGCACTGTCCATATGGCTGTCAAGTCGGGGAAAATGTAACAGGTGACGCTTTTTTGGGATGGCATTATCCCAGCTTGTTTGCATGAGACTCTTTTGTTTTGTAGTTTCCTTTTCTTTCTTAATCTATTTTTCTTTTTTACAAAAAAAAAGAAAAAGAAAAAAGAGCAGCCCCATATGTATTAATAGCAAAATATTTTGTGGGTGTCCAGATCCAAACTTTAAGAGGTGGGATCCATCCAAAAATTGGGATCCTCGGAATTTTTCTGCACCCATCCGTTCGATGGGTACATCTGCATGTTTGCTTTTGGCATGAGAAAATCCCCGTGCATTGACAATAGTTAAACAGATATTGGTCATCTTTGTTGAACTTGTGGCCATTTAAAAATGGAATACATGGCATGTTAAACAAGTTGTTTTGAAAGCGTACATGTTAATGGAGTGTGCTTAGCTTATTAGATCCATCGCATATTAAGGGCTTTTACGGATTTAGAATGCTTTCTTTCAAAAATTAAAAACTGCCGGCGCTATTGATGCACTTATCAATGTTATCGTAACAATTAAATCCAAGACTCATGCCGCGTGGGTTTAGTTCATTGACCTACCATGTTAAATAAAATAAAAATTGATCGATTAGCTATATAAGACCAGCTTTATTAGATGTGTTTGACAGTTCAATCATTAAACACAATGATTTTTAGTTTTTTAAATTTATTATCTACCTCATTTTCTTTGATTGAACGGTTGATAACATAGGAAATTTAACAAAATCTCTTTCATTTATAGCTAAGGCTATTGGTCTGCACCTCCACAGGACATATCTTATATTAAAGTTCGAAAACGGCTCTTTGTCCCGGTGGCAAGGAGTTGTAGTTTTCACCTAGCTGTCCAGGAATCGACCATCCCCTGAGAGCTCTTCACCTCGCCCGAGGTTTTCGTCCCTCGTTGAGGGCTTATTTACCTTACCCGAGGTCTCCTTTCTTCGCCCAAGGGCTTGATGGGGTCCCAACCCCCCTTAGCTGGGCTTTAAAAAAAAAAAGATCATTTGCTATACAACAAAAGAACGTCCACATAGTGACTATGAAAATTTAAGAGAGAGAAAGGAAGAGGGGAATACGAAACAAAATAATTAGAGGTTGGGGTGGGGGATGATTGTTGGGTGGGAAGAGGGCATTGTTGGAGATTAGGGTGGGGGATGATTGTTGGGTTTTGGTCCTCTCCACTGTTTTGTTTTTGTTTTGCTGTGTTTCTTCTCCTTTTGATAAAAATTCTATTTACTAGAAAATGAAAAAAAATAGTTTTTATGGCCCAATATTAGGGAGTGTTTTGTCATTTTTTTTGAAGAAGGGACATGCATATATGGGAAGCTTGTTGTAGCTTTTTTTTAAAGCAGGTGTTATTCTTAAAAAAAATGAAAAAAAAAAACTTTTCAAAACTTTTTTAAAGCAGGTTTTATGAGATTTTTACCATTGATTAGACTGTGGAGAAACAATGATTCTAGTGACAGCTACCTGATGGAGAACATAAATAGCTGGAGTTTTGCAAAACAAGGTTGTCAGTATCACTACATATTTAAAGATTGACTTCTTTAATCAATTCGACGTATCAAAATTCATTGAATACAAATGGAACTGATGCACAACTGCTGGGGCCCACTTATTCGACGGCCTTGATTCATTAGTATAATACAGAAAATCCATGTATGGACCATCTTTACCCGCCACCCAGTGCAATGTGCCATCATCAGTGCAGAGCCCCTCAACTTCAGATGTTCATGCGACCACCTCTTAAGTGTTACTTTCATCGCATTTGTCATTAGCCTCATTTTTTTCTTATGAAAGAGACTCGTAATTAAGATAGAGAATGAAATCTCATATTTTATATGTAATCAATCTGATAATAAGTGCAGTCCCAATAAGAGTAAAATTTGGCCAACACCAATACATGTGAAAAAGAATGATTTTGATTTGTTAGGACACAAGAGAGCCCCAACAATGAGTTTATAGGCCTGGCAGGAGAGAACTACTCTTAAAAAACAATTCTCGTTCTATTTTAAGACTCATTTATATCAACATTAAAAATGCCGGCAGTAATGCTATTGAAAAAAAAATTATATGTGGGTTGATGCCCCACTAATAAAATTAAAGATTTAGGCAAAAGAAGATATGGATGGTAGTAATAAGAATAGATTGAAAACCGTACAACCCCATGTGGGGATTTGACTTAGATATATTAGAACCGAGAAAATAAAATTCATATAGACTACGAAATAATATATATATATATATATATGGAAGATGCTCATGTGAGAGATATCTCTCACTTTAAATGAAATATATGGATGATGCCCTTCACATTTAAGTTATTTTGCTTTGGATATGGATGCGAGGGCCCCCACACAATCTCTCATTTAAGGTGAGAGTAAATGCAAGGGCCCCAGCCATATCTCTCATTTAAGGTGAGAGCTCACCTTAAATGAGAGATTGGGTGGGGCCCTCACATTCATATTCAAGGCCAAACAACTTAAATGTGAGGGCTCCCATTTATATCTCGAGAGATTGTGTGGAGTTCTCACATCCATATCCAATGCCAACAACTTAAATGTGAGGGCCCCACCTATATCTCTCATATAAGGAGAGAGATATCTCTCACATGAGCATCCCCCTATATATATTGTTAGAAGCCTCAACATAGTCGAGATAAAATTTTGACGGTGATGATAATGATTTATATAATAAGTAATTTTCTAATGTAGCATTTATTCATTCATCAGCTGTCATGAGCCATAAATTGGAACATTCATGCCAATGATGGAAACTATTCAGAAAGTGACCCTACCATGCATAGGTTATGGTTGTATCTCGTTTTCTTTGGAAAAGGTATAATTAAATTGTTAGGTAAATAGATGGTTAAAGTTATGCTAGGGATAATGGTCACATTTATTTATTTCTCTTACACGAATGAATGAGATCATTCTCCATAGCAGGAAAGAGGATAAGAACGGGAACTTCTATTTGTGGATGTGAGGGATTTGAACAGTTGAACTGTGTTTTCACATCCTCAATGAAGACAAAATGTAAAAAGGGTTGGACCAGCAGATAATAACCCAAGAACAATGGAAATGGGTCAGGTTCTGGCCAGGACCCTAACTGTACTTAGACCTGGACCCAAATTTCTAGCGGGGTACCCATTGACGTCTAAGTTACTCGATTTGCACCCATACTGAAATTTAAATTAAATATTAGGGTTTTGACATATTAATCATTCAAAAGTCATATATTTTTTTCAATTTCATGACCGGAATTTAAATAATATTGCTGGACTCGCTTGACTCTTGTTAACAATTTTCCATTTTTTTTTCCCTAGATCTCATGATATTATGAAAATGGTATATGTCAAATAAATTGATAAATCCCATTATACCATGAGATTATCCCATGATGCCATGTTTTTATACGGCATCTTAGGATTTTTTTCCCTAATAATAGAAATGAGAAATGATGGCAAGATGTGTATTTACTTTTCATAAAATGTCATTTTTATGTAATGTAAAAAATAAATTTGCTTGTTGGTTGAAGAAAGTGTATGCTACAAATATTGATAAATCCCATTATATATCATGGGATATGGCGTAAGAAAAATTAAAAAAAATATTGACCATCGTCAAGCACAACTTTGGTGATATTATCTGAATATCCGTCATGAAATTGAGAAAATCAAATTTAAGGAAGATCAATATGTCAAAATCCATTAAATGTTTAAAAAATCAGACAAGTGATTAAAACTGGCCCGCTCAATCACTCAAATACACATTCTTGTATCCCTAACCACTCGAGCTACAACTTTGGACTTTAATATTTTAATTTTATGCACATGTAATGTGCTACTTAAAACACAATTCAAAGATGAAATGGGCCATTTATGCAAAAAACGAAAAGAAAAAGATGAGATGGGCCTAATTTATAAGTGGGCCCCTTGATAAAATGGGCCTTGTCTAAGCAGAGCGTCTTAGAGAAGTCTTTGGAGAGAGAGGAGAGAAAATTTCACATCAAAGACCAAAAAGAAATAGAAAAGAAATGAAAAGACTTTGACAGGAAATGAGAGGTCCGTGCACTTTTTACTACTTTAGCACTTTACGACCTCACAAGAGTTGAAGAATCAGATTCTTGATAAAAATGAAAAAAATATAAATAAATAATTACAATTATTTAAAACATAAAAAAGAAAAAAGAAAAAGAAAGGGCAAGTGTTCCTCATTCCACCCCAAATTCTACTCATAAGATTGAGTTAGATTGGAAAACCCAAAAAAAAAGAAGAAAAGATTGAGTTACATTAGAATAGTTATTAATGATCTCACTAATTTGGGTAGAGCAACCCAATTTGGACAAGCATGACCATGAAACAAGGGTCACATCCTTGACAAGTGATCATGCCCTCCCTCAAAAGGTAAGGCAACACCCAGAAAACAACAGCAGGATTATCATTATAGATTAGCTGTAGATGACTTGATTTAGGGAGGGGTCTAACCCAAATTAAGGTTTTTAGTATACCAGATTGAAATTGGAGCTGTCACTGAGACTGCATGATTACAATTTCAGTTTCTCCTAAATTGCATGTAACAAACTTAACAATTCCTCAAGCCAAAAAACAAAAAAACAGGAATAGCTTGGTCAAAAGAAAAGTAAAACAAAGAAATTGAAACTACTGAATGAATAGTGAAAAAGCAACTCTAAAAAGGAAAAGATTCTTTGTTGTCTCATGTCTGTGAACTGTAATAAAAGGAACTCATGCCCAAACAGGATGGGCTTTTAAAAGAAATAAAAAGAAAATGAAAATTCTTAAATAGATATTATAAAAAAAAAAAAAAACAACTACAGGAGGAAAAGAGTCTTTGTTGTCTCATGTTTGTATAATATTAACTGAAGCCTAGGACTGGGAGAGAGGGAGCACTTCTTATGCTTCCTTTCTTCTCTTCTGCTATTCTTCCACAGATTTTGTCTGTTCTTTGGAAGGATTCCAGGTTTCTGTGTGGTTTACTTTACATTCTAACTTGGTTCTTCAGGTGGGGTTTCCTTCCTTTTCTCTCTATCTCTCTCTCCAACAATGGTGGTTTTCTTGGCTGCTAATGTGGTAAGATCTCTCTCCATTTCTCTGTTTTCTGGGTCAAGAGATTCCTCATTTTTTGTGGGTTTTGTTGTTTTTGGAATGGTTTGTTGTGGTTATTGTTTTGCTGGATTGGAGCATGGTTCTTTTTACTTTTGATCTGCTGATCTGTTATTTTGGAGGGTTGGATTCGTGGGTCTTTTCTATTTTTTTGTTTTCTTGCTCTTTTTTTTCCTCTGATGGTTTTGTTGGAAATGTTGCTGTCTTCTTCTTCTTGGAACTTTTTTTTTTTTTTATGTGTGTGAATGTGCTGGCGTTTTTGTGTGGTGTCTAATTGAATGCTGCTGTGAAGAAATTTTGTGTGGTGTCTAGTTGAATGCTGCTGTGAAGAAATTGTGGAAATCCCACTTAATATATTGATGGTCTCTCTTTCTCTCTCTCTCTCTCTCTCCATTATGTAGTACTGTTATCTTTTCTTGTTCTTTTATTTTCCCAGATTTGGCTGCTTTTGTTAATTTCCAAGATCAGTGTTCTTTTATAAAATTCACATTTTCCTCATCTTATTTCATTTGCTTGGAAGAATGCTAGTGTATATTAGATTGATTTTTTCAAATTGTTATTTGTTTTGGGTTTTATTGTTATTTTTGTCTTTTATTTTGGAAAAATCAGCATTTTCTGACATAACCCAGAAACAATGTAGTTTGATATGTATTAAAGTAGTGTGTTTCCGAAGGGCACATTTATACCTGACTTACTTAATTCAGGTTAGCAAGCTGGTACTTATCTGACCATATCTTTATTACAGTGAATATTGGTTTTGGGTTGAATGATATCAGCAAGCAACTTGAACCCAGTATCGATTTGAGATAAAAAAGGTGGAAAATGATAACCCTGCAGAGTGAACATCTAGTTGCTTACATCTTACAAGACACCAAAAGAATTGAAGATAGTCTGTTTTTTTTTGAAATATTCCAGCACTTGTGATTTTATGGGTATCAATGTGTTACGTGATAAGGAGAATGTCTGAGAGGGAACCGGTTCCAGGTTCCTTTTCTTTTTTATTGAAGGAACTCTTATTGAGGCCTACCCATTTTGAACCCAAACTCTCACTCATCTATCCATCCCAATACACTCAACTAACCTACATCTGAAACTGGCCTGTATGTGAAGGTTAAAAGTTCAACCCGAAATCAAGGATTGGGTCAATTTTGTGTGTGTTTGTGGTTGGGATGATTTTCTGCCCCTCATTTAAGGTTGGGATGATTCAATGCATGTTTGTGTGCATGTAAGAGAAAGCTCGCTTTTTGATACACGGAATTCAGAAATATTGTATTTATACACATAGCTGCTGCTTTTTTTTTTCTTTTGTAACAAGGCTATGATGATTATAGACTATAGAGAATTGTACATGTGTGCCTGTTTAAAAGATTTTCATCAAAGTGTGGACTGAGATCTTAGATTTAATTTCGCATTCCTTGTTATTTATGTTATTTTTTCTAATTTTTGCAATTCCTATCCCGGATTTCATTTGGTTTATACATTTTCCTTTCTTTCAGGCTTGCAGGCCATCTTCCATGATTTATTAGTTTATTGTTATGGTTTTCTGGTTCCAATGTGTGGTGATTATGTGGTATTTAGAAATACAAAGCTGCATTTGGGTAGATGGTCATGTTTCTTGTTTTCTACCAAATGCTGCAATATTGAAAAGAATCAGATTTGGGCCTTAGAGCAGAATATCTCGGGGGTTGGTTTAAACCCATGCAGGCTTAGTAATACTCTATATTAGATAGTTACCATTGCGACTGGGGCAGCATATAGTGTAAATTATTGCATTTTAGGCTTGTCCAAACCCATTCTAAAATGTTGTTTTCCCGGTTTCTTTTTCTCGTTCCTCCTTCTCATAGCTTATCATTACAAGATAAGCTCTTTGTGCCCATGCCTACTCATTAGTTCTTGCCTTTTTTTGTTTCCAGTTTTTATTTGTTGAGATGATAGCCGGCGGTTTTGTATTTCTCTAAGAGGTAAGCTAGGAATTGGACACTAATCATTTCCCCTACTTCAATTGGAGAATGGGGTACGTGAAATCGGGATCAAAGAAGAGTTGGGGCTCCATTTTACCTCTTCGTCTGAGAAGTAAGTCAGTTACTCGCTTTTGCATGTTCTCCAAAGTACGCTCAGCAGGCCTGACTCCAGGGAGTGCGCCAGTTTATCTTAATGTGTATGACTTAACGCCCATGAACGGCTATGTTTATTGGGCTGGACTTGGAATATTTCACTCAGGAATTGAAGGTATTGCAGTCTATATCCTTGATTTGATTTCAATCTCCAACTGTATGCACCTGAGTTTTGTAGGTGCTGTTCTCTTGAAATGGTTGAATTTGGTTGCTTATTTATGAACTCATGTGCTTTGCTGCCTTCATATTGCTTCTACAAGTCATTATACTTTATATCATCATGTAGGCTTTTGAAGCCACTGCAGGTACCACATTATAAGAATGTGTAGAGTCTCGTCAAAAGTACCACGGTCTTACCATAAACTTGAAGATTGATGTTCAGTTCAAGATGCTACGTTAGAAAGTTTTTTTTTTTTTTTTTTGAAACTTTTACTCTTGAAGACACAATGGGCTTCCTATTGACCTCAGAGAAGCATTTGAAAATCTACATTTTTTCTCAAATAGGAGTTATGTTGTCCTAGAGGAAATTTGAAGGTCTGCTTTTCACTCCCTTTTCTCTAATTGCAAATCTGGAGTGAGTAATGATTGTATGGCAAGCCAATGTGTTATATATGGACTTACAGAGAGAATATCATCATCAAGGGGCTCTTGCAGTCTTATTGCTAGTAGAAAATTTACATCAAGTTCTAGAAAGAATCAAAGAAAGAGGGTGCCATCTCCAAAACCGACTTGGAAAAAGGCTGATGATTCTGTAGATTGGAGCTTCATGGACTACAAGGTGGGTAGGATGGGTTTTGCTCTAAATTGAGAGGGAGGGGTGTGATACTTTAGAAGGTGAAGGAGGTAGGGTTCATTTAAGCAAGAGGAAGAGGCTTGAAAAGTACTCATCTTCAATTTGTAGATGACACAATCCCATTCGACTCGTCTGTTGAGCAAGAGGTAGCTATCTTTAAATCATTTTCATATACTTTTTGGTAATTCAGATCTTAAGGTTAATACGAGCAAGAGTGTGATGTTTGCCATGGGATGCTTAGAAGATGCTGAGCATTAATTGGAAGATAGCGTGAAGTGTGATATTGAGATGCTCCTTGTATTGTATGTTCACATGGTTTGAGAATTGAGAGCCTAACCTTTGCTTGAAATCAATATGGGACCCAGTAGTGACCATGTGTGAGAAGTAGTTGTCCATGCGTTAAGAAACAAAATCTTTCTTTTGAGGACCGTATCACTCTTATCAAAGCTTCATTGGCGGTCAGGTCAGTCTTCTGGTTTATAACCATGTCTCTTTATAAGATTCTAGCGGCGGCGACAAAGAAGTTAAAAGTGGATTTAAGGGAGTTTCTCACGAAGGAGTATGAGAGAAGTTGCATTTACTATGATGGAGCAAAGTGAAAAGAGATGAAGGCCTGGGAGTCGGAAAATTAATAGCATCAAACCAGAAATCGGTAGTGACTGATGATACCGAAAAACTACTGAGTTTACCAATCCACTTGGAGAGCTGATCCGAATTTTGGCAGCTGTTCGATCCTTGATCTGGATTTTGGCAGCCGTTCATTGATCTGAGTGGAGATGCCTTCAACGATTGATAGTAAACTCCATATCAGCTGATATGGGGTTCAAATTGGGAATTGACTATTGTTTGAGGCATGGGTTCAAATCAGCAACATACCCCTATCAGCTGGGTGAAAAACCATACATATTGTTGAGAATTGAGATGGTTGATACATTTCAGTATAGTGGCTGTATCTGCCTATTTTGTTTTCAAATGAAAAGTAAAACAATAGTTAATTCGGCCTGTATTGTTGTATTAGTGATATAGTGTGAATCGGGTATAATGCCAAAATTCAGTATTTGTTTCTTGAAAAGCCAATACAGATATGTATCAGCTAATATGAATGAAAAGCACGTCGGTAGAAACTTGGAATGGGTGTCCATTTTCAGTTTGTGGGCAAATCTTCTGGAGAATATCATGTTTTTGCTATTGTATTAATCTAGAAAGAAATTTTGGCATATTTAATGGAAAGGAGACTAGTATGGTAGAAATGAAGATCCTAGTGAAGGCGTTGCCAAAAGGCTTTGTCGAAAAAGGAACTCAACAAACTTAGTTTAATGATCTTGTTCACAATTGGGAAGCCGTGTGGTTTGTGGGAATCAGAAGGAGAGAACAGAAAATGTAGATGGGGCAGCGAAAGCAAAATTTGGATCGACAGGGATCAATTGTGTGCTATTAAATGACATCGGTGCCATTCTAGTTTTTTTCTCTAAGGCAATTGGGTGAAAGGGACTATAATGAACATGAGACTTGGGCCATCAAGGAAGCATCAAGGGTCTTCAAAGAATTTCATTTGGGTTATCAAATTGTGGCGAGCGATTTTACCGATGCCATCTGTTAATAACTAGAAACACCAAAAGCTCGAGCTGTTAGTGAATGTCAGAACAATGTCTATCAAAGGGTCCTAACAACCCCTCTCACGTGTGGGGCTCTGCACGTGGAGCGAAACATGCCAAACGGCCATACATGGACAGAAACATGCACCTAGGGATTCAAACACACGGCCCTTGGCTCTGATACCATATTAATAGCCAAAACACCAAAAGCTCAAGCTGTTGGCGATCGACAAAACAATTATATCAAAGGGTTTTGACACCATCAAGTCGGTCATCAAGGAAGGGGATAGCTCATGAAAATCCCATTTTATTCTTAAATGAGATTTAATAAATTGTGCTCATCCTTGTATATTGAGGTCCGCCATTAACTAAGGCAAATGAACTTGCAAATTTTGCTAAACAAAGGGGGCTGGAAGAGTTTTCTTTTAGGTCAAAGTCAAGAGAGATATTTTGTAATGGATCCTCGGTTGAAGTGCTTTTTTTTTTCCTTTTTTTTTTTTTTTTGGTAGCTAGTTTCTTTCTTTCTTTTTTATTTTTTTTCCGTCAGCATAGTGCTGTCATATGATATTTTGAGAGAGAGAGAGAGAGAGAGAGAGAGAGAGAGAGAGAGAGAGAGAGAGAGAGAGAGAGAGAGAGAGAGAGAGAGAGAGAGAGAGAGAGAGAGAGAGAGAGAGAGAGAGAGAGAGAGAGAGAGAGAGAGAGAGAGAGAGAGAGAGAGAGAGAGAGAGAGAGAGAGAGAGAGAGAGAGAGAGAGAGAGAGAGAGAGAGTTTATGATTGGATACTGTATTACCTATCAAATAGTTTTTAACTTAAATGTTTAGTGTTGCTGCAGCATTGACCTTCCCTGAGCTATAATCCCAGTCAACTGGGCTAGTTAGAAACAAAATTCTGGAGTCCCTTTATAAAATGCCTAACTGAGGGATCCTTCATAAATTCCTTTAGGGAAGATGTTTTACCTTCTTGGTGCCTCTTTGGCTCTTTCAAATAGTTTAGGAAGATCCTGAAGCGCATTAATTGGTTTTCATGGGCTGTATTTTCTCCATTTACCATGAGGTAATTTTCAAGGCTTAACTGTAACATGTTGTTTTACTCAGTTGTTATTTTGTTATGAATTTTTATTGTTGGACAACTTGCAAGCATAGTTATAAATAAATTACATCTCTTTATATTATATGGGAATGTGTCAGTCCTAATGAAATATGTTGCAAAGATTCTTTTAAATGAGCAACACATCTTATATCAGCACATATTGACACAGATGCTTGTGTAGAGTCCTTCATTATACAACTGGATTCGTTTAACACTGGCGTAAGCATTGTTCTATGGAAAAAAATTGTTCATTGTGTTCTTTTTTTCTTGCCTTGTTTTTTCCTTGTAGTAATATGCAAAATGGATTTTCTGTATCAGAGAATATCATATTGATATGTTTATTACTGAAAATTCTTGAGTACAACTTCTATTTCATTAGTGTTATCTTTGTACACTATTTTTTTTTAAATTAATTTATTTTACTTTAGAATTCAGCGAAGTCTGTGAGTCCTATTTCTTGACATTTTCCAAATTCGACACTTCATACTGGTGTCAAAAGTCCATTACTCTCACGTATGACAACATAAGGCATGGGGTATCTTAGATGATGTTTCTTTTAAGGCTGAAATATTCTTGTGCGGAAGGCCCGCCTTTGATATCCAGACTAATGTATGGGAGAAGGCCCTGCCATACCCTATGTTTCTGCAACACTTCAATGTGATGACTTTGCTCATCTCTGTTAAAGGCAAGTTTAAGTACTGGTTAGCATAAGAATGGAAAAGGATGTAGTATGACTACTGAATAACAAGTCTGTGGATGGTCGACACTCGACAGGGCCATAGATGGGTTACCTAAGGTTAAACATATGATAAGCATAAGTAGATAACCGCATTATGTAATTCTCTTAATATTTATTAAAAAATTAGTTTGGTTGCTATGCTCATTTAATTCATTGTCTTAGATTTATCAAAACCATATTCCATCAATCTATAGCCAGTCACATGGCAATAGGTTTCCAAGAAGGATCTCAGCTATCATGAGAAAGCAAACTAGGGATGTGGGCTGGGTCAATGTTTGTCCAGGCTCTTTTCAATGAGCCAAGAGCTAGTACCCACTTGGTTCAAGCAAGTCTTAGCCTGATTAAGTGATTAGTTTGCCAGGGTTTTGATTTTGGACCTAGAACTGGGTTGGTCTTACCACTTTACTATGCACAAAAACCTCAGCTTCGCCATATAGTCCCAAGAAATTGCGGTTGGGACTTGGAAAGTAGAAGTTGTGGTCAATGTGGCATGATTATTTTATGTTCATGTAATGATGTATTTATTCCACCACCTCTTTCGTTAAACCCCAATCAATCATGAGTCTCTAAACAGTACATCTTTTGACTTCCATATTTTGCAAACAGGTAGGTTAGAGGGAGACCTTCCAAACCCCTTTAGCCCTCATGGTTGTCCTCTTTCAGGTGGGCCCCACAGGATGGACTCTTCTTAAGCCAGGAATGATCTGGCTGTTTCTAGAAGTGACATCTATGTACTTAATGTTTGATAGATCAGTGATCACACTTGTAGGAGCTTTTCCTTGTTTACTATTGAGAATATATTATTTATTTCATGAGGTTCATCCTTTGTCTTTAATATTTAATATATTATGTATGGTATGATTTAAAATGTTCTGATGGTCCACATCCATGGATACAGTGTATGGAGTAGAATATGCATTTGGTGCACATGATTACCCGACGAGCGGAGTTTTTGAGGTTGAGCCTCGACAGTGTCCAGGCTTCAAGTTTAGGAAGTCAATTTTCATGGGCACAACATGCTTGGACCCAATTCAGATCAGAGAGTTCATGGAGCGCCTCTCTGTAAATTACAATGGAGATACCTATCATTTGATTGTGAAGAACTGCAACCATTTCTGCAAGGATATCTGTTACAAGTTGACAGGAAACAAAATTCCAAATTGGGTGAATCGACTCGCCAGAATAGGTATGCAATATCATTGTGAAGAACCTTAACATTGGAGAAGATGCTAACATGAAATGGGCACATTACTGAGTAGGACATCGCAATTTCCTGATCCGCTCAACATCATTGTCCATTTAGGCCCATTTTTCGGTGATCCGATTGAAGGGTTAGAATCATCGAATTTTTGAGGAAGTATAATTCGATGAAGTATTGGATGATGAGAAATGATCCCATGCTGCCATCAGAACTTAGCCTGTGTGAGGCCCACCTATGCTTGATCAAACCTGTTCGTATCACAATGATGACTGACCCCTATATATAGGATCTGACTCAACTTTGAACAGAGTTTCATATCACTTGTAGAAAACACAACTAAATATTTTACACAATATTGATCCAACGGTGCTCATCACTCCAATTTGGGTGAGATTTGTGCCAAAATGCCTATACGTATGGAGAATTGTAATATGAGCAAGTTGGATAAATCAAAGCAGGCTTCGCATGGGTTAATTTATGTTTTAGCTGCCCTCAGCACCATAGCAATGTCAGCATAGGATTATTTCTGTTCGATGATATCTACAATCAGTGATTGGTCCATATGGACAAAAATGGGGATCAGGAAATGTACAGCTTCCTATAGCTGAAGCTTGAAGCTTAGAATCCTCATTGAGGAGACTGTCAATATTTGTGTTATGGTTCTGATAAAAAGAAAATATCAAATTAAATATATGAATCTTTCACTACTTGCATTTGTGGATCAGCCATGGGAGAAAAATCCACTGTTCAAATGATCTTAACCATCCCATCTGTACATGCATATGGACAACAGAAAAGAATCCTGCTAATGCTCATTATTAAATGAGAAAGGACCCAGAAATTAGATGGGTGGATCAGATGGGCGGAATCAGCCATGGCTCATCGACTGCTGCACCCTCCTTATGATTGGTCCAGACCTTTGGACCTTAGACAATAATCTGCCACATGTCTGTGTTCAGTGTATCAGGTAATTTGAATGTGTCACTCTTAAAATTTTTGGAACACAGATCATTTTCCTTAATACATTTATCTGTCTTGATTGTCATCATCCTTTCTGATAGTCATTATTTGACACAACTGGTTTGATGTCTTAAAGGCAATCTATTAATATCATTGACCAAATCATCAACTTTTCATGTCGGAGCTATTTTCTCTTTCATAGTTTCCTACCTTCTGAACACCATGATAGGAGACACAATTGGGTTCATATCGCAAAGGCAGTAGCATATTCTTTTACCAAAGAAGCTTTCATGTCTGAGCTACATTGCCTGTTTCCTGCCTTTCAAACAAGAAGATATGGATTTTATACGTTCTGTTGTATGTTTCCATAGGATCGACATGCAACTGCATCCTTCCTAAGGCGCTTCAAGTTTCCGCTGTCCGTCATGAGCCTGATTCTGAAGCCTTAGAAAGTGAGAAAACGAGGCTGAGAAGCAGCACTTTCAGCTGCCTGTCCTCCATCTCAATGCGACAAAAGCACCTTTCTACACCCTCTCTCTTCTTGAGCTCGCCCTTGAAAGCATGCCTTCCACCGTGGGAATTGAGAAGGTCTAACAACAACTCATTGAAGGAAAGGTAATGGATTTCGTTTCTCGATGCATTTACGGCAACCTTTCCTAGCAAAAAAAGAAAAAGAAAAGAGAAAAGAAAAGGCCCTTCATCATCATTCGAGAACTGAGATTTGCAAGGTTCATGCCAGTTTTAACAAGTCCCTTTTATGGAGGGCAAGCCCTTTAGGATGTTCTTTGTGTCAATATGCTAGAAAGAAATGCAGTTTTTTGTTCCCTTTGGGCTTGTGGGTCAACTCTCATTTTCTTTGTATTATTTTATTGTTGGTGACTCTTGCAAAACTGTTATGTTCTTTCATAGCAGGTGAAGTGACCCAGATGTACTGCAGCTTCTTTGGCTAGTTCTTCAGTTTACTTTTAAGTCATGCTTGGGCTTGTTATTAATGAAAAAGCTTTTCTTTCATAGAAATGAAGCAGAACACTAACTTCACTGATCACCAGCACTGCTTCACCTTCAATTTCTATTCACCATTTTAGGGACTGCTTGATACATGCAATACAGTGCTGGCCAAGAATATGCATTCCATATTTTGAAGATGCAGGGGAGTAGCCTTTTCTACAATCAGTTGAGAAAATGGCGGCTATGTGTGCGCTACAATCAGTGAAGACACAGCACACAGAAATAAATGGATAGAACTTAAAGGTAAAATGGGGAGTGTGGTGAGGGATAGATGCATAAGAATACTCCCCAGTTTGAAGGGAAATATTCAAGTACATTTATCCCTCACCATAGGGTGAGGGTCCCTCACCCCTTTTTGGGAAGTTTCAAGTACAAAAGTGACTTTTCAAGTACATAGGAATATTCTTATGTACTTGAAACTTCCTAAAAAGGGGAGTGGATGAGGGATAGATGGATAGAAATACTCCCCTTAAGCTTAAAAGTTGGCTCAACTTTGAGGCACTTGTACAACGGATTGGGATGGTTTGATAAATTTTTTTTATTTTCATTTTTTCAGAAAGATGAGACCTTCTGACCCACCTAGGCATCAATCAATATAAATGGGCTCACTCTTTTTGGAGGGAGGGCTCCACCTGCCAATGAGTGATGACAACAGGTGGTTTTGAGGGCCTGTTTGAGATTTGGGTACCTGGCATTTTCAATATGGGGGGTTGACTTGGATGAGAAAATGATTACCAGAGGTTCTCAGTTTGTCATCCAAATTGAGATTGTCTCTCTCCTCATTCTGCTCAGTTTGTCATCCAAATTTAGATTGTCTCTCTCCTCATTCTGCACGAGCCTTTTCTGTGCATGGCCATCAATAATTTCGATGAAAAAAAAAAAATGTGGGCCCACTTCTGCCTGACCAATTCTACATCTTTATGTGCCAAGACATGCATTGCCATTTCTCTTGTGGAACTAAAAGGGTGACATTTAAAATTCTTAAAAAAAGATGAGGGGAAGGGAACGAAGAGAGCCAAGTAATACATGTTATTAAACTGCGCACAGTTTGCATGGAAACTGTGCTTAAGGAGCATCAAAATATGTGGAGGCCTGCGTAATTCCAGCCGAGAATGGCTCGGCTCTTGTGTACTATTCACATGGAGAATATTTTTCAAATTGTAATTGCGTGTATTATACCCAATGAACTTTTCAACATAGTACCTTTGATTTTTTTAATCCCTTGAACTTTTGCTGTTGGGAATAGTCTTTAATTATATAATTGTGCCAGCACCAAATCCCAAGCTTCCCTTCCAACGGCATGAAATTCTTTTTGCATCTTTTCCATTTTAAGTATGCTGACTTTCTTGTCCACTTGTTTTATCTAATGTCAACAACTCAACATAGAATATTGCTTAGTGATAACCTCCATAGTTAATCAGTAACTAGCTAAGTTGGCCTCATTTTGAGGATTCCAAATACTGATCAGGTTAGATTATCCAGTGCACACAGTACGCGAAACAATTTAAAAACTAAAAGAAGCTGAACTGGTTGTTCTAATACATGGTTTTGTACCCGTAACAGTCAGGGCCTAAACTGTTACAAAGCAGTATGAATCACAACCTAAACTAGTATTTCGGTTCACCTTGTCACTTCTTCAGTATAAATCTAAAAAAAAATTAAAGAAGAACTTGGACTTGTTTGTCTGCATTTAAATAGATAGGAATTTATGATTATTAAATAAGCGAGGGGTAAAGGATATGAGGTGGGATGTAGACAGGGATGGAATCAGATGGGGGCTAGGGGTGGCCATGGCCCCTCAGAAACTTTAAGAAAACCCATTACATTTAGAGAATATTTCATGCATTTTTTTTAACATTTGGCCCCTCCCAGAATTTATTAATTACACTATGGCCCCCATGGTAAAATTTCTGGTTCCGCCCCTGGATGTAGATTTGACCTTTGATTTCCTTTGTATTGAATTACTAGGGTGATGGCTTGGTATTTGTTTTCATTTTTTTTATTATGTTTTCTTAGAAGGAAGGTTATTTGGTGCCTATTTTTTAAATTCACTTTGATAATAACTTTTAACCACTTATGGTCGAATCCTATGCATTCTAATGCAAACAAACAAGCCCAAAATATGAAAATATGGAATGAAGATTGTATATACTGTGTTGGAGAAATGACACCCTATGTATGAGTTTTTTTTTTCCTTTTCTTGCTAAAGCCCTGCGTGTGGCCTTTGTGAGGCCCATTATGGCTCAATTAAACCTACTCATATTGCACCCTATATATAGAAATTGATTCAAGTTTCACTCCGATTAAAGTTATATACATGGGCTGATTATTTAAACAAAAATAGCATAATTTTATTTCACACATGTAATGGATAAAGACTGAATAGTATCTAGTTCTTATGAAATTTGTGCGAGTGCATATATATTGTGGATATGTGATTGAGGAGTGATTTATTCCTGTGCACCTACGCATTGGTGCTGTTTATCACGTGGGACTCCGTAAAAATTCAAGGGTCTTGTCTTTGGTGACAATCTAGATGCACGCTCATGCGGGAGAAAATTTTCAACTGATAGAGGAATTTGGATATATCAAGGAAGAAGTGGACTCACATAGGTCAAACAAAATGGTTAGCAAGGGTAGTGTGCGATACTAGCATCACTTATCTTTCGGCTATTAAATTTTCAATAATGGAGACAGTGCATGATTTTCTATTTCCACCGTCCACAAAGTAGACTCCTAAATTATAGGCACTCACAAAAATCGCCAATCCTCCATGGGTATAAACTTGTACAAGACCGCCATGCTTTTATCACTATTCATCACATGTCTCCATTAACCTCAAGGGAGGGGTTGGCCGAGTGGTCAAGACCACGGTTTCTCCCTCTTCCGGAGTTAGAAGTCCTGGCATCGACTCAAGATCCCTTCAAATAAGGTGCTACTAGGGGTGTTTATCCGACTTCCCTCTGGGCCCTTATCTAAATTATTCAACTAGTAATTTCCTTCTATTTAGTCACTCCTGATTTTTTTTCTTCTTCTAATTTTATTAGTTCGCTATTCTATGGTTCCAGGAGCACTGTTCCTTTCAAGCATGAACATTTGGGACTCATGAACTGTAGCTTCTTCACATATCTTTATTGCTCAACACTCAATTCCTCAGCTTAATTTGTGGATGATCCAAAATGCGCAATCTAATATCACGGAGTAATGTGTAAAATCAGGCCCGGGCCACTGTAGATCCATCAGCGCGGTCCACTTTCTAAATAAAAATGGTACAAAATCAAAGTCCCACCTTGTATTTCACTCCAATTGGCCTTTTTTTCTTTTTCATCTGATTGATCACCTATAAAACATGCACTTAAAATATAAACAGTACAATCTTTACTAGCTATAAATCTTACAATGGATCCAACTATTAACGTGAATACAAATAATTAAAGAGATTTCCAAATGTCTGAGTTTCAAGAGCGGGCCCACTGATGGATTTGGGATGCTGTCATTAAAGCATCCGAAGTTGTGCAAAGTAATTAGCATCCGAATTTGTGCAAAGTAATTAGTTTCATATCAGCGGAGATATTACGCATGCTTTGTTTTTTGATTTTTGGGGTACGTAAATATTCTCCCAGTTGAGATTCCTTGGACATTTACAAAAAAGCATAATTTTATAGCATCACATCCATCACAGACATGCTGTCAATGGGCTCATCTGGGCTTGGGTGGGGCCAGAATTCCAGGACTCTAGTATTCGGCTTTAAAAAGTATATGAAGTCGAGTTGGGTTCATCTAGGCCTAGCCCATTCAAGGCCAGGCCTAGAGGTGTCCATTCAAGTCTCGACGTAAAAACCACCCAACTTGACCCGAACCCAACCCAAAAACTCAATATTACTTTTTCACATTTTCAACCTAACTAAAAAAATATGTAAGGG
Organism: Litsea cubeba; assembly: GCA_012931725.1. NCBI lineage: Eukaryota > Viridiplantae > Streptophyta > Magnoliopsida > Laurales > Lauraceae > Litsea > Litsea cubeba. Next base: position 10,415,184 of record CM022944.1, on the reverse strand, counting down.
TTTTGGGTTGTGTCTATACATGCCGGTCAATCTGCCAACTTAATCGGGCAGTTTGTACTTTTGGCCTGCCAACTCGACCCAAAACAAAACCCAAGAACATTTGCAACTCTGTTTACAGACGGGTCACCTTTCTAAGTCAACACTCAACATGACCCTGCCTCAACCTATTGTCACCCTTAAATCTTCAAGGATTTGGGCCTTTTAACACCCATGCCTATTGGTTGATGGTTTTGTATCACTCACCTCTTTCCCAAGATTTTAAAATTGTTTAGAAAGTTATGAGGACCCAAAAATATCATTTATGCATCAGTTGTGCTTAGTGCTAACACACTACATGTTAAGCAGTACAATACTTTTCTTTTAAAAGTATTTGCCAGCATCTCACACAGGCATACATTTGCCAGCATCTCACGAATGTTTTTTAGGCTATGCAAAGTATAATGAGAAGTGCTTGACACCCCAGCATCTCACACAGTTGCCCAGGGACTTGACTCACCAAATTAAAAAAAAAAAAAGGCTAACCTGTACGAACCGGCCTGATAATTCAAGATTAGAGTTAATTGGTTTTATTTTTTAACTTGGATTTGTATTGAGAATTCTTCTCCGGTAACTTGACTGAACCCGACCACACAACTCATGACCGTTAATTATGATTACAAATATAGCTCACCATTTTAACTTCCAAGTTGAATCTTGATTGAAAGGTTTGAGCTGATTCATAAATTAGATGGGTTAAAGTTAGCGTGTATGTGTCATCTTCAATCCAACTGAATTTGACCGGAATAAATCCCATTAAAAACAAGAAAGCTAGCCTAATCTATCGGTGTCATCCTTAAGGTCCTGCCTTCTCCGCTTGCAAAAGCTCTACCCTTGAGTAGTATTTCGTGCCACCCATGTACACCTCTCCACCTTGACCTTCAATTGATTACACATGAGATATATATATATTTTTTCTTTTTTATTTTTTTACTATTGAAGGGTTTCTATCTTTTTGGACTGAGCTAATCCCTTCGGACCTAGGAGAAGTCAGGTAAACTCTCCTCTAGCACTAGTGTGGTAGTGCAGTTTCGAACCTATAACTTTCGGGTGTTTTAACTAAGACATATTGCGGTTCTCGAGATCGCTCGCGTCAGGTCATGTGAGCCCCATCATACAGATGAATTATATAAAAAAAAATATTAGAGAATCAAGTTTACAGTATATTGCCAGCCATCTAATTGATTGTCATCTAAGTATCCAATAAAATCTAATTTTTTATCTTTTCACTGACGGCTAAACCATAGGAAACGTGCCACTTGCAAGTGAATTTGTTTCTTGTGTATGTTAGCTACCGAGCCGATTGGCTTACGAAGAAACATTTCGTTTTCACTTGACAATCTACATCCGTCATCTATTTAAGGAAGGCCTCGACATCCACCGTCTTTACTCTCTGAGCTCTTTCTTGTGTTCTTAATTTGTTTGATAGCAGCAGCAATATCAAAGAGAGAAATGGAAGATCCCTTAGACGCTTTGAGGCCTCTAATGGCTTCTCATTCTCCTCCAATTCATGCTCTCATTGTTCCTTCCGAAGATTATCACCAGGTATTTGATATTTCTTTCTCTCCATCAATCACAGAAATCAAATACAGAATCTCTTTTTTTTTTTTGTTTTTTTTTCTAGGGTTTTGTTTCTTTGTATCGATTCAATCAAAATCCTATTTTTATCTTCCTTTTGTTTTTGTCTAGGGTTAGTCTTTTCTTGATTTTATAGATGCAAAGCTTTCATTGAATGCTGATTTTTTGGTGTATGCTGATGAAATTGTTGTTATTTTTGCAGAGCGAATATGTGTCTGCGAGGGACAAAAGGCGTGAATTTGTCTCTGGATTCACTGGGAGTGCTGGTGAGGAAGCTTAGATCTTAATCTTTTATCCTTTTCTTAGTGGAATGTGATTGGTTTGAGCGTTTGTAGGCAAGAGATCTGTTTTGTGATGGTTATTTAATTATATCATCTTCTACAGCTATAAGGCATTGTAGGAACTAAAACTCATATATGTTTTTGTTCTTGATCCTTTTGAATTATAAGTTTTTGAATCATGTGCTAAAGGTGATTTTGTCTATTGTTTATTACAAATTGTGTGGGTATTGATTAATGAATTAAAATGACTTGGAAGCATCCAAAATCCCTTTTGGTTTGTATATTTTTGCAGAATGGATGGTTAGTTGTGTGTGGGGCTGTCTTGGAAATCCCAAATCACCTCTGTTGTTCATTAGAGCAACCGAGAGAGTGTAGAAACGCGAATTATGGCTGAACTGTGAAGGCTTTGACAAGTTGAACACTAGTTTTTTGCACTATTTTGACACAAATACATTCCAAGGGGTCTGTATTTTCTACGCACCAAGTCCCCATCCATTTTAGTTACACATATGTTTGTGATTCTAAGCACCAAGTCTCCATGCAATTCGACAAACATGCCTTTTCTTAGGCAGACTGTGAATAACATTTGGTTTGTGCTAAGATATTGTTGGAGCCACAATGGTGTATCATTAAGTTTTAGCTTTCTTGTTTGGGTCTCAAAAAGATTCCAATGTCAAAAACCTTGATATATATATATATATATTTTGGTTTAAATTTACGTTTCCTCTATGTCAGGAGCACTTCAGATTAATTAGAATTGTTGAGTTTTATGCTCGTAATGATGTTCTAAAACTCTATGAATCTTGTTCAGGTTTGGCTCTTATAACAATGGATGAGGCACGGTTGTGGACCGATGGAAGATATTTCTTACAGGCAACACAGCAGCTTAGTGATCGGTGGAAACTCATGAGAATTGGAGAAGACCCTGCTGTGGAGACTTGGATAGCTGACGTGGGCCACCATTCTTTTATAAATTTACATGTTCAGTGAGGGTTATGCAAGTTGACTCTGCTGCATTATCTACTAATAAATGGCACTGTAGCTTAATGTGTTTTTTATTATTAATTTTTAGAATTTTTGTGAAATCTATGATGCAGGACATACAGTACTCTAGTGTTTTGGTGATTTTAGTTGTCTCTTGTTATAAATTAAGGCTGATTCTTGGCTATATCACCTTTGCTTTTACTAGTACTTGTTGGTGAACTTGAGAAATACAAGATATTGGTTGGCATGTCAGTTTTCTTGTCTACTTCCTGCTTGTTGAGATTGTTCAATGATAGGAAATGTTGAAGTGGCTTACATGGCATCTGATTCTTTTGTTACCAGAATCTGCCAAGCGATGCTGCTATTGGGGTCGACCCCTGGTGTATATCTGTAGATACTGCTCGAAGATGGGAGCTTGCTTTCTCAAAAAACAAGCAGAAACTAATTCAGTTGACAACAAATTTGGTAGATGAAGTCTGGAAAAATCGGCCGTTGCTAGAAATTAATCCAGTCATTGTACAGCCATTAGAATTTGCAGGCCGTTCTGTTGAGGAAAAGTTAAAGGATCTAAGAGTAAAATTGTCTCGGGAGAATGCTTTTGCTATTGTTATTGTGGCACTTGATGAGGTATCTTCCTTCCCTGTATCCTTTCCTAGTTTTATGTTTTTTTTTTTTTGACTGATTCCTACTTTTGTACTTTTGTGTCCTTGATGTTGGAAGGGATGAAAGAAAGTGTTTATTGTACCTCCTTGTGGACTCTTCATATTGATTTTGTTGTTCCCTGGGGCTTGTTTGGATGAACGGTGAATTGAAGTAAAGTGAGGTGAAGCATCAAATCAATAGATAATAAAATATAAAGGGGTTATGAAGTATGACGGTCTTTTGTTTTTAGTAGCTTGATAGGGAATCTTTTGACAGTGTGTAAAAAGAGGATGTTTTTTTGTCATGTAGTGGAAAAAAGGAGGTTGTTTTTGAACTTTTTTTAAAAAAAGGAGGGAATTTTGAATTTGTATACTTTTAATACGATAGGTGGTCTTTTCTTGTCTGGATAATGGAGGCTCTACCTCACTTTACTTCAATTCACCATCCATCCAAACACGCCTACCTGTGGTGGTATTTTGTGATTCGTAGACATGCATAATCATGACGTCCGTTCCTTATAACACTGATGCAGGTTGCTTGGCTATATAATGTTCGAGGGAGTGATGTATCTTACTGTCCAGTTGTTCATTCATTTGCTATCGTAACAGCTGACTCCGCTTTCTACTATGTTGACAAGAGAAAGCTTTCTACCGAGGTCAGTTTTTAGAAAGACATTCACAATGCATGGAAGCTGTTTTTCTACAGAAGTAAACTCTTGCAGTATCGATAGAATTTGTTCTTCAACTGTTCTCATTAGGATTTGCGTGGTGTATTGGTTCTAGTAAGTAGTAACACACACAATATATATATATATATATATTTCAATTATATTTGTTGGAGGTGCTTAAACATACCAATATTCCATGGATATCATTTTGCTAAGTAAGTAAACATATACATCATGGAAAGCATATGCGTTTTAATAGAATCTAGAATTGAAAGAAAATTAGTAAGCTATTTGTGTGTGCATTCGATAGAATTTGTTTCCTAATAGATATCACAGTATTTTTTATTATTAAGTTATAATTGTGTAAATTTTTTGGAACAACATTATTTTTTATTTTCCTATAAAAGGGCATGATTAGGAGGTAATAGAGTATGTTGCTATTTTGGATATTTTTTTACTTGTCTCTGTAACTTACTTTTGCTGAAGCAAGTGCACTTGCTTAACTACCATGCTTAAATTACATGCATGTATATGCATAAAAAAAGAGTTAGTCATAGTAGTATTGATTGGGGTTAAAATTATAAAATATAATTAGAAAATTAAAGTAATAAAACAATGTAGATTTTTATGTGAAATAAAAAAATAATTTGTGGACATTTCCAAATTAAAAGGAAAAAAGTATTATTTCTACATTTAAGAACAGGTATCACCAAAATTCAAAAGGAATTTTTTTTCCAATTCTCAGTAATGATATCCTCGAAATATAAAAGTAAAAAAGAAAGATAAATGTAATAGAATAAAAAGAATATATCTATGTTGCTGAAAAATGCCTAAAACTTGAAGACCAAGGGCATTTGTCTGATGTATGCAGAAGATCCTCTTGGAGAAATTTATTTTCAGTTTTTGTTGGCCCACCATCAGATTGATTTCTTGTAAAACACAATTGAAATACACAAAAGGAGGCAAACACAATAAATATTAAAATATAAATATAAGAAATAAAAAAAAATCTAAAGCCAACTCCACTGAGTAAAAAAGAGAGGTATAAAATCAATTTGACTGCTGGAATCTTCACATATTGTAAAGACACATACTTATGTAGAAGCGACATTAAATATATATTAATAGGGTCTCATATAAGAAAACATACGAATGATATGGTATATATTTTCTTGTACCAACTGTGACATGAATTGGGTCTTTCATCTCCCATGTATTTAAGGCTGCCCGGCCTGTCTATATCAGATTTTGACATTTTTCATGATTTTTTATACAAAAGCTTTATATGGTGCAGTTGCTAGAGTATATATAGTTCGCTTTCAATTGCTTTAAGAGGTGAGAGATTGTGAGTTTAAATCCCTACAGTGTATATGTTTTTACCCTTTTAGCAAATTTGACCCGCCATTATCAATTGTTGACAGTGGGCTCCAAATTGTGCAGGCTCCATGCGAAGTCAAAATTTCAATTGGAAAAGTCAAAATCAGAATTGGATTGGTCAAAAAGGAATAAAAAATTAGTCATAGTAGTATTGATAGGGGCCAAAATTATAAAAATGTAATTAGAAAATAAAAAATAATAAATCAATGTAAAATCTTATGCGAAATAAGACATTAATACAAATTTAAGGTGGAAGTTACCAAATTTAAAGGCAATGTATTCTTTATATATTCAGAATAGGCACCAAACCCCACCCAATCCATACCCGTTTACAGGTCGGTTTGGTATTACAAACCATAAACCCATTACATGACATGGGCATGGTATGTGTCAGTTTGATTGGGTCTGGGTTTAGGCCCCACTTGTACCAAATCCGGCGAGTTGTCATCCCTACAGATCCCCCTTCCTCACCATTCACAACAACTGCAATTAGAGAGACCACTTCCTCAACATGAGCCTTGCAGTGTTTTCTTCGGGTTTGGGGTGGGTGTAGATTTATATATTGTGGTGTGACTCGGGTTCAACATATATTCGAGTTTTATTGCCTTGCTCCATCTATAACTATTTTAGATATTGTCTAAAAGAAATTAAAAAACACTTAGATGGATCAATGGTAGAGTAAGTTTGTTTCTTAAGGTTTGAGGTGGGTATAAATTTAAATTTGTGATGTGACTAGGGTTTAGGGTAGATTCGAGTTTTGCTGCCTCGCCCCATTTATTTATAAATTTGATATTTTCTAACAAATTTTAACACACGAATCTTGTGTGGTTCAATGGTAGAGTGAGTTTGAAAAGGTGAAGGGTTGTGAGTTCAAAACTTTTGAATCATAGAATCTGATTTTTATTATAAGATTTTAAATGTGGGCCTCAGGAAAAATGTGGGCTCAATAAAGTTAAAATTGAAAGAAAGCATTCAAAACTGAATGGAAAACACTTGGCTTATATTTATATATATATATATAGTGCCAATTTTATCATGTTTACTGTTGAGTTGCCTCCTGCAATACTTCCACAGGTTCACGATCATATGACCAAGAATGGAATTGAAGTTCAAGACTATGGTGTGGTGGAATCAGATGTGGCCTCGCTTGCATCTGGTGAGCAGCAAATGTTTTCATCTTTGCCTAATGTGGAATTTACAGAGGATGGGAGTAATGGACTCTGATCACTGATGAGGCTGCCTTGACTCTTGACAGGAAATAAGGAAGCTGTAGATGAAGAAAAGAAGCATAATCTCATATGGGTTGACCCTGTTACAGGCTGCTTTGCCCTGTATTCAAAGCTACCTTCCGATCAGGTTCTTCTGCAGCAGTCACCTTTGGCCCTTGCAAAAGCTCTTAAGGTAAATATGATAATTTTCTTCAGGATATGCATAGCTGGCTGTAAATATAATGAACGACAATACTACTAACAATAAATCATAATGTTAAGCTCTCATCTAGTGCTTAAAGAAGTGAGCTTTGACGGTGTGTATTATATATTTGATATATTTACTCATGGGTTTTTACTTATTAATATCGGTACTTTTTTTTTCTTTGGTAAAAAACTGATGATATTTTTTCCCTTCTTGATAAGTTGACCCTGGATTGATGGGATAAAGTCAAGTTGACGAGGTTGATTTTTCTTTCTTTCTTTCTTGATGCTTACTGTCAGCTTTTCTGTTCTCTAGAATCCTGTTGAGTTGGAGGGCTTAAGAAAGGCACATATTCGAGATGGTGCAGCCGTTGTGCAATACCTTGTCTGGCTTGATAATCAGGTATGATTTGTTCGTAAAACTTTCTATTTTGCTTGTTTTGTCGGAATTGTAATAAAAACTCTCAGCTCATCATGTGTTTGCAATATCGTTGCAACATTTCTGTGCTGTTCTTTTAGTGTGTAAGTTTGTTCTTTTGAGTGAGCTCAGGTGTATGCCTGTGCATTTTATACTTGCACTTCTATGGTTTGAGAACAATTTTAAAGTGAATTTATTTTGATGTCATATATCCACAATTTTATACTGCATCTTTGTTTTCTAAGTTCCCAATTTTGTAAAGCATACTTCCCTTCTTATCCAAGGGAGAGAACCTAAAGTCTCCATACTCTCTGTTTATTATATTCAACATAATGTAACTGTTCCCATCTGGTCCATGTGGCATACGTGTAAAAGGATTTGAACCGTTCATCTTGTGGTCTATCCTGTAGATGGGCCACAGGAAAAGGCTGAGGACAATCCTAACCATCGTTCAATATACCGGCAGATATGCTATGCTTCAGTCATATGAATTGAGTGTCCCTACCGAAATGATAAAGTTTATCTTTATCAGTATCAGTCTGTATCAAAAGTATCGGCTGATACAACTGACAAGGTCTATGGACAGATATTGCCGAGACAACTGTCAAAAAGATTTTTTTAATTAAAAAAAGGGGGAAATGGGGGAAAGATGGAGAGGCAAGATCTAGAGACTCTTATCTGTTTTTAACAACAATCTTTCTTTCTTTGAGTATAAAAGATCTGAATCCTCTACTGCCTGTTTCATGCTTTCCTATATGAGAGTAGGCTTTGAGAATAAAGGATCTGGATCCTCTACTGGCTGTTTCATGCTTTCCTAACTGAGTGTTGGCTTTGAGGATAAAGGATCTGGATCCTCCGCTGCTTGTGTTGTAGGACACTCTCCATTGCCTTTTTTAAGGTAGGACATGGCTGAGTTTGTGGGGGCGCATTGGCCCCACCAGATGCAGGAGGGACTTCAGATCTAGTTATTTGCCAAAAAAAATAAAAATAAAAATAAAAAAAATAATAAAAAATCCATTAGTTGTTGCTATTTTTTTAATTTAAGGCCATGAAATGGACAATTACATTTCAAACTTTTCCCTTTATTTGCTGACAGCCAATTTCTTGGCCTTAGATTGAATAACTAGGCATATCTAATGGACATGATTTTTTTGCAGATAGCTGGATCCCAAAACCCTCTTGTATAGTAGGGTAATAGGCCCAAAAAAAAAAAAAAAACTTTGCTTCATGCCCTATTTTAAAATGCACTAGAGTTCCCAATTGTTCACAAGAATATAGAGTGATTTTTGTAGATACCTAATCAATTGTTTTATATATGCTTAATCTAACGGTGGCCCAACTCTTCTTGGAGCGAAATTTTTTCACATAGCTAATCGAAGTAGTGATTTTGAATAGTTATACTTTTTTTTAAGACATTTAAGTTTCTACCATTTCATTATTGATGTTTGGTTCAATCTAGAATATTATATTGCAGTTTCTTTATTTAATGTTTGTAGGGATTTTTACCAAATAATTAAGCTTAAAGTGTAATCAATCAATATTATGAAGAATAATAATAAAATCACCATTTAGTTGTTCGTACCTTTTTTTTGACGAAGTTACCCCAGTTGACGATATCGCGAACTTCCTGTATCTAAACCTACGATTCTTTCTTCTTCTTCTTCTTCGTGAAACACTAGTTTACCACGCGCATGCCATAATCAGTCCCCTAACTCTCTTCAAAGCCCCAAGCTCCGTTCTAAACTTCCAATTAAATAAAACCCCCAAAAAACCCAACTTGTTCGCCAAAGAGTAGAAGAAGAAGAAGAAAAAGGTCGCGATATCGCCAACTTCCTGTATGTAAACCAACGATTTTTCTTCTTCTTCTTCTTCTTCGTGAAATACTAGTCTACCCTGCGCATGCCATAATCAGTCCCCTAACTCTGTTTAAAGCCCCAAGCTCCGTTCTAAACTTCCAATTAAATAGAACCCCAAAAAAACCCAACCTGTTCGCCATAGAGTGGAAGAAGAAGAAAATTCGTGGGTTTAGATATCTTCTTCTTCGTGAAACACTAGTCCACCCTGCGCATGCCATAATCAATCCCCTAACTCTCTTCAAAGCCCCAAGCTCCGTTCTAAACTTCCAATTGCATAGAACCCCCAAAAAACCCAACCTGTTCGCCAAAGAGTGGAAGAAGAAGAAGAAAATTCGTGGGTTTAGATACTGGAAGTCGTGAACTATGGTAATTTCGTCTTAAAAAAAAGGTACGAACAACTAAATGGTGATTTTGTTATTATTCTTCATAAAATTGATTAATTACACTTTAAGCTTAATTATTTGATAAAAATCCTATGTTTTTATTGTAATTTTTGATAAGTTAACATTCTTGTTATTTGAGGACTTCTTTAAGTGCATTGTTGTACTTCTGTTCTTTTTCCAAGTAACTTGGTGTATATTAAATGTTTAAATTTTGTAGATGCAAGAAATCTACGGGGCTTCAGGTTACTTTCTAGAGCTAGAAGAAACAAATAAGAGAAAGCGCTCGTAAGCTATTTATTCACATTCTACTTAATATGTTTTCCCCCCATTTCATTGCAGCAACTTTAAAATATATATTTTTGTAATTTCTAATTTTAGGGTTTTTTTTTATGTTGAATTTTCTTATTAATCCTTGACTTATACAACTCCTAGTATAATGCTAGGGCATGACTGCATGAGGGAATGAATCTCCATTCCCTGCTGTTTATGCTTCATTAATAGGTCGGTCTTATGGGACATAATAGGTGCCAACATCATTGGCATCTTTGTAATTCTCACGGCTTTCACAATGTGCTCCAAGATTGTCTATTTCCTGCACAATCGATTTCAATCAATGTTCATTATAGTGGTATTGGAAGCATGGCTTAAAATTGCGGTATCAGTCAACCTAAAAAACCGATATGATATTGGCATCGGTCGCGGTTCGCGGTCATCGCGGCGTGATTTTTTTTTTGTCCTAATGTCCCAAATTTTTTTGAAAAAATATCAAAAAAATCCAAAATATTGGAAAATGCAGGAAAACAATGTTTTTTTTTTTTTTTTTCATTAGTACACACTACAAATCAAAATATCGGTCCCCTAAATTCATAACAACCTATATCGTTGTTTAATCCATGATTATTAAATCTGTCGAGCTTAATATTTGTTTGTCCTTATATTTTATAAAGCTACTAATGTAGCCCATATTTGAAATCCAAATCATTCAAAAGAACTATCAACTCTTATATTAGCTTTCTTAAAAATTCCACTCCAATTGAAGTAGGCCCATAATTGTATTGGTTAGGTTACATTATTAAAATCATTGATCACTAGCCTATTCATATATACAACTTCATGCACTAGTCATCTACAAAAGTCACAAAAAAACTTAGTTTTCAAAGGGGGCATTTGTTTTAGAGTAGTTTAGGGCCTTATTAATGAGGTACTATTAAAAAAAAAACAACATAAGGATATCTTAAATTTTTTGTAGGCTTCATACTTCATAGTAGGGCTGCACAAAAAATCCAGCATTACCGCAAAACCGAAGCGACCGAACTGGGCGGTTCGGATTGGTTTTATATAGATCGGTTCGGTCAACGGTTGGAAAATCATAGAAACCACCTTACATCGGTCGGTTATCGGTTTGAACCCACGGTTAACCGCCTAAACCAAACCGACCGTATGTATTAACTTGAGTTTGAGTTTTGACTATTTTAGCCTTAGGGGAAGCGCTTGTATATTCTACTTGCATGTTACATGTTTGATGAAAGTTCTACAAGAAGTGTTCATTATTGGTTATTGGGTTTTTAGTAGCGCCGCCGAGGGGTTTGGTCTGACTTAAGAGAAAGTGAACTATGAAGAGGCCCATCTCAATTAGTTCAAAATTGGGGCTACATTCCACTCGAACCCATGTTGTTGGCAAAAAAAAAAAAAACTAGTTCCTTTTGTGTTGAATTCATTGGCTTGGATGAAGCAATGTAGTCTAGTCCAGGTTTTATGCAGAGAAATAGGTACGTGCCTGATCATTTTGTTGGTGTATTTTACTAGAAGATTTGAACTGCTTCAGCTCATTGGCCTGAAAAGGTGGCCGAACTTGGCCTGGGCCATTCAATCACACGACCGGATGATGGATGGAAAGAGTTCATCCATCGTTTGATGCATGCTTCCTTGGTTGAAACGAATTATGAAATATATTTTAGCGTTCATTACAGCTTCTCATCATTCCATTTGATGGACCAAGTTTGAACTGAGTTTTTTTGTGAAAGAAATAATAAAATAAAATAAAAACAAAAAAACCATAACCGAACCGAACCGGTTCGGTTTTAGCACATGGGCGGTTTGGTTTGGTTTGGGAAAATAGAAAACCGATGGGTTCGGTTTGGTTGATGGTTTCTCCTCTAAACCGATCCTAACCGCCCATGTGCGACCCTACTTCATAGTGGGCCCCACTTACATAAAATTTATAATGCTCAAAATAATTGCCCTCCTCCTGTATGGTGTCTGGCCAAATTCCATTTTAATTGGAGATGTGGTACTATTAGATTGATTGATTTTTTTTTTAAATTGATCAACTTATCAATTGGTGGGCTAATCTCTTATTAGAGTGAAATTTGTTCAGAACCCATATAAAAGAGGTTCAACTATTTTGAACGGCTTTGATTTTCTATAAGTGGGCCTCACTATGGAGCCCATGGGTTGGCAAAATCTTTAAGTTACATTAATGTTGTAACTTTTAACTTATAAAAATAAAATAAATGGAATGGACTTAAAAGGGGGATTTGCCCTAATTCCTCTTTTCGCCGATACAGAAAGGAAATTGCCAAAATTTAGGGGTGTACACAGATCGGATCGGTGCGGATTGGGCCAAATCTGTCACCAATCCGTTACCAACGGATTGATGGTCACCAATCCATTAGCAACGGATTGATGGATTTGGAATCCGTCACCAATCCGTGGCTGTTAAAATCCGATCCGATCCGTGGATGAACGGATCAGATCGGATTAATCCGTTCAATTTAATGTGAAAAAAATATATCAAACAATGTATATGCATGAGCAATTGCCAACTCAAAGATAAATCAGTCATTTAGCTCTTGAGAAATAGTGCAAGTAAAAGAGAAACATAATATTGACTGGAAAGTACTCAAAACCAGAGAGAAGAAGTGCAACTAATGCAACTTTGACTCAAAATTTTCAAAAGTATTATAAATATCTGAATGTCACAACCAATACAATGCTTATAAAAATAACCCCAAGTTGGTAACTTTTCTAATTCAAGTGCTTTTGAATTTTGTTATGAGGAGAAGAATCGATGGCTGTGATTGGGTGGATCAAGGAGGAAGGGTCTTTAGTGGTCTTGAAGGAGGCCCAGTACTCGAATTCTGGGGTTGATGAGGGTTTTCGAGTGGTGGGGATGAGGCGTGCTTGGGTTGGGAAGATTAGGTTCATAGGGCCGTCCGCCATTTCTGCCATGGCTGCTGCTGCCTCTGCTTCTTAATTTGGATTTTGGAGAAAGGAGGAGTAGAAGAAGAAGCGTGTTGTTAAACCTTGTAAGCCCTGAATCTCAAGTGATGAAAACAAAAACCCCCAAAACCCAAATCTACAAGGAAATCTACCAATGGACTCACCTTCTTGTTGTCGCCTCTTTGAGGGAAGGGTTTTCTCCGCGGCTAGGGTTCTTTGATGGAGATGAAGAAAACACGAGAGATAGAGAGAGAGAGATCGAAGATATTAGAGAGGGAAGGGTTTTCTCCTGCTGGCCGTTTGAGAGAATGGAGATGAATGAACGATGGGCCGATGGGGGTAGGGTTTTGGGGATAAAGACTCGTAGGGAATAATTACATTTGGACCCCTTAAAATTTTCTCTTCTTTTATATTTAGACAGCTTAATTTATATCTAGACCCCTGAATTTTTATTATTATTTTTTTTTTATATTTAATGTCAACGGATCAGATCGGATTGAATCCGCGGATTGAGGATGAAATCTGCCACCGATCCATTGCTAACGGATTACAAGATTTTCAATCCATTGACCTTCTTATCGGTTAAAAATCCGCAGATCGGATCAGACCGGATTTACGGATCGACGGATTTTTTGTGCACCCCTAGGTCAAATGGGGGCATTAGACACTCATCAGGGCATGGCGCATGGGGGGGCTGCTACAATCAAGATGGAGGAAAAGAAAAAACAGAAGAAAGGAAAGGGGAAGGGAGAGAAGGAAGGAGGACGCCCAGTCGCCCACCTGTGATTCTGGTGTGTTGCAACTCCGGCTCCCAGCTCGGCGAACTGCATCTCCAGTTGCTTCCACGGGACCACGACCCAGTACACTCTCGTCTCTCTTTCCTCCCCCTCCCTCTCCATCTCTTTCTCCTCCTTCTTTGTTTGTTTTTTATTCATTTCTTCAACCCTCTAATATGTGGTAGAAATCAGGGAAGAAATTAGAGGTGGCAATCGGGTCGGGTTGTACTAAACGGGTCAGACCCGTTTATTAAACGGGTTACACAAGTCTAACCCGCATCCGACCCGTTTATTAAACGGGTCAGAAACCCCTAACCCGCACCCACCATGGGTCAACCCGACCCGACCTGCATAACCCACATCCATCTAGTAAATAAATCGACTCAACTATGGTTCCATGCTTGATCAAAACTGACTTTTAAGATCAAATTTGGTCTAATCTCATATCAACAATCATTTGATGCGCATTACCTTGCTTTCCATTAATAAAAAGCGTGAGGTTGAATTGGTTAAGGTCCATTTTTTTTTTTAGCCTATACATTAAAATAATCAAATTCAATTTTAGCTTAAATAAGCGGGTTATGCGGGTTAAGCGGGTCAACCCTAACCCGACCCGCTTAATGGCGGGTCATGAATACTTGACCCGTGACCGACCCGCCTATTAAATAGGTCGGGTTAAGCGGGTAATACGCTGGTCGGGTTGGTGGGTCGGGTCATATTTTGCCACCTCTAGAAAAAAATGGGTTAAGAACAGGGGCACTGTTCATTGGCTGATATTTTGACAATATCGGCCGATATATCAATTAGACCGATATTATCAACGTACCGGCCGAAAAATCCCGATATTTTGGCGATAATGACCGATACGATACTGAGACCGATATCTCAGTAAGATATCATCTCGGTCTGGGCCGATACTGGTATGTATCGGCCGATACGTACCAGTATCGGCCAATATTTTGAACCATGATTGGAAGGTCTCAGCTGGTCCAGAAAATGATGCATTTCGATTATGGGCAATACGTATCAATTATCCGAGTAAATATTTTTAAGCCCCAAAAAGTTCTAAAAGATATCCAAACTATTTGAAGTATTAGAAAATATTAGAATTTTATGTTTATTTGCATTCTCAAGTAGTATATAGGTTCCGTTTAGATAGAAAATGTAGTAATATCATAGCCATTTGTCAAACCATGAATGTCATGTAGATTGTATTTGCGACTAATCCTAAAAGGAACTAAATAGTCAAATCTGTTGAAATTCTGTTGTTTCATTTACTCTATAGACTGAATTTTATATCAGTAAAAGCCAAATACATGTGTTTTGTTACTTATTGTCTCTTAGGTTAGCCAATCCTGAATTCACTTGTAGCCCAAGTGGTGAGGCACCTCCTTATCCCCAGATACAACCATGGATCGATCCCTGAGTCTGTTAGATAGGGGCTTGGGTAGCGCGAGTGAGTGTAAGAATGTACTAGAGAATAAATAAATAAATGTATATATATATATATATATATAAAATGCATCGGGTTACAACATTGTTTTTATGAGCCTTAAGTTTGGGGTTTTAATCTTGGACACGTAACGAAACTTTCATTAAAAAAGGAAGGAAAGAAATTAGAAGAGTGTGTTAATGCATAGCAGAAGAGATCGGTACTATATGGGAAAAAAGAAGAGATACAATAATTGCACGACCTTTGTGTCAAGATATCCAAATTCATAATAAATGAACCTAACAATCTCACTTTTCTGTACATCGATTCCCTATCTACCCCAAGACTTTGCTCAAGAACCCGTCTCTATATTAGCTTTTCCTTGTAGCCTTGAATAATATTTGACTAACTTTGAAATTTCTGAATATAATTTAAAAAAATACAAGCTGTGGCTCAAATCACATAGATCTAAGCCATCCAAAGAAGTTACTTTCTAATTTAAGTTTGAGAAAACAAATCCATATAAAAGACTTGATTAATTTTGGGAAAAAAGTTTATATGATAGAAAAGAAACCCAAAAAAATTAAAAATCCATCCATCTTATTGGCCTTTACCATCTGAACTACATCCCTTTGTCAAATAATTGGACCTCAAAATAAAAATATAGTTGGCTGTATCAGACCTAATTGGCTAAACATTTTAAATTATTGATTGTGTCAGCCGGCAATGTGTGACGTTTTTGAAGCAGATTGATACATCCATATTATCATTACAGGACCACTGATAACCATTGGATATCTGTTCATCAGCCGATATTTTGAACCATGATTCAATCATCACTGGGTGAATCCTTTTGGTACCTTCTGTAATGCCTATTCTTGTAATCTTGTCCAAGTTCACTACTCGTTACATCTAGCAAGGAGTGAAACTGCTACCCATCTCATTGTAGGTTAACTTGTAGACTAGTAGGATTTTAAGCTTGAGAGGATTTTTATTCATGAAACATTTAAAGCACATCACTTGGCATCCCAAAGTATTGAGGTATGGAAACTGTTATTTGTGAACATCAAAGTTTCTTCAAAACTGAAGCTTAATTTGGCAAAATTGGTCATTTAATATAATGGGCAAGTGTTAATATTTGGAAAGCTAACACACAAATCACGTCCACAAACATATATGTGAATGCAATGGATGGACCTTGTCCCTTCAACAAAATTTGTTGATTACTACAGCACCATCCCTTCCTCGATACAAGCAAGATGTTTAAGGTTATCTTTTTTTTCTTTCCTTTTTTTTTTCCTAGCGAGGTTTATGTCTTCGTTGGTTGCATGAATCACTTCAACTACATTCTTTTGTTTTGAACATTGGTATAACTTGTGGCAGGGAAACCTTGAAATTAACAGAGGTATCTGCTAGTGATAAGTTGGAAGGTTTCCGTGCAACGAAGGAGGTATCATCTCAGCTATTTTCTATGCATTCTATCTCCACCAAGATGAGATTAAAGTTTCATGACATTTCATTTGACGTCTTAACCAATAAGCCCATGGATATTGAGGTTCCGCAAGCTGTGCTTCCTGATACTGTATTTGAAGCAGCTGTTAGAATCCCGTTTATGATATGCAACTGAAACAAGTTCTTACTAATAGTAAAAAGGGGGCTTTGAATGTGGGGCCTGTCCTTATGTTACCTGAGGTATTCGAATTAGCATCCAATGATGAATTATCTTCGCCTTTTCTGAACATTTGAACTAAATGATCCTGCATGAACTAAGGTCTCTTATTTTAAATCATTGAACTTTATGCTAATCTAATTTTACTGTGCTCTTAATGTATCCCATTCCTAAAATCAAGTTGTAACATGGTAGTAAGTGACAAAGCAAACAGCACACTAAGTATGCTTTAAACCACTTTGTTATATTAGCACGAGTGGTGAATCTTAAAGAAAGTGGTATAGTTGTATCTAGTTTATGCTAAAACTAAGATATCTAACCTGAATTTCTTTTCAGATTATGTCTTTTTGCCTGTGATGTTTGCTCTCATCTGCTTCTCAGTGTGAAAGAAAAATCGGAAAAAAAGATGTTAATCTAATATGCTTGTCATTCTTTCCTTCATTTATTGATCTAAATATCATGATAGAAATCACCCTTATTCCCAAATTGATATGCTTAATTTCACTTTGTTCTGATTTGCTCCTATTTGCTTGGTTCTACAGCATTTTAAAGGATTGAGCTTTCCAACTATTTCTTCAGTTGGTCCAAATGCAGCAGTTATCCATTATTCACCAGATGCAAAAACATGTTTGGAACTTGATGCAGATAGCATCTACTTATTTGACTCTGGAGCACAGGTCTCTTAGAACCTTGCATAGTTTTCCACAACTTACATTCTTTCTTGTACTTCTATTTTCTGGCCTGTGTTTGCAATGCAATTTATACTTTTATTGGGTCAGCTCACTGACTGGTCCTTGTGGTTTTGAAGTATCAAGATGGAACAACTGATATTACACGGACTGTTCATTTTGGCAAGCCTTCTGCACATGAGAAAGCATGCTATACTGCTGTAGGTGGACTCTATTACTATCATTCTGGTTTAAGATCCCTTGTAGTTCTTCTTTTCTCCTGATGTCTGCTTTCAGTTTAACTCATGTTTGTGTTGATTAAAACCCTGGTTTGCAGAATTTTCCAAGAATGTACTTCCATACATATTTTAACCTCATTACTAGTTGGAATTTTAAATCTTGTTGAATTAGGGTTATTTCTTTTAGAAAGAATCAATGGGTTAGATATTAGTTGACCTGAATCTTGTGCTACTATCATATACCCAATAGGTTCTTGCCTTCCATGTATAAATTATTGGTCTGACTTTTTTCACTGTACGAGTCAAACTCTTGAATTACTTATTTTTCAATATGAAGTTTGAATCCTTGACCTCTGAAGTTTCCACTTTGTCTATTACCTTAATAGCAAAAACTCAACTTTTAACTTTTGATCAATTATTGTGTGAAAAGTCAAAGGTATTGGGTATTATATTGCAAGCAAGTTTTAATATTGAAGATCTAATGGTTGCCTTTTCTAACTGGTGGTAACAGGTCCTCAAAGGCCATATTGCATTGGATACTGCTAAATTTCCTAATGGAACAACTGGTATTGTTGATTCTATCATTCTTTGTTAACACTTTACATACTTTGCTGTTGTGGTGCATCTGATCTCTCTGAAGTTAGAAATGCTACTTGTCTTGAAGTGGTGGCATCCAATGAAGTTGGTATTTCTCTATTATAGGACTTTCTCTTGACGTTCTTGCTCGACTCCCTTTGTGGAAGGATGGTCTTGATTATCGCCATGGCACTGGTCATGGGATTGGATCTTTCCTGAATGTTCATGAAGGTATGTAGATGGTTGACTTGTAAAGTTGTGGATCTTTGAGCCTGATCCTTGTCCATGCTCTTGTCTCTTTCTTTCCCATTTTGTTGCAAAACTAATGTCATTCCCATTTTGTTGCAAAACCAATTCAATAGAAGCATTGCTTTTCTAACATCTTGTTGGGATTTTCATCGAGCAGGCCCTCATCAGATCAGTTTCAGGCCTAATGCTCTAAATGTGGCGTTGCAACCTTCAATGACTGTTACAGATGGTTGGTATATCATGGTTTTGATTTTTACTTTTCACTACTCTTGTTATTTATAAGGAACAATTAATGCTCCCTTACCCCACTGCCTGCACATTTGTAGGTTCGGCAGTGCATACTCTCTCTCTCTCTCTCTCTCTCTCTCTCTCTCTCTCTCTCTCTCTCTATAACAGTAACTTTTATTAAAAAGAGGAAGAAAGAACAAAGGTTCTCTCTATAACAGTAACTTTTATTAAAAAGAGGAAGAAAGAACAAAGGAAGAAACATCCAATGAAAACCCAATAAGAAAGAGAACCAAATGAAAAGAAAAGAAAAGATCAACCAAAGGAATTAAACATCAAAAGAAATGTTTAACTGAAAGACTCCTTCCCTACCGAGACCATCCGCCATATCATTTGCTCCCAATAAGTGATTAATGATATTCAGTTGAGAAGAAATATCTCACACCTTCTCCACTCAATCCGCCAATCTCCAAGGAACAGAAGATTTTCCTGACCCACACTGAATAGTAGAAAGAGAATCTCCTTCAGGGATTGCATTATAACCTTCCATTTTTCTCAATTTACAATAGCCTACCAATAAGCAAACACTTCATCACCATTAGAGTCCAAGGAATTAACAGGATTTGAAAAATTCTCCACAACCTGCCCTGACTAATCACGAATAACACCTCCAGCTCCTCCCATACAAATTTGTTGAACATAACTACCATCAAAATTCAGCTTTAGAATACCTTCTGGTGGAGAATGCCTACTGATTCTATGCATTGTTTTAGAACGTCTTCGCCCTTTAAAACAAGCTGCCCACGATCCATGCAAAGAAAAAAAAAATTAGTTCACATATGGGGCACTTATTTCATATGTATATTAGCTCATCATGAAATGATCACCAATTTTCGTATCTCTGTCTGGATTGAAGATTTGCATCTTCTTGTATATTTAGGGTGTGATTGGGAATTTTCCTGATAGCTTATTTCCTAGGAAGGGGTTCTGACTTCTGAGTGAAGGGCAAGGGTGAAGGGTAACCTTTTTCCCATGAAAATGGACTGTTTGCTTGTGTGTCGTGGACCAGCCATGGCTTTTTTCTCACTAATTATGTCTGACTCACCCTCGCGTTTCTTAGGAAACCAGTTGGAGATGCCAAACATTCCATAAGGCGCCGAACATTCCATAAGGCTTAGCTTTCTCCTTGCTGTTTTGGTAGTGAATTGGCCCAAATGTTTGAGGCTTTTGGTAAAGTTACAAAGTGACTGGAAGCCTGTTGGAACTAGTCTGCTTTTCTTTCTTAATATAATCGTCCCTTGTTACTGAACAAAAAAAAGGGAAGTCTCTTGGACAGTTGGACCTACTGATATTCATGACTTCTGGTAATACTATTTAAAATTTTCTGCACCTTTTCCAAATGAAGTCTTAGCTTATTTGTGCGTGAATGCATGGGGTATCATGTCATAAATTGCATGCAAAAGACCTCCCATCTTTCTTATATCTCCAGAAAGAGAAGCCATCTTTTGTTTGCTTTATGGATTCTATCTTGGGATTGTTTTCAGAACCTGGTTACTATGAAGATGGGAGCTTTGGTATCAGATTGGAGAATGTGCTTATAGTCAAGGAGGCTGACACTAAATATAACTTCGGCGACAAAGGCTATTTATCCTTTGAGCATATAACATGGGTAAGATCTTATTTTAGTTGTTTCATTTCTCCTGATGGCGAAGATTATTAGATTATGACGTAATAGTTCAGAGCTATTGACGTCTCTTTAATTCATGTGCTTACGTACAGTCTGGTTGCTAACTGGTTGTTGAAAAATCAAGTATTATTATTATTATTGATAATCTTAATTTGTTTTGGCAAACCTTTTTTTTTTTTTTAGAGTAATAGTGGATAAGTAAGACCGCCTTGTTCAAACCAAGGCTCAAACTTTTTTACCATGCCTCCCCGTGGTGGTTTTATAATTTATTTGTCCCTTCCAAACCGCACTAGGCAGTGAGACTAGTCAAGTATTACTTTATATAGGGCTTCCCGTTATGTTCTTTTATATAATGGATCAGTTGAAGCATTTTTACATGTGTTTATGTGTTGATAAAATCTCAGTATTTTTTTGCACAAAAAGAAACCTAGAAGGGCCAAGCAAAAAAAAAAAGAAGACGACGAAACCTGCTAGGATGTTGTAGGTTCACTGTATCTATTTGTTCTCTGTCATATCCTTGGTTCATAACTAAACCTTTATGGATTTGTGAAATATTTACAACATTTTCACACATGAAGTAATATATTATTTAATATGTTTTCATGCATTACCGAATCTAAGCACACCCACCTGCCCAACTCACCCCCTGTTTTCTTAAGACACACCCAACCACCATTCCCCAATGAACAATCTAAGACTTCATTCTCATTAGAAAACCACCACCCACAAGCCCATTTTTAGCTCAATATGGGCTGACCTTAGGCACATGGATCAGGCGTCAGCCTTTGTTTGCTTAAATGACTGATGCGGCACAACATTCCAGCCACTCAAAACACGTGTCCAATATTTTGCTGATTGGCTGGTCTGAGCGTAACTGTTATGCTTGTGTGAGATGGATCCAAGCAGAATATCATGTCTCACAATTAAGTGGGTGCTTCCCTTGGACAAACTTATTCTGGTTCATCCCCGCCATGTTGGGTTGGACAAGCTTCTTCCTAGGTTATCTTGGCCCATGAACATTTGTTTGAAAAACCTTCCAAGTGTTTTGCACTTTTCTCCCTATGACTTCCATAGTTTGACCAAGAGTAGAATTTTCAAAAGCTAAGAAATAATTCTTTGGGCTCTAAAACTGTAGGGAGCCAAAGTGCATTACCTAAAAGAAAACCTAGTTACTTGAGAAGGATGCATTTGGTGTCTGCATTATCTGAAGGGAGAAGACTATCACACAAGAGACATCTATCTAAGACTCCAACAAGCTGTGTCCAGATTCATATTTTTAAGACGTTCTCTAAATGGGACCAAAAAGCAGCCCTTCTGCTGATGTGTTACAACTTACAACCATAAAGGTGACTCAAGGTGATTGTGAATTGTGATAGATGCTTCTCCCCATCTATAATGCTTAGTTCCAGAGAAACTATGCTTAATTCTCTCTTGTGATAACTGCAGGTACCTTTTACTGGTTTCTTTGCTGCTGACACAGTACATTCTTATGAGTTATTTAATCTATATGCAGGCACCGTACCAGAAAAAGCTGATGGACCTTAGCTTGTTAACAACTGAAGAGGTACAGTGGGTGAATGCATACCACTCCGCCTGTAGAAAGGTTTTGGCACCTTACGTGGATGAACATGAGATGGCATGGCTGAGCAGAGCCACTGAACCCATTAGCACATGAGCTGTTTCAAGTGCCCACTCCTTCTCAACCACGCGGTTCCTCCTCTTTCACACCATTTATGTCTTTGCGATTTCGAGATGAATCTGTTATCATCCCCACAAAATGATCCTTTTAGTACATTTCTGCCTTCACAAAAATATACCTGGCAGACCGTTTATCCTCTCTTTAAAATGCAGATTGAGCTTGATCATGATGGTCCTGTCTTCATTTACCATTACAGGCTATTTTGACCATAAAAACTCCATGTTGGTCATATGTTGAATAAAAGGGGTATAAATAAGTAAAGCAAGCACCTTCTGGTTATGTTGTCGAATTGTTTCCTGATGCATCAGGTTGTGTCTTTTTTTTCCTGCCACATGATGCATCGGGTTGTTTATTGTGCCTTAATGTGAACGTTGTGCTGAAAATTCCATATATTGGAAAATCTATGCCAACTGATTCAGCCTACCCGAATGTTTGGCAACCATCCTCGCTGGGATAGGAATCCTCTATCCATAGGATTTCTTCATTTAAGAAATCCATGCTAGTCTACATTTGGAAACAGCTGTGGATTTGGTGGCTTGCAGAATCCACATTGTCCATTTTCTGCTGAATCACTGGGACCTGTTGAATCCCCAGTCTCATCTTGGGTGCAAACTATATAGAGAAAGTCACAAATCCTTCCCCTCGGCTGTAAAACCCTCAAATTTGTGGTGGTCAACTTTTAGGTGAAAATAAACATTGGATTAGCATATATCCATTGGAAACTTAATTTTTTTCGTTTTTTAATATGGAAATGATATCGCATAAAGGTGCCTTAATAGCCTTTAGAGAGAAGAAAACATTACCAAATTAGGATTATATTGTTAAATGGTTGCATCAGGTCAATTGTTTGGATATTCTACTCATTGGCACTGGGGATCCGAACGAATATTCTGATGCATCAGAACTGCGGACTCATCCATTCCTTCTAAGTTTGTACTCTGTTGAATGAGATATTTTGCTTGTGAGGAAAATCCTTTCCCATCTCCCATGAGAGGCATTACAGTAGAATGGTTTTCAGGATGGGCTATTTCTTGGACAGCTAGGATCTTATCTACATTGTTCTTAGTCAGTGGCAGAGGTCATTGGAAGTTTTGAGACGCCCTTGGAGAAGGATTTGGAGGTAGGTATAAAGGGCATGTAGCCTTATTGGTTTGGTTGTGCCATTTTGGAGGAATGCTGTGACTCATAAAGGTGAGTGAATACCAGCTTCCGAATCAAACTAATGGCCATTTAGCAAGGGTTAGGTGCTGCTATTGAAGGTGGATGCATTTGTCCCCTTTTTAATGTCTTGTCTTTCAGCTAATCCAACATACAAAAACCAAGATACATATTTCATAAAAGCATATATCTGAACTACCACATGGCTCAAAGAAGGCATAATAAGCGTGTCCAAGTCCAACCACTATCAGCGGAATACTTTTATTGGCATGAATGATCACTCTAGACTCTAGTAACCATCTTCTAAAACTTCAAACAATGCATTGTTTACTGATCTGACCTGAGGTGCCACACTCAAATTGGAAACTCTTGGGTGGGTGGGACCATGATCGAACCTTTCTTCAGTTGGAGCTTGTAGGGAATATAATTGGTGGTTGCAAACCATTTTGATTGGACCGTCCTGCCTCCTACCATTGGATACATTTTTTTTTACCTGTAGCCAATGACCAGATGGTTTAAGACTATCCAGTCAGTTGGATTTTTCTCTTATTTAATGATGGTACACTTGATGGTCCAGGCCATGAACCATCATCATTCATGTGTCCGATGGAATATGTTAGCATTTTTATTCTACTAAAGGTCAAATATATAAAATTAACATATCATTAGACGATGCCAATTCTGATTGACATAATCTTTCATTTAATGATAGCAGCACCTCTTTCTTTTCCATAGATTTTGCCTTTTGGCTCTGATCAAGTTGAAAGCATCCTTACACATCAATGATATAACAATTATCACACTAAGAAGGTTTGTAACCCCTTTATTACTATATGGAGGGGGGCCCTCACGGAAACAAGATTTTTTTTTTAAATCCTCATATTCATTTCTATTAAGAGAAGAATTTGAGGATATCAAGGCTAATTTATGGCTAAGATATTGCCAATTGGCTGTCAACAATGTATTCAAATTTTTTTTTTGTTAAAACTTCAACAAGAGACTACAACTTAATGATATAGTGCATAAGATTGTGTTAAACACATTTCATTGGAGTAAAATTCAAGGGACATCCCGTTGAAGGAGAGGGCATTCATTTTGAATATTTCAAATTTTCAATAAATGGGCCACATGGTGGAGTTCCACACTTCCACTACTTCACTAATAGGAAGCATGAGTGAGAGTCTTACAGGATCCCGTTTTGACATTAAATGGAGCGGTAAATCATAACATATAAGATCACATATAGCCAAATCAAGGTTGTAGCAGATGAGAATAGTTCACATAGATTACACGTTGTAAATGTGCCATAAATTGTATAGTATAGGGCCCATTTGGATGTGTATAACTTCATTGGCCTGCAACTGTATTATTACTGGTTGATTATGGCAAAATGCAAACTATCGATAGCTTATGGGCCATTTGTTTGCATTGAATTGAAATTTTAGAAATTATAAGGAATTCATCTCTATTAAAGTGGAAGAAATTAGAGAAATAAAGGTTAAAATTCACAAATGACCATCAAATAATGAACCCTTGGATAAAACAAATGCTAGAAAAACTAGGGTATTATCTCTATAGCTCCTCCTTATATCCTTCACTACTCACATCTGAAATATATATATATATATGTATTTTTGGAACACATTTTATAATGATTTTTTGGAAATTCAATTCCATGGAAACAAATTAGTTTCATAACAAGTAAAGGATTGTGGATTTGAGGAATCAATCACCACCTCTCAAATAGAGCAACATCAAGTATTTGCATAGCTGAGATTCACATGTCACTTTTGGTAATAGGTGAGTAATCCACGGTTTTAGAAATCTTATATCCTCTCTTTTAACCTAAAGATTTTTACATTCCGTCAATGGGTGAAATCCGAATTTATAATTGAAAAATGTGAGTTTTCTGCTACTGTGCATAAAGTAAAAATCTTTTCTCCAAGAATTTAATTGCTAACTATGCCTGTAATGAATTGATATATTATTTACACACAAACCAATTCTAGGAGCATGGATGGCAATGGTAATTCTCACTGGTTTTGAGAAGATTAAACTGTCCTACATTGAGCAAAAACTCTGCATCAAATCTCAACGACCAAGGCCACATTACACAAACCGTTACGCAACGTAACGGTCGTGGTTCACGACGATAAAAAGAAAGGGCCCAATGCATTGTGCCAGAAGTAGCCGTTGTAGCAAACCCTTTTCGACCTTTTCGGCTCATCTGCTCAAACATCTTTTCCTTTTTCTCTGTCACGGTGTGGGATGCTTTTTCGTAACGGTAGGAAACTTGAAATCAAAGCCATGCGCCAACAAACGAATGCGACACATGGCCTAAGCTTCCCTGTTACTTTGACAACTCTCTAAATGCCCCACTTCTTATTTTTCAGAGGTGGCCCACCTTTGATAAGATCTGATCCGTCCAGAGGCACCTATCTCCTTCAGACCTTCACTGATCTCAATCTGATAATGAATCATGTTTTTCTAACCGTTGGATTCAACTACAAAAAATTAATTTCACTACCCTTAGAACCTAGGAATTGATTGGATAAGTGGGTGTAACTGATATTAGACACACTTCTTATCCACATGCAAGTCTATTTGTCCCTATACTATTCTTCTTGATCAAGTCTCCAGGTGTGCCACACATTGGGTAGTAGAAGTCTTCCAAGAGAAATAACCAACTAACTACCTTTATTCTTATCTTGCATGAGAGGTGATCTTTTGCTCGTCAATCTAGACCATTCAGTCGATGATCTACTTCTTGGGTTGTTGTTGATCATCCAAATGTGATAATAAAACGTCTGATTTAAGAAATCACCCTAATGTGATCATTTATGTACTTTTAGTTTAACCATGCAAGAAACTTGATATGTGAACGACCAAGGGCAGACCAAAGTGCGGGCACGTGGTTGCGGTTGCACCTGTCCTATGTAAAAATTCTAATCCACTTCCAAAAATTAAATATAAAATCATGAGTCTACCCTCAAAATTCACGAAAGTTCTTGGTTTGCCCCCAAATTAGGCTACCTATTAGGGTCCACACCCCTTAAGCCAAAATCTTAGGTCGGGCACTATGAAGTACGATATTATTGAAACTCACAACTTGAATAGTTCAGACTTCAGACGGGGATGATTTTCTCTTATACGCTGTACATTGTGCATTGGTGCTGGTCATTATGTAGGACCCTCTAAAATCCTAGGGGTCCTATCCTGCCTTTGATGATGGTCCTGATATTCCCATTTGCCCAGGAGAAGATTTTCCTATTAATTGGTGCATGTTGATGCATCCACTTATTTGAACCATTAATTTAGTGGGCCTAATGTAGGCGGGCACCCACTGAAATGCCAATGGGTTGGGTTGGAAAATTAGGGCCCATAGCCAAATATTTCAGGTTACCCATCACCACCCAAATGGCTATCCTGACAGATGCACCAACCATCTGACAAGATAACATGTTGACCACAAGTAATTAGTAATGTCCATTTATTAAATCGATACAGTTTCTTTTAGCATCTCGAAATCAAATGTGGCCGACTATTTCTACGGTCATGATTGCACAATAGATATGCTCAAATGTTAGTACTTTTTAATTTCATTTATGTATGAGGCTTTAATTTCCAATGATGTTTAAAAGACAGTTGATCCACCACATTAAGCGGTTACCAAAGCAAAAGGCTGAGGTTCATTTCGGGAAAGAGAGTAGAGAATCTGAGAAACTCTGAAGGGGAAGAAGCAGAGGAAGGAAGCTAAATTTAGATACTAGTCACTAGTCAGCTTACATGGCTTCCAATAATAGAGAAATAGGACAAAAACTGATATTTTCTAATAAGAACATTGCTTTCAAGTGGGGACCAGTTGGGCTACCATTTTGGACATATACTCCAATGGAAGGCTGAGATCTAGAAGATATGAGCTAACCCAGAGCTAAATCAAGTTTGGACCTTATCAATCTCACTACTACTTGTTGGGCTTAGCCTTCAGCCTACATCAGCTGGTATCTAGAATCAACTGCAAAGGGCTTGTTTGTTTAACATAATTGAATTATGAATATATAGAAATTGTAAGGCTTCTTTTTTTTTTCTTCCTAAAAATGGTTAAAATTAAATAAGAAATATTTGTTAGTTTTCAAAAATGATCATCAAATCATCTCCCTTCTAACAAAAAATGAATCATGAGGAGGTTGGAAATCAACAACTAACCACCACACTAGTAATTCAAATCTTATAAAATATAGAATTGCATATACATAGCCGCCTTGTATTCTTCGCCCTTCACTCGTCACCTCACATCTCATCTCACTTTCGATGATGAACTCTTTATGCATTCTATGGAAATAAACAAGTCCTAAATGTTAATGTCCCACCCATTTTATATTATTATGAAAAAATTTACCCCAAATAAAGTTAATGTCCTATGTTAAGAATTCTCTCTGGTGGGAGTCTCGCATGTTATCATGGAGGGATTCTAGTGATAGCCGTTAGTTCAAGGGGGTTACGCTTTTGTAGACAGGTGGATCGTGGAGTTAAACATTTCACACTCCCCTAGCTCTGTTAATTCTCATGGAGAAAATCTTGCTTCCCATCCTCCACTAATTATATATAAAACACGTGATTAAGAATGCGGGATCTCACTCGCAGTAGGGATATCTAACAAATGTAGCAAAGTTTCTCTTAATGATGAGCTAAGGTGGTATTAGTGATCTTTAATCCCAAATCTTGGAAGATTTTCAGCATAGTTCAGTGACATTTTTGTAAACTCACCTATAGTTCAAAACCACCCCCTTACCCCAAGATTCCACCGACACGTCAGCAAATCCACCGGCTAAAACCGGTCACGAGCCCGAAGTCGGTTTTCGTCCTACCCTTTTAAAACGTCCAAAACCCCAACCGTATTTCTTCCACTATTGTTCTTCCGCTTCATGCTCTTCTCGCGCTCTTCAAAAAGACAAAACCCTTCGAGATTTCTCTCGACCGTTTCAGACAGTTCTCCCCAAATCCAGTCTCCAGATTTCAAGAGACGCGTTTGGCGAGCCGAAATCGGACCAACCAAACCAGTTTCACAGGCTTTCCACACGATTTCAAGGTAATGCAGGTGAAATCTCCTTCCTTTTGGACCTGAGATCTTGAAAAACAGTGCAGTTTCAAGGAATCTAGGGTTTTTTCGACCAATGTCTGAGTCTGTTGAGTCCCCCCCGAACGCGAATCGGCCTGGTTCAGCTCAGACCGGGAAGAGAACCGGGGTTTCTTCGAGAGTTCGGGAAGCTGGGAAGGAGGCGAGTTCGAGGAATTCTATGCGTACTAGGGTTCCTAAGAATCAGTCTTCGGAGTCTGTTCTCCGGTGTAATGTCTCGGCCGATGGCTCCTGTTCGTCGGATTCTTCTGGGAGCTTCTCGTCGGTGCGGTCGGGGAGTTTCAGGGGTAGGAGGAAGCAGTCCGGCGTGAAATGTGGGAAGGTTGCGCCGGATGGCGTCGAGACGTTGAAGATGTTGAAATCGGTGTCGGCTATGGAGAAGAAGAGGTGTGGGTGGATTACGCCGAGTTCTGGTGAGTCCCGAATCATACTTCTTTTGTTAAATTAGATAGCTTTTTAGTGTTAAAATCTTGAATTTCCATTTAATTTGAGGTTTAAGGGACAAAATCTTATATTTGTAATGTATACCAATGGACTGAATGATAGGAAATTAGATCATGTCTCGTTTACTTCTTTTTCTTAATTTTTTTCATTATGATGATGCCTGGAAACAGAATTGATAATCTGAGTGAACCCCATTTGCGATATATGGATTTCCATCTGGAATTGATGTGAGAATGTTTCAGGTCCTACTGGAAATATAAGGGAAGTTTGGATGGAAAAGCTTCCCACCCCGTAATAGAATTTTGGATGTATCCTGTTTAAAGATAGTTTCTGTAATTCATTTCATTGTTTTTTGTTTTAACCTGTTGCTTGGAATTTCAGATCCTCTTTTCCTTCTATTGTTGTGCTTAATTTCTTGGGTAAGCCATTATAGGTTTCTAATTCAGCAGAAAAATTGCATAGGTAGTGCTTTAGTGCAGAATTTATGTAGGGGGTTGGGCAGTGTTTGCTGGAGGGACAAGGTCCTTAATTGGGAAATGAGAACACTTACTGTGCACGTGGATGTATGCCTATAAGAGGGTCTGTTGTGCGCCATGGTTTTGAAAATTGGCCGAGTCAACTCGGACTCGAGTGGAGTGACTCCCTTGGCCAAGTTGACCACTATTGGCAGAGTCTACACTTTTTTGACTCGGTCAAAATAATGAGTTGTTGGGTGCGACCGGTTAACCTGGCTGAGTCATTCCAGAATTTTGAGTGCAGCTCAGCCTGACTCAATTTTAAGGTTTTTGGTGCAATTCGGTCTGACTAGGTTGAGTCATATCAGACTCGGTTGATACAACTTGACTCAAGGGCGACTGAACTGCACCCTGCATCTGAGATTTAAAACCTTGGATGTGTATGGTGTTTATGTGTGGGACAAGGTTTGTGTGAATTGAGAAGTTCCTTTTGGCCATGTGGATTGTGGACTAAGGGTTGGCTGCTCCCAGTAAGATCATCCTGAACTTTGATTTATGGACCCAAAGTTTAACAGTTTTTAACACTTGATAAAATCATTCTTTTAATGTTATTTTTGGATGCTTGCTAATTCATGGGGGATTAGATGAGCGTGAAGGGCTTGAATTGATCGATTGGCAGGCCCTTAGAGGGAACCTTATTATGCAAATTATGGCCCTTTCTTTGGAAATTTTTGTGGGACTTTATAGTATTGTATATTTAGTTTTTTGGAGAACGGATCCTCTGCCATTCTTGCATGGGTGTTTCCATGCTCATTACTTTCATTTTCCCACACGGGGACACACTACCAAAATCCAACCCGCTCATATCATATGCCCCCATAAATGGGCAATGGCTTAAATCTCACTCCTGTTGAAGTGATTTACACCATTGGGTATATGAATGGCTTGGCGGTCACAACTGAAGTTATGAGCTTGTAAACTTTTCATGAGGTCAGCAGGACAAGGATCATTTCCCATGTTCTTACATTCATGTCATTTTCTTGCTTATGTAATCAGCGCAAATTACTGATTTGAAGAGGAGGAGGAAGAGGAAGACATCTGTTCACAGGGAGTAGATCCAATCCAGACTTGTTGAACCTATGTAGGGGTGGCGGTGAGCCATGACGAGGGCTGGCCTAAGGCCAGCTCGTCTCGGCCCCGAAGTTCTCAATATCAGACCCTTGCCCCGTTATTGCAAAATATGCTAAGCCTGGAGTCACAATTTTTACTGAAATTTACTAATTTCCATTACTAATGAGGAACTTAGGATCATTAATTGAAGTAATTTTTTCAGCCCTACCCCATTTGTGTCCCCAGAGGTTTCAGTGTCAAACCCATCCCCAGTTATTGCAAAATACAAGCAGCCTAGGGTAGCAGTTTTTCTGAAATTTACTAATCTCTATTAATAATTTGGAAGCTAAGCTAGGATCACTTATTGTAGTCCCCAACATAGTTGCGCTAAGGCTTTGTTGATGATTATTATGATCATTAATCGAAGTAATTTTTTCCAGTCGTACCCCATTTCTGGAGTATGAGATGTTCAGATTATCTAGCAGACTAGTAGTCACTAAGGGGCTGTCACCAATTGGCTCATATACCTGTCTATGCACGAGTCAAAGCAGGCTGGGCCGTAAACCTTGACAGGACTTTGTTGCCCATTGATAGACCTATCCCAATGTCCAAATAAGCTGTCCTAAAGGCGTTGTTGAAGAACACATTATGGTAGATTAGGATGATCATATACCTATTAACCTTGCATGTTCACTTGAAGAACTCTATAGATGTTGCTTCTCAGGAAGCAGAAGATAGCTATATGAATAAGCCAATATGCAGTATGTTGCAATTTAGGAGAATTCAGGAACTGTGGTCAGTTCAAACCAAATGAATATTTTGCTAGAAAAATTATAGAATGCGAAGTCAAATAATTTCACCATATTTTCAGAATATCAACAAATTCAGAGAATTTCTAAGATTTGTATTTTTTTTGTATTTTTTTTTTCTCTTTTTTAAGGTCTTCATTTTGACTAGATTTCCTAATATTCTCTACAAAACCCCAAGTTCTTGAAAAAATTACCAAGATTTTCCCAAGATGAGAATTTCCCAAATCAAAACTTTGGGGATGGTTCGAACCATGGTTTCCATTTTTGTTAACTTAGGTTTGAATCATGTGCTGCTGAAATTATAAATGTATATGGAGCCTGTCCGGAGGTTGTTCACTCTCAGTTCTGAACAAAGTGAAGCATATCTTAAGATTTTAACAGTAAACATTTATAATTAGTGTACTTGATAAGGGTGGCCCACAACAAGGTAGTGGACAGTTTGGCTAAACAAGGGGATAGGGATGATTCCCTTGTTGCTAACAGTCTGTACTCTGTAGTTTCAGTTTGCTTTCTTATATTTTCTTATATGATGCTCTTATATCTGTGCTTTATAGTCTCTTTTGATTTTGGTTCAGTTGTATTAACTATGTACTTCTCCACTTTATTTTGGGGAATGCAAAGTTTAAAGCTCAGCCTGTCACTCTACATGTCACTTACCATTGCCAAAACAAAATTAGAATGCTAATAAGTTCTACTTATTGCATGTGACTACCTCCTATATGGCCCTTTTCACACCTCTCCTCATCATTTAAGTCCTGATATTTCTTCTTATCATCATTTAAGTCCTGATATTTCTTTTTGTTAAGATTTTGTTGCAGAATGGAGGGGAGATGCAGGGCGGGGCAAGGCAAAGATGGAGAGATAGGGGATAGATCAGTAATTACTCTTGAAAATTGGCCTCACACCAAACTCTAATTCAGGAGGCAAAAATGAGAGAACTCAAAGAGAACTTGGGGACGATCGCTAAGCTTCAATGTCATTAATCATAATCTTAGTCTAAGGAGCCAAAGAAGCTTTACATCATTATATAGGAATATAAGAAAACCTAGAACTAATCCGGACTATCCAAACACATTGATCGCCAAGATTAAAACATCCAAAGTAGAAATATGATCAATCATAGACACAGGGGGGTTATATGAATGAAAAGAATAAACCATAATTACATTTAATCTCAGAATGGAATGGACACCGATATGGACATTGATGAGACACATGTAGAATGCTAAACATGTGCTGTTTTCTCCTTTAGCATTTAAACTAATCCAAAGCACGGGGGGGGGGGGAATCCCAAAGGGGGGGGGGGGTGGGGGGGGGGGGAGGGGGGGGGGGGGGGGTGGGGGGGGGGGGGGGGCGGGATTGAATGGTGAAAGAATTTATGTCATGTTGGGTGAAAAATGGAAGGATGGTACTTTGAAGGATGTGATTATGCATAAAACTTATACTGAAACTTGTAGTTTATCACTGCCTGAATGCTACATAAAGCCCTAAACTTAAGTTTCTTAATTTGTACTGTTCATTACCCCATTGAGTTTCTTAAAGCATGTTATATGTTGTGTTGAAAAACTGCAGTACTTACTCCTAAGTTTTTGGATATTTTTGTTTCATTCATACAGATCCATTATATGTTTCCTTCCATGACGAAGAATGGGGAGTTCCAGTTCATGATGATGCAAAGTTATTTGAATTGCTTGTTTTATCAGAAGCATTGGGTGAACTCAGCTGGCCAACTATTCTTAGCAAACGAGACACTTTCAGGTATATTAATATCTCATGTACCAGTTGTATTTTTGTCTTATAGGAACATTGTCTCCCTTGGTTTAATGAAAATTGCATTTACTGGATCTTTCTGGCAGGAAGCTGTTTGACAATTTTGACCCAGTATCCATGGCTGAATTCAGTGAGAAGAAAATATTATCATTGGCAGGAAGTGGTAGTGTGCTGTTATCCGAGCCTAAGCTACGGGCAATCGTGGAGAATGCAAGGCAGATACTTAAGGTAAAGACACCCACTAGCGGTTGAGTTGTTCCTAGAATGATGGAATCCAATCTCAATCTGCAAAATGGACAGGCATGCATAAAAGAATTTCGAAATATGTACTCCTATTTAATGATCTTTCATCGGTAATATTTCATTTTTTATCATCCATACTTGTTTTGATTCTTTATCTTGAAACATTCGTATCATCTACAGCGATGCCAGTTGCTACATTGTATACTCTATCAAGCAAGTAGTGCCACCAGTATAACTGAAAGTAATTGAAAATATTCCCACCACCTTTGCAGCTGCTGTTTAAGAAATGACCCCCATAGCTTGGATTCAGGATTCCATCAATAGCATCCTGACTCTGCTATATTCCCCCAAAAAAAGAAAAAACAATAAAATAAATAAAATCCTAACTGATAAAGGGGAGGGGAAAAAGAGTAGAAAAGCAGCAGGCAAAGAGAAACTTATTAATCTGTAACATCCGTTAAACTGTCACTTACATCCAGTATTATCCTGTAGCAAAGTCTAAACAAATTACTCTTGCACATACAGAGCCCAAACCCAAAATTAAAAAAAAAAGAAAAGAAAAGAAAAGAAAAGAAAAAAGTTGACTCTTCCACAAACCTCAAATCCCAAAACCTCAACCCACATCCAGAGATTTGTTTCAGTGTTCCTTGTGGTAATATCCTCTGCTCACGGGCCTTAGTTGATGATTCAAAAGTCGTTCTTACTAAATTTTCTGCCCATTTTGTTATTTACGAGGGTGATTTCAGTTCCTATACAACCTTTATTGATCATCTTTTTGACACCTCTTTCAAGGATATAATACTCACCCCTTACGTCAAGTTTCAACAAATGTCAAGTGAAACTTTCACATCGGAATCAGCATTTTGCTTCCTTCCATTTTCGTTCTTTTGATTTCTTTACCACTGGAAGGGCAGGCTGCCTTATTTTTGACCCTCAATCGAGTGAAAATCTGTGGTTTCATCTACCGCGACATTCTTATAAAAGTAGTCGGACTCAATGCTTAGGTTTCAAGGAGCAGGTATAGTTGCAGTGCCTCATTATGCTGTCACTTAGAGCCTTATACAGTTAGACGCAACAAATTGCATATTCAATAATTTCTGACTGGTTCTTGTTGTGTGTCATCTAATTGCCTATATATTCTTCAAATGGGGTCACTGTACTAGTATTTCTATTTATTTATTTATTTTTTGGAAAGATGTTTTATATTATTACCAATAGATAACACTTGTACCTAGACTGATGATGTATCGTCATTAAGATTCTGTCTACAAATTATAATAGGAAAGAGCCGTGACTCATCAGCTACAATTCCAAGAATCTTATACAAATTTCTGGTAGTGAAAATCACAAGAAAATATTTATCCATCATTACTGCCTGGTTGCACCAATTCCTGATGTTGATTTGCTGTGAGACATTATATAGGTGGGCGAAGCCCAGTCAATGTGTGAGAACCATAGAAGAACAAAAATAATCATAATAAATAGTAACTATATTTAAGAATAATAATTACCCTTTGGTAATTTTTTATTGGTAAACAGTAAATATAGTTTTTTTTTTAAATCACGTATTTTTCAGCAGTTTTTTTTTTGGCCACCGTGCATCTGGCAAGCCCTATATACTTTGACATTCCACCCTAACAAACTTCCATAAAAATGTCTCCAACCTACACAATAAGAGAACATTAAATCCTCTGCTAACCAATTTGACTCTTTGTAAATGCACAGGTTAAAGAGGAGTTTGGATCCTTCAGCAACTACTGTTGGAGGTTTGTCAATCACAAGCCAATTGTGAATGGATTCCGCTACGCACGTAATGTGCCAGTCAAAACACCAAAAGCCGAAGTCATAAGCAAGGATATGATGAAAAGAGGCTTCCGTTGTGTTGGACCGACCATTGTCTATTCATTTATGCAAGCAGCAGGGATCGTGAACGACCATATTTCTAGCTGTTTCAGATACAGGGAGTGCCATCCCAATGTCAAAAAAGATTGTGCAGCCGAAGTTGAGGAGATGGACAAATTAGTGAAATCAGCAGAGCAAGCATGCTTGTTACAAGCATGACTGATGGGTTGCTGTTTTCCTACAACTAATTTACCTTGCAAGCTGTTGTGCTTATGTGAGAGGTGTAAAAGTATGTATGCCATATGTGTGTTGTTTTTATGTCTTCCAGGCTTGTTTTCTCTTCCTTTTTTTTTTTTTTTTTTTGTTTAGTTAGAATCAGAATCAAATAATGTTTTGGTGAGGCATAGTCTTTAAGGCACTGCTCTGATTAGGGTCTTAATACTGAACTAGTTACTAATCTACTGTAATATGTTCTTTGATCGTATGGTAATAATATAATTGATTCTGTAAGAGTAGCTTTCATCTCCTTCAAACTTATTTCCAATTAACATATGGGAATCTGGTCGTTGGGGCAGATAAGGTTTAGCAAGTCATATCTACCGAACTTGATAGTTGACTGCTGTGGTATCTGAAATGACCTGTAGGCATGTGTGACACTTGAAAAGATTACCTCTGCATACAAAGAATTCCTTAGATTGGAAAATGCATTTGCCTTCTTTTTGTGTGGCCATAAAAACCTTGGAAAAACCCAATCATAGGTTAATTAAAAGCAGTGATGATTAAAGGTTAAAACAGTTTTATATCCTTGCATTAATTTTTGAGAGGCACCGGTTTTTTTTTATTTTTAGTGGAAATGGTTGTGTAATGCCGTACTTCAGTCACTGTCTTTTCTTTTCTTTTTTTGGTAGAAACAACTTGTTGATGTTGGGGTTAGTTAGGAAAAAAAAATGTGTCTTATTTAGTCACTGTCTTTCTATCAGTAATGAAAAAATATTTAGGAAAAAGGAACAAAAGAAAAGCACCACCACGTCCACGAGGGAGAAGGTATGAAAACCCTTGTAGGCTTGTAGGCTTGTACCAATGCCCTCCCCAAAAACAATAAAGAAGGGACAAAAAAACCTCCAACCTAACGCACCTTAAAAACCAACAACAAACATCCCTATCCATCCATACCTTGCTTGGTCAATGAATTCACCAAGTCGTGACCCAAATGTTAAACATGTTTATTTGAAGTGGTTGAATACAAGGAGTTAACAATGACACTTGACGTGCTTCGGTGAATGCCATGACGACACTCGAACTCTTTATCTTTTTAGAGAAAAAAAGGGGGATCTGATTAACCATTATCATATATAATATCAATAAAAGGACTAACCCCATTCCTTGTCATTCACTGCTTTGGTAGCTGATTACTGTAAAACTGATTTGATGAATGGCCAATAACATCGGATAGGCTGATTTTTGTAAGTTGGGGTCATTGGGCAACATCATGCCGCAAGTAGTGAATGCAAGCAGGGTCCCTTCCCATGGGGGTATTGACATCATTTCCCATTAATTAGGGCTCGCTGAAGATGAAAAGACAGTTGCACTTATGATCAATGTCCCTGACTAAATTGAACCATCTATTATGAGTCTGTTTAAAGCTTCCTTGAGTTGTACTTGTCCCACCACATCTACATACATATTGGCATTCAAATTGGGCAAAATGCATATTATTAAGTAAACACAGATGACGGTAGTCAAGTTCAAATTCACTGGATTATAGATATACATACTGGGGCGTTTTTCATCTGCATCTTTCTAGCTAATTCAAAGAGTACCCTCTAACTCCTCCAACATATGAAATTGTTGAGCTTTTGAGGCCCCCCTCTGGTTGCCATCTTAAAATCTCATCAGTAACTTCCAAACAGATGCAACTGCCAAACACAATTTGGGAGTTTTGCTTCAATGGGTTCAATCAAATACAAAACCCCGTCAGCTTAAACAGTAGAGAGAGTAATATTTTCTGGCTGAGGGAGCTATTTTGGCCCCTTCCAGCTGCCCCCATCACAAACATAGGGCAAAGGGTCATTAAATTGTTTGGTAGATGACACCATCAAATTGAGATAGCTCACATGGTCTCTGGACACATCTCACATGGAAAGGGGCCTCGTGCTCCACTGATGCTCTTTGACCCAACTAAGGCTACCACGTGCTAAGAAAACAACGTTGCACCCATTTGGATAAGAGTCAAAAGAACCCAACCCATCCCAGCATGGCCAATAATACATGGGCTTGTCTAATCTCAGTATTCTTCAATTCTCTTCCATAACCCCACAACCACATGGCCCAAAGAAATCATAATTATCTTTAATCACGTGAACAAGCAATGTTTATAGATCTTACACAATCACCCTCACCTGCTAGGTCTACAAAAATACTTACTTTTCCTGGAACAAAAGAATTTCTAAAATGGCAGAACGGCCTTTACCACTGGACAGCAGGGCCCAGCACCTGCTATCACAACAAACCCTGGGATGGGAGGGCCCCACCTTGAGTCTCTAAGCTATCATGATCAAGATGATCCACAGGGTCCAAGCAGGAATCATTTTTCCCAATCCACCTTTTGATAGTAAAGATCATTGGATAAAAAAATACATGGCCTGCATTTGGTAGTGGTGGAAGGTTGCACTTTAGATCCATCTCATTGAGAAAAAAAAAAAAAAAAACAAAGCTTCTCCTCAATTTCAATCATCTAAGATAACAATTACTTCTGCAACAGAGAAAGAGACAATGAATACATGAACAAATTATACAAGCATCTCATTTCAGCTAGTGAGAGTTCTTTTCACATGTTTGCATGAAACAAATGTATTTGATAATATAAGACTCATGCATCCATCTTTTCTTTCCAAGGGGACAAGACCTAAGAACTTTCAACTATCATGACCATCATGACCAAGGATTTCTAAATTTGAAGCTGATGAAAAACATCCCAATAACAAACCAAAAAAGTCCGATGATAACAGTAGAAGGGAAAAAAATTGCCTAAAGAGGATGGAAGTGAAGGGAAAACAAATAAACCTCCAACACCCTTCATGTGAGGATCATTTACAAACCTTAACAGCAACTCTCACAGATAGTCAGGGAAAGATCTCCAGATGATGCGTCAAGGTGTGTAAGTAAATGCCAGAGTCCAAAGTGAAAATGTAAAGAGACAACTGCTCCCAGATTCAATCTTGGTTCAGTGAAAAACAGAACTCAAGATATCCATGGGAGCTCTTCTTCTCTTGTCAATCCTCCATCCATATAACATAACTATGAACTAAGAAAGCTAGCATTTGTGCTTTCCACTTCCCAGTGTCAGCTCCAAATCTTCAACACCAATCTCATCATGAATCCTCTCCCCCTCCCAAGGTTTCACCCTGCCACTCTCAAATTCAAACTCTGAACCCCGACCCCTTTCTGCTGCTGACCCCCACCCAATTCCTCCAGGCAAGGCCCCAGATGGAGAATTCTGCTGCATGGCAGAATTGACAAGATTGAAGGTGGGGGACGTAGGAGCAGCCCCCGCAGGTGCAACCGTCTGGAAGTTGACCCACCTCCCCGAATCGACGGTGGAGGCATCGGACTCATCACATTCAGGTATAGTTGCAGGGGCAAAGAGGTGGCGGCGGGTGGGGCTAGAGGGCGCAGACGCAGCAAAGAGTGGGTGGCGGAAGGCAGCCATAGAGCCATTAGCGAGCGATTCCCAATCAGGTTTTAGCTTGGGGCCTCTGGAGGTGGGGGAGGATAATGGGGGAGTAACTGGGGCGCTGTTGGAGATTCGGAGAGGGGGGAGGGAGGAGGGAATTGTGGCGAGGTTCCGGAGGAAAGGGAGAAGATAGGAAGATGCATTGGCATCGAAATGGGAGGGGCTTGGAAAGGAAGATGATGAGGGGCTGGCATGGTATGAAGGAACTGGGCTTGGAAAGGAAGAAGACTGAGGGCTTGGTTGGTGTGATGAAGATGGAGTTATGTTTGTTGATGCCCCTGCAATTTCAGATTGAGGTGGTCTGCATCCCTGAGACAGTAAAAAATAAAAACTGAGGGTCTGTTAAAACGAGAAGTATAAAGTCATGATCTTGGTCTTTTGATTAAACGAATGGATTAAACAGCACACACTGCTCAATCAATGAAAACCCCATTTCTTGTTAGAGATAAGAGGATGTGATTTTTTTTTCTCTTTTTCTTTTTTTACACAAGTGTTGAAACAAAGCCAAATAAGGGAGTCTTGATCAGATCTGAAGCTTTCAGTGTGAAAGTGGATGATTCGTTTATTTTTCATGAGTTGAAATGAGGATAAACGGCATTCCATGACAGATCTAGGAAAGGTGTGGAGAAAAAAAAACAAAGCAAGATTCAGTGTAAAGGGGGAAAACCCCAAAGAGGAAAGAGGCATATGTTGCTAAAAATAATTAAGAAAAACTATGGAAGAAAACCTTAAATATCTGCATGATTTTGGGGCTTTCCTGTGGAAGCACAAGTACAGTACCAATAAAAACAGATGAAGTGATGTCCAGGTCAAGATGGGGAAAAAATCAACACCAGGGTCAGGTGGTTCTCAAGATCAAACCAAACAAAACTCTTTAAAAAAAAACTAGGAAGAGTGAAGTACACAAATTTTGACTAAAGCTTCAGCCATTTCCCTCTCAAAGACAATGCTAGATTTGAAAGGAGAGCCTTCATTCCAAAATGAGAACAAGTAAAGAACTACTATACTAGTAGAAAGCAAATAAATCCCCCCAAAAGCCACACATCAAAAGGGGCAAATTCAAAGAAAGATGAAACCTAGAAAAAGCAAAAAGATAAAACAAAATCCAAAAAACTCCAATTTCCATAACCCAAAAGAGATCTAATCAAATGCATCCATAAACCCAAATCCAAAATCAACACATGCAACCAATAACCCATAAACATAACAAAAACAAGCCCATCTCAAACAACACCCATCAAATCCCAGATAGACTAAAAAATGAGAAACAAAACAACAACAACAAAAGATATTTTACAACAAACCCACCAAAATGGAATACAGAAATGAAGAAATCCATGATACTACCTTCCGATAGGTGGTCCCATCTTCTTCAACGGCCCAGCCGGCTTCAGAACAGAGGGCTTTCAAGACCTCGTTGTTGTCGCAGTGCTTGGGTAGCTTGTAATTCCCCTGCGCCCTCAGACCAGAGTAGATCTTCGCTGCAATGGCCCTTCTTCGCCTCTCCCTCCTCTTATTGTTCTCTCTCTCCTTCCAGGTCGGCAGTCGACCCGACCCACCTCCTCCCGTCGTCATTCCAATCTCTCTCTACCACACTCTCTTCTCACTTCTTCTTCTCCTTATCTGGGATCTGGGTTTGGACAAAAACACCGATTTGCTATCTGGGGTTCTCTTCTTTTTCCTGTAGAAGATCTGGGAGAGATGATTGGGTTGTTTTTCCAACTTTCTTCCTGTCTTCTACTCTCTATTCCTCCTTACTAAACAGGTTTCGTAGAGAAGGTGATTTGGGTAGTGACTCCTTGGATTTTTAGGTAAAAAATCACTAGGTATTTGGTTCTGAATCCTTTATTCTTCTCTCTCTCTCAGAAGAACAAGAGAGAGAGAGAGAGAATTAGATAAAGAAGGCTACTTTTCTCTTTCTATCAGTTCTTCTGTGTGTGAGAGTTCTGCTGCCTCACGAGTAGTAAGCTTTCTTTATTGCAGAGAGGTGAGATTAGATTCTCTTTTTCATGAGAGAGAGAGAGAGAGAGAGAGAGAGTCTCTTTTTCATGAGAGAGGAGAGAGGAGAGAGGGGAGAGGATGGATAGAAAAACAGATGAAAATGAGGTGTGTTTGGATGTGCATACCAAATTACCAAATCATGGAGAGTGTGGAAGACTGA
Organism: Litsea cubeba; assembly: GCA_012931725.1. NCBI lineage: Eukaryota > Viridiplantae > Streptophyta > Magnoliopsida > Laurales > Lauraceae > Litsea > Litsea cubeba. Next base: position 10,374,246 of record CM022944.1, on the reverse strand, counting down.
GGAAATAATTGAGCTTGTGATGAATGGGAAAATGAGGCTGAGGTGGGCCATGTTTTTTGGACTTATGATGAGAAAGTGGGCCATGGTGTTTGGACGGAGGATGTGGGACATTTGGGGAGATTTTGAAGGTCTCAATCTATGGTTATTTTGAAGAAAAATTGACAACACAATACACTGAGGACAGGAACACGTGTACCCATTTCCCCAGGTCCCAACAGTCCAACACCACCCCACACGCCATATGAGACTACCTAGTGAGTCTACTAGACTAGCCGTCAAACCCAATCAGTTAGTTTTTTTGGACTCTAAAAATGATGGATGGGGATCCAGGTCCGGCTAAATTTGGTCTCATTTGCTCTTATTCACACTTTCTCCACTATTGAGAATTTGAGATGACCCAACAACACTTGGCATGTTTATGATTTGCAGTACTAATTGTGTCTTTGTAGAGATTAATTGAGTTTGATATTAGCTTCTGAATCAGTAAAGATTATAAGATTAATTGAGTTTGATATTAGCTTCTGATTCAGTAAAGATTATAAAATCATACTTAGTTATGCCCGTTTGATTGTAAGAGAATTCTAAATGCCGCCAGCTCTTACGGTAAATTTTTAAAGCTCAAGGCCTAGTACCATTTTGAATTCCAGAAGTTCAAAGTTAATGCTTCCTTCAATACTTGGATCTGTGTACTACAATATTGTTGTCCTCATCAAGTCACCTAGTATGTTAGAAATGTTTCAAAATAATACATGATTTTCAAATTTAACAAGCTCCTTAGAACTTGAAACGGAACCATTGCATTAGAAATCCAATGAAGCATACAAGAGTAATATAGAAACCTTACAATTGCCATGTGAGGAAGAATCTTGGGTGTGAAATGATAGTTCGAATTTCAGCAGTATATAAGATAGATTTTCGTCTTCGAAGATTTTCAAAGGGAGTTATGTGCATGAAGAAAGAGGAAGGTGAAAACGAGATTGCAAGGGATTAATAAGAGCAAGAGTTGGGGTAGGAAGAAAAGAAAAGGAGTTTGGTTAGTAGAGCTGGTGATGGGCTTGGGTCATGACTTTCTGAATGTATTTTTTTTTTATTCTTCTCTCTCTATCTCCCATTGGCACACTCTGTCCAATTCTCTGACCATCAATGCTTTAATAATGGATTAAATTATGATAGTTTGTTTATACTGTTAGGGAGAGGTACTTCATCGTTGAGCTAACATAGATTGGCATTTCTCACATTAGCTTGAAGTTCCAAACGTAGTCATTTTTCTCACCTGGTCATTGGCAACTTGCTATAGGCTGTTATAGGATTTCAACTTCTTATATAATATAAAGAGGGGGTTGCTAAGTGGCTAGGGTTCAATTCTTGGGCTCCTGTTCCTGCGGGAGCAGATTTCTTTTCTACGCCGGATTCTCTCATGGGTCCCGCCCCTTTGCTAGGTTAAGAAAATAAAAGACTTTATCTGCCAAATGTTGGCATATCTACATGACGAAGAAGATTTTAATTAATCACCCGGAAACTTAAAATTGAGTTTTTAATTCAATTCTAATTACCACTTTATACTCTATTTTATTTACACTCAGTTTTATGCAAGCATCTAAACCAAATTTAAAACTGAAGATTTGCCCTTTTCTTTTATAATCATAAAACAATGTATACTTGTCTATTTTTTTTCCCCTTTTTATGCCAAGTTGCAGAAATAAGGAAACCTGCCCCATTTAGGATCCATTCCTTCCTCCTGGGTGAAACTGTGGGCTGGTGTGCTATCCACAGCAACAGCAGCCACTGATTTCCAAAGTACACTAATCTTTGCCAATGTAAGATTGGTTAAAAAAATTCATGTAATCATTCCACCTCTGGCCTTTGCCAACAGCTGACTCCATCATGGTTGGATTAGGGGATCAAATATAATCCCTAGTGTGGGCCCCACTGGTCGACGTCCCTTCCTTAATGTGGGCCCCACGATGTGGAGAGCCTGGAAGGAAGGGAAACGAGTCTGCCTCCTGAAAGCGCCAACGGTCGAGATCAATGGATCTGACACGAACCTCTTTTCTCCCTGTGCGTTTACCTCACCCCAAGGCATCACATTCACGTGAAAGTGATTCCCCCCATCTCTGACTCGCTCATCCCAAACACACCACCTTTGACCATAAATCTTGGAGTGTGATGTGAGTTACTCTTTCTTTTTTATTCTTAAAATGACCTCCAAGACTCATCTAATAACGCTTGTGCTCCTCAAAGAGTACAAAACAGATCTATTCAGTGATAAGGGCAGTGGACCCCACCCTTGATAGGTAGGGTCCATGAGCTTGAAAGGGCCCACACCATGTAAATTATAAATGACCTGTTCTATGATTTGATCAAGGATGGCTTGAACAGATTTTGATGCCACTTTACCGACAAGTGTTATCATCAGATGGGCCATCCCATTCCTTTTTAAGGACCGCCCACAAGGTTCAACAAGGATCCCACAATGATTGACCCAACAAGGGCCCCACCATGATCCGGACTATGTTGGACTGGTCTACTGAGTGGTGGGACTTGGGTCTTCCAAGACTACATACTACATACACATTGCTCCAGTCCAAGTGAATGGGACAGAGGTAGAGGCATCTTTTTGTCGGATTTACACTGCACTGTACTACACCGTAGACGTCGACTGCCATTAGAACCTATTTTATCTTAATAAATTGATGAAGTGGATGTCTTTCACATAATAGATAAACCTTTCATATTTGATAGCTATATTTTGGAACCGTTTGTTTGCATGAAATTGTATTCGGGAGTGATTGTTAAAAAAAGATGAGGATTTAGAACGTTTCAAGTTTAGCAATTGTGAATCTTTATTGGTTTGGGACAATTCCGACAACATCCCATACGATTTGAAAATCTTTAATTTTATGAATTGACACACAAATACCAATTTTCTCACTTATACTGCTAATACATACGGTTATCGATGTGAAATCATCAACTATATTAAAAATGCTTAGTGAATGAACCTCAAATATGTGCTGATGAAAATCCTTTAAATTTATAAATTCCACACCAGTTACCAAGCAAGCCTTGGAGTTTCTAAAAGTGGTTATTTGAAAAAAAAAAAAAAAAAAAAACAAAGATAGAAAATTAATCATCAAACTATCTCCCCAAATGGTGTATCCCTAGAGACAGCAACGTTAATGCTCATCGATTGGCTAATGTGGGATTTTGATTAAGCCTTCAATGATTTGTATGGGCTAGATTCTGGAAGGCTTCCGTTGTAGTTTTTTCTTACTTGTTTTGGGTCCTTGGCATTAATGATAGTTACTTTTTAAAAATTAAAAAAACTCCCATATAATTTTTTTAAGAAATGCAATTCTAGAAGCTGTCATTTAAAAAAGCAAAGATAAAGAAAAACCACCGTTAGATAATCTCTCTTAAATGGAAAATAAATCAATGGAGAAGTGAAAGGATCGCAGATCCATCACCCAATCCAATAGTCTTGTTATAATTCAATTAGATGGAAAAGATGGGCCCTTATTATTGAATCTTTTCTCACATTAAGAACTCGTACTCACGCATTCTCATACACCCATCCATATCCCTTACCAGCTTAGAATTTTATAATAATAGAGTTGGTCATTTTATTAGATGAATGGAGGTAAATCTTCTTGTAAAGAAAATAGAGTTGGTCATTTTATTAGATGAATGGAGGTAAATCTTCTTGTAAAGAAAATAGAGTTGGTCATTTGATCAGAGTGATACCACACCTCTTATCAGCATTCAGTTCTGATGAGTCAGGCCCAAGTGGCCTAGAATATGATGAGCCAGATCCAAATCCACCAGGGAAGCCCAGGTCCAGATCCACGGAGTGACCAAGTCAAGGCAGGCATCTACGTCGCTTTGGAAGCAGTCCCGCTTCTACCAAATCTCGCGAAGAAACTCTCACCTGCCCTCCACCTTGCTCGTTCCTCGAGGACACGTCTGAGGCTCCAGGCCCTCCGCCTTGCTCGTTCCTCGAGGACACGTCTGAGGCTCCAGGCTCCAGAGAGACGTTGCTTTATTTTTGAATCCCATCTGTTGGGGAAGTGTTATAAATTCAGGGTCTCCTCATCACTTGAGGGGCAATGATAAAAATATTATTCACCTCTCTCTCGCTTGTAATCCATCTTACCAATCAAAGATCACCATATTCAAAGTGGACGTAGGTCATACAGACCGAACCACTATAAGTTCCCTCTCTCTCTCTCATTTACTCACCTAGCATTTATTACTCGACCGGTGGTGTCCGAAAACCTATTTTTGGCATCATCAAGTTCTATGGGCTTTTTTCTTTCTTTTTCATTGATACATATGCATAACAGTTATGTATGATTTTATTTATTTACACTCATTTACACATCATATATTTAATGAAATACAAAAATAGTGTATAAATAAAGTTATTTCTATATAAAAAGCTACATACTTAAAGAGATACAAGAGCATTACACACCTGCTTCATTAAAAGGGCACTAGGTGATGCATTTGACAAGTTGTTGTTTCAAATCCTGTCATCGTTTTTTACTTTTTACCACTCTCATGGACTTCAATTTTGATTAGAATCATTCAAAATTTTTATTGACCCATCAACTCCTAAAATATTTATTTTATCTCTTAAATTTGTATAGCGTTTGAGACAATGAGAATTCTTGATATATTTACTTATGTAAAATTGGTACTTCCAAACAAGCATATTAATGTGCTTCACGCGTGTAAATTTTATATAAGCAAAACGCACATATACAATATTTTAAAAGAGAAAGTCCCAATAGGCCCCTAAACTCAAAAGTAATAGAAGTTGGATCACTGTCAAATTGATGTTAATTTATGGGATCGGACAAATCATAGAAGGACAATTTTCTAAAGTGTTTTGGAATTTGTTAATTTAGGTGGGTTGCCATCATCATCATCGTCATCGTCGTAAAAGTATTGTCCTCACCAATGGCGGACCCAGGATTTTTATTATTTGGGTGGGGCAAACAATGGTCAACTAAAAAAGTGCACAATATTTTTTGCTAGACTTTTTTCACATTAATACTATAACCAACGTCGTACAGTTCTCTCATCAAAAGTCATCTCAACTCTAAGACGAAGTCTTTTACTATTGTCTTCGATGGTTTTTAACTTCAAAATAGTATATACACATTTTTCTTTAGAAAATGTCAAACTCACGTGGAACTCAACTATGCACGAAAGTTATTGGAGACATGACAATGAAAATGTTAGAATATTAATTAGAAGTACCAAAAAGTATTACATGGATAAAAAATGATTATAACATAAATTTTAGATACTCAAATAACCAAACTTACACTATCCTGTTTCACTCAAATTTATATGTCAAAATCAATGCTTAATGGAGATCATTGCAAATTCAAAGTGTAGTAGGTGTGTCCAAATTAAAGGTGAGTAAGTGTGTGGAAAAAAAAAAAACTAAATACAAGAACATTTCGTATTCAAAACTTTTGCGACAGTGGACACCCATCATTCCCCTTTTCACTTCATCGATCCCTCCAACTTTTTGATAACAGGAGTGAAGTTCCATCTTTGAATCATAGTGGGGGGTAGGAAGCCAAGGTAATTTAGAACATCAAGTTTAACATACCTTTATCAAATTAGTTATTCCTCAATCCCTGCATAGGAATCAATTCGGCGACACATTTCTAATGACCGGAAAAGATCCACTAATAAATAACCCACAATTATGGGCTGATATTCAAGTATCAAATAATCCAATTCAATTATGCATAGAAGTGACAGAATCTTATTTAGAAAAAAAAAATGGAGAATGCAATAGCATCTACACACAACCCTAACAACCAAATAACGAGAGTGGATTTGGTCGTCTTTGGATTTGTAGACACGCTAAGATTTGGTGATTTAGGACTTAGGTTTTGGATTGAAAATTGGGGTTTAGGATTTGGAGATCAGGGGTTCAGATTTAGGTACGGAGTAATTAAGATTATACTAGATCAGGGGAGAGAGAGAGACATGATTCAATTATTTAAAGTTATTTGGATATAGAGAAACTAACTACAAAAGAGGTTCAACAAATGAGGTCTTGAAGATGCAGCAGTCTGCACAGAGATTGGCAACGAGGAGTTAGATCGGTGTAACACAAAGATTAACTTAAACTCTCGAATTAAAGAAGATGTCGAAGAGAATAAGGAGTATTTTCTTTTCCGCATGTGGGGCAATTGTTTATTGTTTTAACATATGTGTTTCGGACATGAGGTGATTGTGTAATGTTTAGACAAATTTGTATGGGGGTATGGTTGAGGGGCCCATTTAAATCAATGCAGATTTTAAAATCAATCTGCTGCTCATCAAAGCCTGGGTCCGCCCCGGGTCCCCACTATGTTGGGTTGGAAAAAATAAGAAATAAAATTATTACCCTATTTTTGTCAAGACTAACCCTTTCTGTTTTTGGAAGGAAACAAACAAAACAGTAGTGGACAAACATCAGCTCGCTCTGCGGGCCCCACCTAGAGCAGATGATAAAAGATAGTTTTCGACGCTCAGGACGAGAAAACTGAAATTTGCAGACTTGCAGTCGGCTCCGCACGTGCAACAAACAGGACACGTGTTGCACTCGTGGAATGGAGTGAATGTGTGTAGGGGACCACGCACTCGTGTCGAGTCGTAGTCGATTCGGCGTATTTGGCGGGAGGGGCTCGATCTGTCAGAACTGGCACGTGCAATTTGGCCCCCACCTTCAGGCCTTTGCCATTGATGGTTCGGCTTTCGACGGAACTATTGAATTTCTCGGCAAATCACGGCTCGAATAGAGTGCTGCCTGCTGGTGGCATGCAATTTTTTAATTTTTAAATATAAGGAATTTATTTTTTTCTTTTTATTACATTCTTACCCTTTTATGAAATGGCCAAAATATTTATTATCCCACAAAAATTCAAAACATATTCTCTTTTTACACAAAATCTCATATTATTTCCTAAAAGATTCTCCCATCATTTTCACTCTCCACTTCATCTTCCTTGGGCAATAGACAAAATGTTGTCTTGATTTTGGGGTGTACCTTGATCAAATTGAAATCGATTTTAGGGTTTGAAAGAGGAAAAAACATGTTTTAGGGAGATGAAGTAGAGAATACCGTTAATGCAAAGAAAATACATGTTTCAGGGAGATGATCGAAGATGAGAAGATTTCGTTCATCACTCTCCACGTCATCAAGACCCTATTCTCTTTTGTTAATTTATTTCTCGCCTAGAACGAGTTGTAGGTTCCCGATATGTACGGTCTTTCGGGTCCGAACATATGCCATATGTTCGGATGTATAGTTCCAAACATAATGCATTTGTTCGGACCTATACTTCCGAACACCTGTGTGTGGGAAAAAAGAGGGAAATGGAGGAATTGGTAGTTTGAAAAATTTTGGTGCGTGTGGAAAGAACTAATGTAATTTTTAAATTATAATAATGTGTGTAGAGGGAATTTGTGTGAAAAAAGTAAAAATCCGTGTGCCAGTAGAATTTCCCTTCGAATATATTTCGCTTCCAATATTGCCCTTAACTATGACAAAAATGTCAAATTTCTTTTCTTATTTCGATTGTTAAGTGTGTTAACCCATGATATTTAAAAAAAAAAATTTACCGAAAAATCATGTTAGATGTAGGTGCATAAAAAGGCCGTCATAGTATCTCACTTTCTCTTTAACAATAAAGTCGCTTTAATCATTTTTTACTTTTTTCTTGAGCGATAATAGTGTCGCTTATTTTAATTGAGGAAGAATAATAGACAAGTGACAATATCATCCGTCACATGAAAATAAAAACGGGCGAGAGGCCATTTAATGTTAGAATGGATTTGATCTATAAGGGCATTTTTGATATACTGGACATCTAAGGTAATTTTTTCGATAACTTTCTCCTTTTTTCACTTTTTTTCTTAGGAGAAATATTAGATTTTCCAATGCTGCAATTCTTTTAGATTGTAAAAATTCAAAAGGTCTTTGTTGGGAGGATTCTAAATATTTTAAATTATTTTTTCATATATGGAAAAAAATCTCAAATCTGAATTCAATGTATTAGACCTATTTGTTTGCGTAAAAGGCATATGATTTAAATCTGTAAGAATCCATGCCACAAACAGTTAAAAATGAAGAGCAAAGTGAATGTATGAAACAATGTATAAAATTTGACTATGTATCTCCTCTTTAATGAAAGTAGAGTCAAGAAAAGATGAAAAATGAATTCCATCTACATATATCTTTTATACTTTTCAACTTTCACCTTTTTAATAATCCAATAAAACACGTTTGAAAATAGATTCCCGTATGTTAAATTTCTATATAATTTAATGCAAACAAGTATATATACCCAAAGAATTCTCAAGGATGTAAATGTGTGCGTGGGTGATTGGGTGCTTAAGTATTTGCCAAGGAAAATAAAAACAAAGAGCTCCCAATTATTCTAAAATTGTTAGGACTAATGTGAAATGTGAAATTGGGCAACCACTATGGTCTTGTGTAATCTCTAATCACAAACCCAAATGACTTTTGGGCTGAGTTCCATAGCTAATTAGGATACGTCCATCAAGGGTATTTTTATACATGCAAATTACATAAAACAGAAACTGCACAGAACTTTGTCTAAGGCAAGTAAGGAAATAGGCACTTCAGGTAGAGATGCAGGTCTTATGCACCTTTGCAAATTGGTGAGATAGATGGAAGTGCTTCAATTTTTCTTTCTATACATTTCTTCTTCTTCTTCTTCTAATTCACTGAACTATCCAAGTCCATGGGTTGACCATCTTATCTCTCTCTTTTTATTTTGATTTTGATGGGTGATTGGGGATCAGATCTCAGACCTATAGCTAGTTCACACATGGCCAGGGTTTGCAAGTTGGAACCAAATAATCTCATGACCCGTTTGTATTTGAAGATTTCATCAGATTTCAGAATCCTTGACAAAAATATCTTAAAAGATGCTATGACCTTTAGTTCCATTTCGAATCTACTGAAATCCTGATGCATGCGTAAGAGTAGACATTGATAATTTTCCTATTGCATGTTGAACATAAAAAGTAGAGCAATCGAGTCGGGTCCGTGGTGGATTTGATCTACACCCATGGTTTTTTCCTCCCATAATAGAACACATTACTCATTTTTTCATTTTTGCTAACGGAGGGTTCCAATCCTTTGTGAAAGACTAATCCTTTGGGGTCCAGAGAGAAGCCGGGTAAAATCCTTGTGGCCTCTGCACAAAATCTTCGGTTCGTGAAGATAAGGGAACTAGGATCGATACCAAGACCTCTAGCTCCGGAAGAGGGAGAAACCATGATCCTGACCACTCAGCCAACCTCTTGAAATTAGAACACATTACTCCTTGTGAGTCTTAACTTATTGAACCCTAGCCCAACTTCAATAAAACCAAACCTAATCATGACCCAGCTCCACTCAAGCTCCCAAGTATATTACAGTGTAATACCACATTTGATAATATCAATTTAGTATATATTTATTGTAATATTTTGTAGTAGTAATAATAATAAAATGTATGTTATATTTAGCAACAGCTATACGGTAACTTAGCACTTGTATAAGCCTGTACCGTTCCCCTTCAATGATGAAACTCAAGGGAATTGAAGGGTTTGAAAGGTCTTTCTATTATTTTATTGTCTGCAAACTTGAATGAGTTTAGTTGTTGAATTTAATATAATATCAGAGTGAATCAATCATAAGTTCTAGTCCCAAGAGAAAAGAAAGATTTGGCACCAAAATGTGTACATCATCAAAAGTGTGCTGACTTGCTAGAGGACTTGAACTCATCACTTTAATACATATATACACTCGTCCCAAGCTAGTTGAGCTACAACCTGAGATGCCTAGCGTTCATTATTTTTTGATAGAAAAAGTAAGTCTTTTTCCACCCGCTTAACGTTATAGTATCATTCCATGTGCGGGTGATCTAGAAAAGTGTAAGTCTTCTTCCACCGGCTTAACGTTACAGTATCATTGCATGTGCGGGTGATCTAGAAAAGTGAGTAGATTTTTTGGAACCAAATAAGGGGACTACAGCCATGAGAGACCAAACATATGCGAGAGGAAATTCCAATATACCAAGTAGAAGATAAATTGCAACCGCAGGAGAGAGGACTAATAATTAAATCCTAGGTAGTTGGGTGAAAAACGAAATATCACTAATAATGCAATTTGGATTTGTGTTTTATGGATTCCATGTACGAAGTAACAATTTGAGAACACAAGAATTTATGGATCAATAACTGCTAATGAAATTTATGTTATATTTAACTTTATATATATCTAATAAAATGTTAATTTGATTATGCATTTGCTGGTTAACCCGTTGATATCAATCATCGCGGAGGGTGTCATGTGGCTGGTCGCACGAATGATTGTCACTGTGGTAGTGAACTAGAGGCTGCCACGTGACAATGATCTCTTCTTTTAGTGGTGTTATTGCAAGTGCATTATGTCTCTATATTGTTGCTGTGCGGCACTGAATGCTGCCACATACCATGGATACTAGAATAAAAAATGTAGGCCCTAGGGATAGGGACTAATTATTTGAAAGATTTTTCAAAGATTTAAAACTCTCACTCTGCATTATCACTTTTGGCTTTTAAAGTTTTTTTTTTTTTAATTCCAACTTGAGCATTTGAACCTAGGGGATTTTATCGGTAAAATTTTGAAATATCGCCATATATCCCAATAGGATTTGGTAATTTATGCAGTATCAATTGGGTCCGTGAGCACTATTTGGATTTTTTTTAAAGCATGGGATAAGTGACGCTAGCGTCACTGAGTTTCTGACGACAGTGAGGGTTTTCGTCTTCTTCATCTCTTCCTTCCTTCCCTTTCTTCCTCTCTTCATTCCTTTCTCTTTCAATTGCTCCAGGAGCTTCTGTAAATTTTCTTTAATGAGTTTCATGAGAATGGTGTAGTTCCCATGTCCCAACTGCGGAAGGGGTTTTTTTTTTTCTTTTCCCACCTGACCCATCGTTGACCCCCACCTCCATCACCGACACTAATCACACTCTTCCCGACCCCTCTCATCGAGACCCCTCAATCCCAGAGACGTCGCAAAAAAAAAAAAAAAAGATATCTCGGTTTGCTTGATTTGGGCTCTTGGTTGAGACCAGAACAAATTCTATTGTTTGGTGCTTGATGGATGAATAAGGATCTGATCTCCACCGGAATAGAGATGGGGGGGGGGGGGGGGGGGGGGGGGTGTTCAGAGATCGGGTATGGTTGGGGTTCATCGGAGATGAAAAAGGTGGGGTGCTTTTTTTCGCACCCAAGTTCAAAAATCCTTTAATCATGCTCTGTTTCACATCTTAATAGCTAAAAAAACTACTATAAATGGCAATCCAACCCATCATCGATCTTCCAAAGAAAGGGAAGGGAGAACCTCTGCCACCGAAACAAGGTCGAATCCAAGCCAGCACGGCTGAGGGACTCGAACAGAGAGGAGCTTTTGGACGTCCACGTTGTTCTCCGCCAAAACCGGGCCCGGAGGAGGAGACTTTGTGTGATATCTTCTGAGATCTTTAGTTGGGAGGATTTGTCCGGGAGGGGAGCTTCTCCTAAGACCAAACAACGTGTTTCTGAGAATGGAAAACAACACTTCCAAGGGCTTCCACAATCAACAATTGTCGTGCAGCTATCGTCACCGACTTCCATGGGTGCGAAGGAGGGGAGGTTTTAGTGACGATAACGTCACTCAAAGAAATATTTCTTTGAGTGACGTTATCGTCAGTGGGAATAAAAAATAAAAAAATAGAAATGTGGCGGGAAGACTCAATCAGTGCCCACATTTTGGCTAGGACCTATAAGGATAAATGCCTATATTTTGGGATTTTTTCAGTAAAATCCTCTTGAACCTATATAGTTTTTTTTTTTTTTTTTTTTTTTTTTTTTTTTTTTTTATTATGGAGGGTGCCCTGTTCTTTGGACCAAAATAATTTCTACGGGCTAAAAAGAAGTCAGGTAAATTTACTCTAGCCCCTGTGCAGTTTCCAACCCTCAATTTCAACCAACTTAGATGTTAAGGAGTGAGCTCAATTTAGAAATAAATATTTAAAATTATTTATAAGCGTGTACTAACGCCTCCATATTCTGGTAGGAATGATTATCACAAAAATACCTCAAATCATTAAAAAAAAATAAAAAATTCAGCATTTGAAAAAGCTGCAAATCATACATTGGGACTGGCACGTGCCGTTTCGAACGGCAGGCAAAATGGCAGCAGCGGATTCGCACGTGCGGGATGGCAGCGACAGAGAGATGCCTCGTAACTCTAAGGTTGCTTTCACACGTGCAAAAGCGTGGAGAAGTGGAGCGTCCTCGGATGGCGTTTTGATCGCTTTTATTTATTGGGCAAAACAATGGGAGTTGGCACGTGAGCGGCTCAAAATTAAATAAAATTCAATGCAAACCATTGAATGGACGACTTGCATTCCACTTTAATTATTATTTCACTGTTGGTTCGGTTGAGTGCTAATCAAGAAATTTATTTTGCAGCCGACACACAACAAATGCAGGTGACTTCTTATATTCTCTCCTTCACTAAAAAAAAAAACACCCATCCATTTCCATTTTCATTAATTCAACCCTGAACTCATATTAAAGGAAGAGGATTTCTATAGGTGCATGTAAGGGGCTAATTTTTCTTTTCTTTTTTTATTTATTTATTTTACTTAGGAGGTTGACCCAGTCCTTTACAAGAGAAGTAGACCTCGGGTGAGATAAGAGAGTCATATGATGAAATAGACCTCAATTGAAGTAAGTATTTTGGGCGGAGACCAGCCTTTAAAAGTACCTTTTTTTTCTAAAATATATATATATATATATATAATTGTATTACCCTCCAAACCCACCAAAACTCCATAAGTCCAGAAATAAGCCCAAATCCAGCCTGAGGGTTGGGCATTAGTCCTTGAGAACCCATAAATACCAATAGAAGAGCTAGCAAATCAGAAGTTTAGTTGTGATGTGGGCTATAGAGATTAGGAAGGCTTTAATACATAATAGCTTCCATCCATGAGACAATATACAGTAGGGAGAATTTTAAAAAAGTCCTCAAGTTTCGGCCTTATTTCAAAAAAGGATATAAGTTTTAAAACTTTTCAAATTAGTCCCTAAGTCTTTCAGAAAATTTTCAATTAAGAACATCCATCTATTTAAAGTTATTTTTCGGCAACTTTTTTCCTTTTTTTTAAATACCCAAATTATCCTTCATTGTAATAAAACTCTCCTTCACTTCCTCTATATTCTCCTCGTTTCCCTTGCCGGTGTCCTCACGATGATCGAGGACACCCAGTATTCCTACAACGATTGGCTTGTAGTAGCTACCGAAACCATGTCACGGCTTTATATGAAGGGTAATTTGGGTATTTTTAAAATACTGAGGGAAAAAGTCACCAGAAAATACCTTTAAATGGCCGGATATCCTTAATTAAAAATTTACTGAAAAGTTTAGGACTAATTTAAAAAAGTTTCAAAACTTATATCCTTTTTTAAAATAAAATAAAAACTTAAAAGCCATATTTGAAAATTTCCCAATACAGTATTGGCAACCCCAATTTCTTTTTCTACAGAAGTCTTTCATATTCCAACTTTGCCTTCCACAAGTGATAGATGATGCTGAGTTGCTGACAGACCCATTGTTTGACTATCCCTACCGGTTGTTTTACCAAGTGAAGGATTCTTAAGCCGGCCGGAATCATGGACGCCATGACCCATACGTCATCACTGAGGTCAACTAAACCCCTTTTGATCATAGTTATTCCCATCATAAGATTGATTAAGTCTAACACACACTATTTCGGCTTTTTTTTCTTCTTCTTACCTTGTGTTTTTAGAGTTAATCAATTTAACAGTGGGTATAACTCTCATCGGAGCAAAAATCTTTTTTTTTTTTCCCTCTTATAATGGAATAAGGTAGGATGGTCATTTTCAACTGTTTGAAACTTTGAATTATATATATGAGCCCTCCTATTTGTGGACTACCCATAAAAAATCAGGATATTGAGCACTTTTAGCTGCCTTTCTAATTAGACCAGCAGGATAAGTGGATGGGTAATTAGAGATGTAAATGCATCTGGTCCAGTACAGGTTTACGTTGGAGCCAAACCCGGAGCTGAGCTGCACCAATAAAATGTCCAGCTCCAATGGAACTGGCTGAACCTGGACCATACTCAGGGCCCAACTCAAGACTTAGACATATATCCGCATTGATCCCGTGTGACTTTAATTGGCAGCACGTGTAAAATGGTTTGGCTGGATGGGCCAGCAGATCCAGTGGAAAGTAAGAAAGTCATATCTTCTTCATATTTGATGGCAATATAAGATGGATAGTAGGTTGGATCCAATTGACCCATGGCTGGCTGGAATGGAAGGCTCCATGTCTGTAAGACACAATTGCATCCATGCTCTTTATTTATGGACTGGGAGGTCAAAATATGAAAACAATCTAAACCATATATCTTTTTTATTTATTTTTATGACCTCTCTTAGCCCTTAGATCAGTTAGAATTTCTTGGCAAGCAGAAGATAGTTCAGTAAATGCTAATACAAGGACTTTAATGGGGGTCAGAGTTGGATGATTATAAATGGGCCAAAAGCCAAAGCTCCCCATTGCAAATGCAAAAAACTATAAACCTTGACCTTATGATACATTGCACTTAAAACACTTAAATTTCTTTGAACTAATAATGGCCATCTAGTTACCAGTGCAAATCTGACCTTACTCTATACTATCAAACAAATGGGACTCCAAGAAAACGATACAATCTCAACTTCCTAGAAGTTATTCAAGTTGAGAACAAAATTTTATCTCAATTCAAATTGGAAGTTCCTGAAATTGGGTAAATTTGCTATCTAGAGTAGTAATGTAAATTTTATCTTTCTGGGGCACACCAAGATTCCACAAGAAGGGTGAGTGGAGCCCACATGATTTTATTAATTTAAGCAGACCCTACCAAATGGACTGTGAAGATAAAATAGTGATATTACTTTAGTTGTGGGTTGAGAGGATTACAACGCCTACCACCAGTTAAATATTTCCTCTTTAATAATCAAATAAATCTAATCATTTAAAAAAAAAAAACCCAAAAATTTCCAAATTTGTAATGTCGTCCTAAGCTAGATTTATCATGTTCATCACATTCCAAAAAAATATAAATAGTGCAAGAGCACATGTATTTCAAGAAACTGGCAATTGTTTGAAATCAAAATAAACTGTCTGGAACCAACAATATCACAATGAATCCACAATAAATAGAGATAAGTTACAGAAGAAAAACCCCAATAATCAAACACCACAATTTCATGGAATTGGCCCCCTTCCAAGTCATGGGCCAAAAGACCAAATATAATATTTGCAGCATCATCAAATGCTCTACATGCATCTCGGAAAGGAGGTCTGACCTACATACCCTCCCGCCATTGCCCTTCTCACATTAGATTCAAACATCTTTGGATTGTCCCTCAGCACTGCAGCCGCTTCATGATTCAACGGATCCTCGTGATTGGGTTCCTGACACAAAAAAGGAAATTTCTTCAGTATGTCATGTGGGGGATCCATCAAACCTGCTGGAGGTCTTTTGCACGATCACTCCAAGTTCAAACATTAGTTAGCAAATATTTTGAGCTGCTTGAGTTGGAGCATCTATAAATGTACCCGTAAATAAAATCCAGAAACCATGTCACGGTGTAGTAGTAGTAGTAGAAACTATAAAAAAAATGCGTCTCTGAACAATGCAATTTCTCCATACCGTGAACAGATAATTCAAGCCATATATGATGGTATTTATGTTAAGGACAGGCTTCCAATCTTCACGCAAAATGTTGAGGCAGACATTTCCATCCAAGTCAATATTAGGATGGTAAACCTGCAGTAGACAAAATACAGCATTCATAAATGAATACAGGTTGTTTTATTCATAATTAAGAGACCCTAGATTAAATTAAAGATGCATACCTTAGTCTTACATTTGACCTTTGGCGCCTCATGAGGATAGATAGAAGGGACTTGAAAAGTAAACACAAAAGTACCACCTCTAAAAGGAGAACAGCAAAATCAATTACAATGATCACGATAATTGGAAAGGCCAGACAATGACATGAAAGGTTTCAAAGAACAAATCTCCTTAGCATGTGTTGAAAGAAACAAGTGAATGAGAGGAGAAATAAGATTAGAACAATGCAGCTTTAAAATATGTTGGTGTTTAGTGAGAATCACTTACCGATAATACCCTTCATCAGGCCGAATAGTAACCTCAAAGTACATCAGATCATCTTTGCCATTAGGGAATGAAATGCCAATACTTTTGGGTAGGTTCAGCTCACTAATATCTAGAAAATAATAAACACAAAATATCACAGGAGTCCTGAGCTGCATTAACATATAATACTATAAAACAGAACACTTGACTATCTAAGATATGAAAGAGAAGCCAAAATAGGTAAAAATGCATCAAAAAGTGCTTCATGATTTTGGATACTATTCACTTTGGAAGATTTTTCAGATTCCAACCAGCATAAAGAAACCCCAAAACATTATCAGTTTAAGTTTTTTAGTGCCAGACACTTTTTTTTCTAAAATATCATGAGAAATAGGGAGATTTTGCAGCAATATCATGAGATTTTGCCTTTTCCCTTTCAAACACCCTTTAGCTCTTGGATCAAAGTTCACGCAGCATAAGCTTGCTGGTGATCTCTCTCTCTCTCTCTCTCTCTATATATATATATATATATATATATATATGGACAAGGCTCTCCTAAGCTCAAGCTTAGGATAAAATTTCGTAAGCTCATGCTTGTGGGGCCGACCCTTGGTCCATCCAAATGGACGAACTGCACATCACCACTAACTTTCGGTCAGATTTGAATTTACCGGACCATTGAATCGACCGTGTACCGATCCGAATGGACTATTGACCATTAAACTTTTGGTGGGGACCAAATGGAGATGTAGAAATCACGGTTGGGGCTATTTTTTTTGCAAAGAGGAGGGCCCTAGGGACTCCTTGAAATCCCCCTCATCCCCATCCCCATCCCCATGTGAGTCCCTAAGTGGGCACCACACACTTGAGCTTATCTTATCCTAAGCTTAAGTTTAGGAGAGCTGCCCTATATATGAATTGCCCGAGGGAGCACTATCGTGATTAATGCCGAAATACAAATGGAGCAAGCCAATTCTTTGGTTGGAGTGTTCATAAGGCTTAAAAACTTGGACTCGGCAAGCCAGTTGGTCACTCTTGCGTCCAGTCGAGTAGGCCCAAGTCGGATCAAGTTGTCCCTAGGCCCATAAACCTTGCAAAGAAACCCTTCACAATGGGACTCGGCTGACTTAACTGACTCAGAATCCAACATGGGTAGCTTGCAAATCACAATCGGACTCGGCTGAGTCGCAATGGGATTGGGGGACTCGGAACCCAACTTAACTCGGTTGGGACCGAGCTCAAGTTGAGTCAAACTCGGCTGAATTTTAAAACCATGGTGTGCTGAGAAACTGTTGGTGTAATACTATACATAATATCAGAGTATAATGAGTATCTATGATGCTAATCATTTAAATATTATTAATTTATTTAGTGGGAAGTTGATGAGTTTAAGGGCATTTTAGTTATTTTTTCTTATTTTTGAACAATCAGGGATAAAAAAAAGTCTATGGTAGGTTTAGATGGTTGAAACTTGTTCTAGGGCTATTCTTAGTGAGAAATTCACGCATACAGAAAAGTTTTCACATTGAATTCTAATTGTGTTTAAAGAAAGAACTTCCATGGTGGAATTGATTTTCTCCATTGTTTATTGCATGGGATGTGTGAATCTTGGCCGGATTGGTATGGTACAAGTTGTGTTTGTGGATTTTGAAAATCTTTTGTAACTATTAAAACCCTATATTGTCAATGTTGTTGTCCAAACTCTGCCAGAGTTTTTGCACTGCATCAGATTTGGTATCTCAAAAGCTCAGGTTCGAAGCAGAACCTGAATCTGCCCCGGGTAGTAATTAATCAAATTGCAATTTTACAGGTCTGCAATTCACAAGAGTTGCAAAAAGGAGTTGATGATCCTGCAAATAGCCGTTTGAAAGCAATTGGATTCTGAATTCGAATCCCTCACAGCCTTTCCAACTGTAGCAACAGAATAATACAATATAAAAAGAAAAACTACACATGAAACATTAGTCTGTTACTAAAATAAACTGAATGGAATATCACAGCAGCAGTCAACTGACTGATTTTTAATAGAAACCTCAAATTCCCTCACTTCATTTCAACTATCATCTAAAATCTCAAACCATTTTTTTTTATATAAATGATGACAATGTAATGTATTGCTCAAAGAATCTAAAATCTCAAACCTCATACCAATTCCCAAATCATACTTAAATTAAAATATTTAAATTTCAAACTAAGACAGCAGAAACCAACAAAAGTAGACAAGTGAGACTCAGGGGCATACTGTTTGGACAAGCAGTGGTCCCATAAGATTCAGTTCGGCCTGTGCAGTCATATAATCCTGCTCCATTGGGCCTGTAAAGGTCTGGTCCTGCTAGACTGAACCTGTGCAATGCCTAGGCCTGGTTCGTCTGGGCCCGATGGCCTGAGGCTTGGCTGAGTCTGATGGAACTGGACTGAACTCAAGGGCCGGATTTGCATCACAGACTCACCTTGTCAAAAACAATTTTCCCCAGCAAGGAGATACTAGCAGCAACCCAAAAGTGGAAGGGGACTGGCTTCTAAGGTTGTCTGTGCAGCCAACCTCAGAGCTCCTCACAGAAGCAGATTTTGAGTTCATGCCGTTGCAGCCACCAGGACACTCCACATAGATGCTTATTCGATATGTTTAGTCTCCAGTTTGTTTCCTTTGTTGTTCGTCTATTAGTTTGGTACTTTGTAAGATGCTTTATTTTGTAATGCATCACCCATTTTAGCTAGAAAAAGTTTGTTGCTACTTTTTTTTTTTTAGAAAAAAAGAGTGCATCCTCATGTATTCAAAAAAGGGCTTGAAGCTTGAAGCAAAAGTGTTAATTGATTTATTTCCATTCATTCTATAATTTTAGAAGTTATAACATAATTGATTCATTTCGATTCATTCATTTGTTCCGTTATTTTGCCTTGCCTATATTATAACTCAACAGATACATTCTAATTTCTTTTTTTTTATTTTTTCTTTTTTAATGTTGATACATTCTAATTTCTATGACAAACAAGATGATGAACACAGATTTATATAAATTCTCATAATATTTAAAATCAATATGATATTCCCATATGGTAAAACTGTTCTCCAGAGGAAATATTAAGAAAACAATATAAAAAGAATCAAGCATACCTTTATGAAGACGCAATTCCCCTGCACTTTGCTTCTTTCCCGGTGCTCTTCCATTTGCATTTTCAGCATTTTCTCTCTGTTTTTCCTTAACCTTAAAAAGCCTAATCATTATTTCTAGAGTAAAAAAAAAAAAAAAAACTGGCATTAGTATTCAATGGATATATAATAGCCCTTCCATAAAAGTTCTTTCTTTAAACGCATCACAATAAAAATTGCAGGCTAGATCATTCATCAAACTTCCAAATATTTTTAATGTTCAAAACAAAATGACATTTTAAATCCCCTCCCTACTTTTGAGGATCCCCAACATAATACCACGTTGAATTATTTTTTAAAAGAGAGAAAAATGGACTTGTCATAATCATCTCTAGTGAACTCCATAACAACCTGAAATTGAAGAGTTATTTCACTAAAGTAAAATATTGGGGCACCATGTTGACTAGAAGAAAATTATGTATGACATTTAATAGAGAGGGGAGAGACATTGAATATAGGGGATTCCTCAGCACTTAAAATTTGAGGAGGGATGCTAGGAGGTGGCCCACCTACAATTGGTGATCTCATTAGGGTCTCGAGGGAGAGGGAGAGGTTGCCGACATTGAGAGGTGTGAAAGAGTGGTCGGCGGTCTTGGGGAAGAAACCCTAGGTAAAATGACCAAAATATCCTCATTTCTTTCTGCATTTAGGCTTGGGTCTTAGGTCCTCGAGTCTAAACGGCATGGACCCGGACCCATTTACTTACCGGTCCGAGAACAAGTTCTTGTCCCAGACCAGATTGCTTATCAGAACCTAAATTTAGTTCCAAGCCCTGGTTTCTCGGGTTCAGAGATGTCGGATAATCGGATACTTTATTGTTACCTTTTTCTTTGTAGGTCATTATATATGTTGTTTACCTTTTTGTTACTTTCTTGTTATTTTTTGAATCCTTGACCAATAATAATCTTATCATGAATCCATGGTAAGTGAAAGCTGTCTAGAATCTGCTAATAGCAATTTACTTTAGTTAGTCGATAACATCTTTAGATTCCTTGCTTGATAAAATTTTTATCACGATAAATAAACATATCAAAAGAGTCTAATAATTAGTAATTTAGAACTTAGCCAAAACTAACAAGTGAAAATATAAGACAAATCATGTGTGATCTAACTTCTGAGAACTACATGAGTGAGTGTATCCTCTCTCTCAATGCACTCCATAAAATATATCATCTTTTTCTATTTTGGTGTTGAATGTTAGTAAGTGTGAGACCTAGATGAGTGAATGTGCTTGTTCCTTTAAAGCTTGGGCTTAAAGAATAATCCTCGGTAACTCTTCCTCTCCCTTTCTACCTTAATACCAATACACACCAAACTAGTCAACTTAGAAAAGGTACATAGTCAATGCATAAAAGCATCTTTATTGTACCAACATGCATCAATTGTGGAGCCTGGCGGATACATACAAGTAAACCACAATTGTAAACAGGGGCCTTACAACTTGGGAGTTCAGACCCAATCCTTACGTTGCATGATTACACAATAAACTCATCAAGCGTCTAAAACAGTTGAACTATTAGGATGATGACCACCAACTGTATCAAGAAAATTACTATTCTAAGCATTCATTGGGAAAAGGAGGGGCAAAATGGCAGGAAAAAAACTTACTTGGTTATATTTTTGACTAGGTAGAGTTGGATATAAGCACCGCAAAATAGACCAGACCACGGCCAAAAGTAGTGCCTGCCATAGAACATCCAAATTATATTGAGGGGTAATAAATAATGGAAGCCTTTTTCTTTTCTTTTTTTGGGAAGAGTAAAGCCACAGATGGGAAAGATGGGAAAGAACATTAAATGGTTGATTTGGTTTATTTAATGCAAAATACACATTTTGGTAACATTAAGAACAGCATGCATTAGGTGTTCCCAAATTAGAACTATTAACCCTCTAAAGTCTATACGCCCACTATACAGAGAAAAAAAAAACTGTACACCATCACTCTTACCCTCTGACCTATCCGTATACATGTGAACCAAGCCGGGCACCACAATAAATTGCAACGTTAATGAAAAGGAAACATGTTCTAAGAAGGCTCTGTATTTATCCTGATCATGAAATACATGAGTAGGGATGGCTTCAATGAGGAAAATGGTGAAGTAATTCTCTTTAACTAAAATCAAAGAAAGAATGCATCTCCTCCAGTAAAGATGACCATCATTCTTTTGAGTTAGAGCTATCTGATCAGATGACCAGTAGATCACAAATAAGTTTGAAAAGAAACAACAAATGAAAAAGACGTACAGGGATCAATGAGTTGATTTATTGAAGATGAAGAAAAAAAGAAAAACAAAACAAAACAAACACATGTTAATCAGGTTCCTCGAGATAACAAATAAATGTAGAGACCTAAGACAAAGAACCACATGCAAAACCCACCATGCCATGTGCAGGCCGTTCACATCTCAGTATCTCACATGCAAGCTTGAAATAGTAAGTAAGTAACGACAAAGGAACGATGGCACATTGTTTTTTATTACTCGTTCAAGGAGACCTCTAAAGCGAAGTAGTTTGCTTTCTCTATTTATTTTTCCGATTGGGGTTGACGGTCCCAAAAAAACTTATAGCTCCATGGGGAAATCTAAATCTCATCAACTGTTTGTCATAGGAAACGGAGGAATGGAGAGAGATGCTTGGATTTGAAAGCGGGAATCCTCAAAG
Organism: Litsea cubeba; assembly: GCA_012931725.1. Classification (NCBI taxonomy): domain Eukaryota; kingdom Viridiplantae; phylum Streptophyta; class Magnoliopsida; order Laurales; family Lauraceae; genus Litsea; species Litsea cubeba. The sequence goes on along the minus strand of CM022944.1, from coordinate 10,352,207 downwards.
GCATTATTTAGGTAAAATTGCTGTCTAGCATCAAGGTGAATTTTGATGCAGCAGCAGTACCGTATCTATGCAGCAAAGTACGTGGGCCACATGTGGGACCCATGAAATTCTGATTTTTATATTATTAGTAGTTTTGATTTTAGCAAAGATTGTAATTAGGATTAGTTTCTAACTTAGATAGGATTCTTATTTTGTTTCCTAGTTTAATTAGGATTGCTTTCCTAGTCTTTAAGACTCTTTTATTATAAATAAAGCATTGTAGAGATCAATGATCTCATATTTGGAGTTAATAAATTTTCCCTTTTGTGGGTTATCATTGAAGAGTTGTTTTCTTCGTGTGATTGTTCCTGCGGAACCCTAATTGTGCCCCGACACTTGCAGATTGCATCAAATTTGGACAAGAGTTCAATGGTGTATGTTGTCCACAATAGAAGAGAACAGTAAAGCATGATTTAAATCACATAATTTAGTGCGGCCACAGCATCAAATGAATCGCACGTGACTCAGACCAAGGATCTACTTATTGACATATGCTCCGCCCACATTAGTCAATCCTGGAAACTCAAAATTGACAAAGAGAGCGTATTGAAAACGGGACTGATCACCATTCTTAATCTGTTTCATATTCTTTATAGCAAGAGCTCCTTCTTTATTGTCAATTAATTTTTCTACATAGTTAATTGTCAATTATTAGAGGGCTGGCATTGGTGCAACGGTAAGGTTGCTCCGTTGCAACCTGGGTGTCATGAGTTCGAAATGCGGAAACAGCCTCTCCGCTTGCAGGGTTAAGGACCCCTCCGTGGCGGGAGCCTCATGGACTGGGCTGCCCTTTTTTGAGTTAATTGTCAATTACCAATGATATTAAATAGATATTCTACACATCAAAATAACTCCTGATTGTCAAGGTAGATGCATGCAAAGCACATGCATCTTACTAGTGCTATGTCTGTCTATCTATACACACACATAAGCCCCAAGATGGCCAGATCAATTCGGGCGTCGGGCACAAACACATATAAAACCCCCCAGATGATCAAATCAATTTAGATCACCTTCCTTTCACCTTTCCAGATCCGTCAAAGGCAAAGCAACAAACTTTCCAAGCAACAACTCTACAAACTACAAGGAAAACTGAGAATTAAGAAAAGATTAGAACTTTCTATCTTAAAAACCGAAACAACAACTGATAGAAAAAAAAAAGGAGAATTCAGAATCAGATGCTCAATAACATCCAAAACACAATCCAAAACCGTATCCCTAACACCAGATAAAAACATTAAAACACAGACAAAAACCGAAATTCAAACCAGAAGAAGAAAGAAAATCCAAAACCATGAAACTAAATTAAATAAAAAAGCGAATACAAGATCGCCCAAACCCTACAAAACATCCATCAATCAAGCATAAAAAAACAAGATGAAAATTGCATCAAACAAATGAGGTTCTAAATTAGGGTTTCGGAATAAAACGAGAGACTATCGACTTGACGCGATCGTAAAGAAAAGGAGAAAGATTAAAGATCAAAACGATGATAGAGAGAGAGAGAGAGAGAGATGAGCTTTACCTGTTCGACAAAAAGCCGTGGAGAGGCTTGCAGAACGCAGACAGAGAGAAAAGGAGAAGGGAAAGGAAAGAAACCGAAATCAAGGAAAGCTGTGAGGAAAGGCGCGTTGCTTATTAAAGCAGAGATTTTCCGTGTCGAAAAATCTGACGGCTCTCGTTGTTGTGTGGCCCAGCAAAGCAAAACTCTTTACTTTACTCTACTCTATTTTACTTTACTTTTACTTTCACTTCCTGAGAATGGTCTGTTTTCTCGACCCCAGATGTTACGGACAGATGATGGCGATGTGAATTTATTTATTTATAAAGAGTTTTGCGGAAAGAAACTGTTTAGAAGTAGAAATTTTGTATTTGATTGGAAGAGGAAAGTTGCCTTTGATTTGATTGGAAGAGGAAAGTTGCCTTGGAAAAGAAGTAGGAGAGGCAACTTTAAAATTATTCCTTAAATAAAACATGAGCAAGGCTCCCTAAGCTTAAGCTTAGGGAGAAAATTTTATAACCTTGTACTTGTGGAACCCACCTTTGGTGACCCCCTTAAAGTGCACATGTCCATCAACTTTCGGTAAGATCCGAATTTATTGGACCGTTGGATTGACTATATATCAATCCGAATAGATTGTTGACCATTAAACTCTTGGACACATATGGAGATAATAGAAATTACGGTTGTGGCTGATTTTTTGCAGAGAGAAAAATTCTAGGGAGTCTTGAAATCCCCCCCACCCCATCCCCATGTGGTACCTCAAGTGGACCCCACTACACACTTGAGCTTACCTTGTCTTAAGCTTGAGCTTAGGGGAGCCTTTCTCTATAAACATTAAAGTGAAATATTAGAAAAATGGTAACAAAGTTTTTTTTTTTTTTTTTGCTTTGGGAGGGTTCTCAATCCTTTAGGCTGGACTAATCCCTCCGGGCCCAAAGAGAAGCCGGATAAACTCCCTTATAACCCTAGTATGATAGTGCAGTTTTAAACCTACAACTTTCGGGTACAAACCGTGGTCCTAGGCCAACTGAGCTTCCCCTTTGGGGTTAAAATAGTAACAAAGATGCAACAAAGGCATTTGATTTAATTTAAATTATGTAATGATGTTTTCATAAATTTTAGTAAGCGTTAAAATTAATGGTATGCATATGTTTTGATGTCCTAATCAATTTGGATGAATTATAATTGCTTCTTTTTTGTTAATAGGAATTTAATTTAGTTAATAGTATATCTGAGGATTTAAAAAATAAATAAAATCAATGCACTTAAATGTGTGGTGACCATGATAAAAGGTAAGAAATTTATATAAATTAGATATAGGAATCATGAATATTTAAATCAATATTGTAGTGCATGTAATATAGTCCCTTTTAAAAATTCATTGGATGAAGAGAATAAAGATGTGGAGAAGAACAAAAGTGAGACAAAATTAAAAAATCAAAGCAACTTAGATTATAGTGCTGCTAATTAAAGATCAATGAATATTCAAATGAATATAGTGCACAAACACCCTTGAAGAAGAAACGAGAAAGATAAATAAATAAAAATTATTTTTTTATTTGATGACAAAAACAATCAAAGAAGACATCAAAACAAAAACAAAAAAGACATTGAAACATGCTAAAAAGAAAGGGGAATTGATGAAGGAAAAAAAAAAACTCGAAGAGAAACCACATACTGGAGGAAAAAAAACCTCTATCTACTTAGGAAAAATAAATTCCTTTGTTACCTTAAGTTGGGCTTGAAGCTTTATCATTGTAGTCACTTAACTTGATTTGATCGAGGCCTTAGTGTAAATCTACCTTGAAATGATGAGTAATGTTTATATTTGTTTTTATAGTTTTCATATTTATTAAGAAAAAACGAGAGAAAATTTTAGTGGGATCTAATTCTGATGAATCCAAATTCTAGCAAGATGTTCTCACCGCATTCACTTCAATCAAGTGGTAAGATTAAGATTATTAGGCCAGGCCTATAAATTGAATGCTTTCATGTTGACATATTGAAGACTTTTCTTTGGTGATCTCTAACACGTTTGGCAATAATCCATGCTAGGGGAGAAATCCTCTGTTTAGAAGACTCTCTCCATCTTCAAATAATCAACACCTCTTTAGGTAGGATTCCTGATGGGAGTTATAGGTTTGGATGGAGGAAGGATTCCTACAATTTGTAGAATGTATGATCCAATGGACGTTTTTACAAGCGTCTCAAGATACAGTAAGGGTCAACAATTGAAATTTGGTCACCTTACCGTGTTTTAACCTTTTCGAACTAATGACTGGTTTTGATCATGATTTTGGATCCCACATAAATCGAAAAATTTGGAAAAACGGATCGTTTTTATTCCTGTTTTTAAAATTAGTATAAATAATTATACGTTTTGGCACATATCTCGAGATATAAGATGAATCAATGGATGAAATTTGGTTACCTTGCCGTGTTTGACATTCCAGAACTAATGACCGGTTCCGATCTTAATTTGGACCCCACTTAAATCAAAAACTTTGAAAAAAAGGGACTTTTTTTGCTCCCATTTTCAATAATAGTGTAAATGGTAAGACGTTTTGGCACATATCTCGAGATATAAGAGGAATTAATGATTGAAATTTGGTCACATTATCGTGTTTGACCTTCTAGAACTAATGACCGGTTCCGATCTTGATCGTGGACCCCACATAAATAGAAAATTAAAAAAACTGATTATTTTCAATAATAGAGTAAACATAGTAAGACGTTTTGGCACATATCTCGAGATATAAGAGGAATCAACGACTGAAATTTGGTGAGGTGGCCGTTTTGGAGTTATTAAAAGGAGACTAACGGCTTGGATCTTGATTATAGGATCTAAAAGGTATATTCCGAGAGTTAAGCCCACATTACCGCCCCTGGTTAATGTTTAGCACTGTTCATCCGCCTTTCTCTCATTCCCCAGATTCTGGGTTTCCGAAGGGGGGAGGTCCGACTGCAGTAATCTCCTGTTCCACGGATTTCTCCCGTCCACCCTCTAAAAATCAACGCCGATCCAAACATACAAAATCCATCATCGCGTGGAAAAGGGCGAGGAATCCGGACCGCTACCAAACGTGCTCTAATGCTTAGCTCTTTCAGTGAGTTGACTGTCATCATCATCTCGTCTCCATATTCTCTTTGTCCTTGCCGTTACATTTTTTGCCCCAAGTTCCACATTCTAATCATGAAGATCTAAATTCTACCCTAAGTTGCTCACATCATTACTATCTATCAATGTGTTCCACTTCAGTGATCATTGCATTTTAATAGCAAATTTACTATCTATCAACCTCATTGTTTGTTTATATAAAAAAGGAGAGGAAGAAAACAGATGCAGGCATAGAAAAATAAAAGAAAGAGTACATGGGTCTTTGAAAAGATAAAAGAGAATGGAACTCATTTTTTGCTTGACCCATGTATGTAAAATACCTTCCATTTATTCTACCCAAATAATAAGAAGGGGCATTCGGCGACAGGTCCCTCAACATTACACTTTATGGCCTTAGATCCACAAAAAAAAGTCATAGAGCCAAAGGTCCCTCTCACACTTATTCACACCTAAAATGTCTAATTTACCCTTTCTTCAAATCATAACCAATCCCATGATTGGTGGGATATCCCATTAAATATGGACAACTAACATTTAATTACCCACGATTAATGGAATTCTCAGATTTTCAAATAAATTCTAAAAACATACAAATAAATTTCAAAATAATGAAAATAAATTTTAAAAAATGAAATAATTTCAAAAAATAAAATAAATTAAAAAATAATAATATATAATCAAATAAAACAAATAAATTTAAAAAGATGCAAATAAGTTTCAAAATATCCAAAAAAATTTCAGAAAATATAAATAATTTCAAAAGACTCAAATAAATCTCAAAGATGTAAAGAAAATTTCAAAAAATGCAAATAATTTTAAAATAACGAAAATAAATTTTAAAAAAATACAATAATTTCAAAAAAAAACAATAAATTTGAAAATACACAAATAAATTTCAAAAGACTCAAATAAATTTAAAAAGCGCATATAGATTTCAAAAAACGTAAATAAATTTGCTAAAAAACTCAAATAAATTTTGAAAAAACTCAGATAAATTTACCAAAAATACAAAGAAATATGACGGAAAACAGATAAATTTAAACAACACTCAGATAAAATTGACAAAAACTCGGATAAATTTGAACAAAACTGAGATAAATTTTCCAAAAACTCAGATAAATTTTGAAAAAAATCAGATAAATTTACCAAAAATACAAAGAAATATGACAGAAACAGATAAATTTGAACAACACTCAGATAAATTTGACAAAAAAATAAAAAAATATGACAGAAAACAGATAAATTTGAACAAAACTTAGATAAATTTGACAATAATTCAGATAAATTTGAGAAAAAAAACAGATAAATTTCCTTCTCAGCCGAAAAAACAACCTGGCTTCTGAAACAAGCCAGGTCAAACCTGACCTGGAACCAACCCAGAGCTGCTGCATAACCCAAACCCACTTCTTCTTCTTCTCATGTTCTGGTTCTGCAACAAGAACCAGAAGACACTACGCCCAGTGGTATTCGTCATCTCCGATCAAGGCACGACATTAGCGGCAGCGACCCTCCTTCTCCGTCGGAGATCTGTGGTGGGCCATCTGATTTACAGAGGTTTTGGTTTCTACAGTGCTGGTGGAATTGCAGAGATCAGACTCTAGTTAGCAACATTATAGAAGCCTCCAATCTCATATCAACAGCATTCTCAATCTGCAACTCCGACCTCGAAGTCTTCTCATCGTGCATGAAAGACATAACATACCCATCATCCTCTCTAAGTCAGAAACCCAAGTGGGTCCTTTCCATTTCACCAAAAAAGCCCCAAAATCTTTTCTTTTTTTTCTATTTCCCAAGTAAAAGGTGTAAACAGTAAATGGATGAATGGGTTTCTGTTCCTTTTTTCCCTTTCTTCTTTTGTATTTTTAATCTTTTCCAAAGTGGAAAAAATCGAACAACAAGGTGTAAACAGTAAATGGATGAAAGAGAAGCACGTGGTGGATGTTTACCAGGCACAGAAAAAGAATGGGAAGTGTGCGCACGAAAACCGATGCAAATGAGAAGACAAGACAAGTGCTTTTGGAAAGAAAGAACATGTGAGTCTCCTTGCTTGGTTTTATTGACTTATGACGCACGAATCCCGAGGCAACACAATTGCAACTTCATATTCTTCTTCCCACTTGTTGCAGAAAACAAACGAAACAGCCTGATGAAAGCCTTAGATCTATTCTGATATAAACCTAGGCTCGTTGTAGAAGATGAGGGATAATATAAAATTTGAAATTTGAAATTTCAAAATTTTATGCCTAAAATGGTTGGAAGGGCAATTTAGTCCTGAAAAATGAAAACGTGTGGGCTTAGGGATTTATGGCTGCAAACAGTCTACCTGAGTGGACTATAGGCCTTAAAGAGTTTTTCCTTGGACTGGAGGCTGGACACATTCACTTATAGGGACCTTTCGCTAATTTTGCCTAATAAGAATGCATCCGGTGGGCCCCGCGAGATGGACTACATGAATATCTCTAAGTACATGAATATCTCGTTGTCATTCTTATTCTAAATTATGTTTTTATTTCCATATATTTGTAGTGCCACCAAAATTAGCCATTGCAAATATGGGAGAAATGCATTGAAGAGGAAAGAGGAAGGAGGGTTGGGAGAGAGTTGTAGAGAAATTGGGTGGGTTGAGAGCCAAAGAGAAAGAGACGGAGATGATTTATAGTCTACTAAAAGATTTTAACTTTTCAAAAAGTCTACATGGACGGAGTTAGTCCATGGACTACCCCATGAATATTTGGATGAGAACCATGGGGTTAGTCCATGGTTATGTCCATAAGTTAATCCATGTAGTAGGACTCTTAACTTTTAGATCTTACTATTATAATTATTTAAGGATCCCAAGACGATTTGGCATCTCAAAGATTTGATTTTTGAGTGCATGTATTTTATTTATGAGACAAGATAGTTTATAGATTTAATTTCTTTGTGGAAATTTTGTGCACGGGTTGTCTAGCCACGTGAGTTATTTATAAGGATTGGGTATATCACGTGGCATTGTAAAATCTTAAACGGAAATGTCAAGTCTCCATCCATAGCAAAGAGGGTTGCTGCTTTAATATTTATAATTTGTATAGAAAGAAAGAAAGATAGAAATGATATGAAGAAAAAAGACATGAGAATATATAAAAAAGAAAAGAAAGAGTTCGTGAGTTTTTGAAAAGATAAAAGAGAATGTAAATAATTTTTTGCATGATCCATGTAGGTAAAAAGGCCTTCCATGAGAAGCTGGCAGAATTTCACCGCATAGGCAGGCCTAATAAGGAGCTAAATGCTACTTTTTTTACACTCATCCCAAAAATTCCAAATCTTGTGGAGCTGAAGGATTATCGTCCTATTAGTTTAGTGGGATGTGTTTACAAGCTGTTGTCAAAGATTTTGGTGAAAAGATTGACAAGAGTATTGCCATTCATCATTAGTCCTTTCCAAGGTGCTTTTGTCAATAAGCGGCAAATTCTTGATGGGATTTTGATTGCCAATGAGCTTATTAATTCACGGAAAAGGTCTCGTAAGGAGGGTGTTATTTTTAAGATTGATTTGGAGAAGGCTTATGATCATGTTGATTGGACTTTTGTGGATTATAAGCTTGGAAGATTTGGTTTTGGTTCTAAATGGAGAGGATGGATTTGGGAATATATATCTTCCAGTTCTTTTTCGATTTTGGTAAATGGTTCTCCCTCGAGGCTTTTTAGAGCTTCTAGAGGTCTAAGACAAGGTGACCCACTTTCTCCTTTTCTCTTCACTTTGGTTGTTGAAGTGATGGGAACACTGTTATCGAAGGCTAAGGAAATGAGGCTCATTGAGGGCTTTGAAGTTGGTTCTAATGGAGAGGCAATAACCCACCTTCAATTTACAGATGATACCATCTTATTTTCTTCTGTCAGATGGGAGGAGCTCATAGTCTTGAAAATAATTTTAAGATGTTTTCAGTTGGTATCAGGATTAAAGATAAATCTATCAAAATTTTTTTTAGTGCGGGTAGGGAGTACAGAAGATCACATTGCTCTTATGGCAAGGAGATTGCATTGTCAAGTCGGCCAATTACCTTTTCAGTATCTTGGAATTCCGATAGGGGGGACTCCGAGTAGAAAGGCTATGTGGACTCCTGTGATAGAGAAATTTGAAAGGAAGTTATCCAAGTGGAAGCACCATTATCTCTCCTTGGGGGAATGATTGCTTTTATTAAAGCCACTCTTTCCAACTTGCCTGTGTACTATATGTCTCTTTTTAAAGTGTCAATCGCGGTGATTGAAAATTTAGACCGTTTAAGAAAGAATTTCTTATGGGAAGGCCAAACCAATAAAAAGAAAATGCATCTTGTAAGATGGAGTGAAGTAGTGAAACCAAAGTGGATGGGGGGTTTGGGCCTTGGTGATCTTGAGCTAAAGAATTGGGCTCTTTTAGCTAAATGGTGGTGGAGGTTTGGTGAAGAGAGAGATGCTCTATGGATGAAAGTCATTGTGTCTAAATATGGTGAGGATTATTGGGGGTGGGTTCCTTCTAAAGTTCCTTTGTATCGTGTCTCTGGGTTGTGGAGAGTCATTTCTAGTTTGGGGGACGAGTCTAGTGAAAGGGGTAAAGTCCTTAACAAAGGGGTGGGTTTCAATGTGGGGGAGGGGAGTCGTGTCCGATTTTGGTTGGGTGGGGGTTGTTTGTATTTTTTATTTACTAGACTCTTTCGGGTGGCTTCTAATAAAGAGTCTTCTGTTAAAGATTGTCACATTTGGGAGGGGGACAATTTGGCTTGGTCTGTGTTGTTTTCGAGAGAATTGCTTCCGTCTGAGTTGTCTCAATATGAGTCATTGTTGAGTCTTCTTTCTAACACTTTTATCTGCAGAGATGAGCCAGACGTCCGCATTTGGAAACTTATCCCTCTGGTTAGTTTTCTCCAAAGTCTTATTATAAGGCTTTGGACTCTTTGATGGAGGCTCAAGCTCATTTTTTGCAGGTTTTGCTTGGTTTGGTGCCTCCTAGAGTACTATAGGCTTTTTGTTGGCTGGCAGTTTCCGGTAAATTGGCTATGGTTGATAACTTTCGCAGGAGATGAATGATGTCAAATGACTTGGTGGACTGCTGATCTTTGTGTGGGAAGGATGGTGAATCTATTAATCATATCTTCTTGCATTGTGATTATGCGACCTATCTTTGGAGTCGTTTCTTGAGGAGGTGTGGTCTTCTTTGGTGCCTCCCATACTCCTTATGTCAGTTGGTGGAAGAGTGGAGGGTTAGTCCTTTTCATGGTTGTGGCTTAATTTTATGGAGGACCATTCCCTTTGCGATTTTCTCTTTGGAAGAAAAGAAATGACAGAATTTTTAGGAGATCTCTTTTGATGCTGGAAGATATTGTTTTGCTTGTAGAGGTTAGACTAGCAGAATGAGCTCTTTTAATAAAGAAATTTATTGAAATGAATTTAGATTGTATTCTTCAGAATTGGGAAGCTTGCATGTCATGTGGTCCGTCCAAGGATAGGAAAGTGATTCGTTGGTGTCCTCCTCCATCGAGTTGGTTAAAATTTAATGTTGATGGTGCAGCTAAAGGCAAGCCCGGGCCAACGGGTATTGGTGGAGTTTTATTAGAAATGATAAGGGTGAAGTGTTGTTTATGTTCTCCAAGAATGTTGGTATAAAATAATCTAATGAAGCAGAAGTGCTTGCTATTTTGAAAGCTTTAAGAATTTTTTTCTTCTACTTTAAAGGAAAGCTTAATTGTGGAAAGTGATTCTTCGAATGCTATTAGGTGGGTGTCTAAGGTGAAGATGGGTCCTTGGAGGTTTCAATATTATCTTAATGAGATTAAGGCTTTATCTTCTTCGATTAAAGTTTCTTTTTATCATATTTATCGGTCAGCAAATGGTATGGCATACTCTCTAGCCAAACAGGAGGGTGTTGGTATAAGGCTTTTGTACCAACTTTTATTTTTGTTTCTTCTTTTGTTGGATATTTTCTTGTACTATTGCCTTATCCTTAATTTAATTTACCGTACAAAAAAAGGGGCCTTCCATCTATTCTACTAGAATAACAAGAATGCACCCAATTGGCCCAACGTCCAACGAGATGGACCGCACAAATCTCTCTAAGCACACTATCTTGATTGGCCATTGCAAATATGGGAGGTGATAGCAAAAACTCTGCTCTAAAAAATGCACTGGAGAGTAAAGAGGAAGGAGGGTTAAGAGAGAATTGTAGAGAAAGTGTGTGGACTCACAAACAATTAGATGGTTTATATTCCACTTAGATTTTATCTTTTTGATCTCATTGCTATGGCTATTTAGATATCCCAATATGATTTGGCTTCTCAAAGGTTTGATTTTAGAAAAAAAAAATTTTGAATGGAATATGTGGGCTAAATTCATAAGATTTACAATGTGGCCCCATCTTTTTTTTTTTGTTATCATGTGACCCGCCCTTATAAATTACAAAGCGGGGGCAATCTATTTTTGTGTTTGTGAACATGGAACCCACCTTTAGAAATTACAATGTGATACCCACATTTAAAAATTAGAACATGGGGCCCACATTTATATGATTTACAATATGGGCCCACATTTATATGAATTATAATGCGGGGTCATCATTTTTTGTAATTGTGAATACATGACCTACCTTTAGAAATTACAACATGATGCCCACCTTTAAAAATTAGAAAATAGGGCCCAAATTCTAGCATTCACAATGTGAGTCCATATTTTGTGATTATGACCATGTGACTCACCTTTAGGAATTATAAAGTGAGACCATCTTTTTGTGATTGCGGACATGGGAGACACCTTTAGAAATTAGAAATTACAATGTGATGCCCACTTTTAGAAACTCAAATATGGGGCCCACATTCATAAAATTCAAAATATGGTCCCGCCTGTATAAGAATTATAATGTGGGCTCACTTTTTGTGATTGTAATTTATGACCATGTGACTCACCTTTAGGATTCGCAGAGTAGGGCCACCTTTTTCTATGATCATGGACAGGGGATCCGCTTTTAGAAATTACAACGTGGTGCCCACTTTTAGAAATTAGAATATGGGGGCCACATTTATAAAATTTACAACATGGTCCCACTTCTATAGGATTTATAATGTAGACTCACCTTTTGTGATTTAGATCATGTGACCCACCTTTAGAAATCACAAAGTAGGGCTGCTTTTTTTGAGATTGTGAACATGGGGACTACCTTTAGGGTGAGTGACGGCATTTGGAGTCCTCTCTAAATAAACTTCTTTAGATAATAGGAGATAAGTAGGAAACATCTGTGCCAACCAAATTGTTTCTAAATATATATATTTTTTGTTTAAACTTCCTACTAGTAACACAGGCCCGGGCTTACATAAAAATATTTTTAATTTAATATTTTCTTTAGAATATTATTGATAAATAAAATAAATACATAAACACATTATTTCAAAAAATGGCTTGGATTGTCCCAACAGTACCTATTTAGGAAAAAAAGCAATGGAGAAATGAATAGAGAAAATCTTTTCTTACTAAGCCAAAGTAATGTGTAACATGAACCAATAAGAAAAATAAAAATAATAATAAATAACATATATTATTCATCATCTAAAGAAAGCAAGCCCTTTAATTAATCATTCACGTGCACATTTCATGAGGTTGAATCACTAAAAATCAATAAATGAACCTGAAGAAAACACAATGGCAAATGCATCAAGCAAAATCAATATATTGAGTTTTAGATATATTATTCATCTATGAAAAATTCTTTCAAAGAATTTTTTTTTTTCAATCTTCTTATTCGTGGAAAAAAAAAAGAAAAAAAAAACATAACTGATGAAGTTTTTGCCACTAAACATTTATGATTACTGATGACATTTGGAGTTTCTTTTATTTAAATAGGTTGTCTTGCTTGGGTTTGATGATGGTTTTGAGAGTATTATCCACCATAAAGCTTGTTTGGATTTTGCAGGTGGAGAGTTTGAGGAGGAAAACCATGTAATGGTATTTTGAGAAAGATATCTTGAGAGAATTGATGAACTTGTATATTGATGGGCCTATCTTATCACATCCGATCTCTTCAAAGTTGCCATGTTTGGTATATCTATTCTTTTTCTGACAGACCCAGTAAAAGTAGAGTCATAAAAAAAAGAGTCATACAAAGAAGAGTCCAAAGCTTTATTTTTCAGCTGCCCACTTTTTGAGCATTTGGATTTTAGAGATTTGCCTCTAAATGTCTAAAACGGACAGAGGCCAGAATGTTGTGCCAAACACTCTTATTTTTATAACCTCTGTCCGCTTTAGACATTTAGACAAGTAGATGCTGGAAATAGAGGTGCCAAACATGGGCAAAATCATAATGATAAGAGGATTGTTTAGACATATTTTAGGATGGATTAAGATTAGAGAGTGATTTGAGAATTAATATAAGAAGATAAAATAGAAAAGTTAGGAAAAGAGAGTTTTGGGGGAAGTTAGAAGGATTTTAGAAATGTAGGTTTATGAAACCATAATCTTAATTTAAATGGATTTAGGGAGGAGATTTGGGAGGTGTAGTAGCCCACATTAAACCCAAAGCTCTGTGTGTTTTTATAAGTATTTTTTTTAAAGGAGAAATTATGTGTGCTGACGTGGCGCCCTGTACATCTCCCCTCCCTATTGCTTTATATATATTAAAGCAAAGGGGGAGGTGGGCTGTGGGGGGTGCCACCTCACCCCTGAAAATTCTCTTCTTTCAGAGAAATACCCAAGAAAAAAAAAGAGAAAAAGAGGGAGGGATCAACTGTTTTCACGTGAGAGTAGAGTCCTCTGAGATCTGGGAATGAGAGTCCCAGATCCGAAAAACTCTTCCCTCCAGCCCATCACTCCAGATCCCATAACTCCACCATCACCCACTCCATCATCGATCATCTCCATCCTCTCCTCATCTCTGAGCCACATGCGCAGAACCCATTCAGAAGGTAAGGGCCTTCTTCTTCTCCAGTGCATCATCACCCACATTCACTGCAGTACTCTGCATCATTCCAATTTTTTTTCTTCTTTCTTTCTCTTTTTCTTCCTTCCTCTTCTTCTCCATCCCCTTCTTCCTCCACTGCACACTGCCCGCACACGCTCTGAACCCATCTCTTTTTCTTTCTTTCTTTTTCTTTCTTTCCTTTTCTTTTCTTCTCTCCTTCATGCACGCCTGGTACATCATACAATCCAGCACATCATACGATCCAGGCAGCACACCATACGACCCAGACAGCGCATCATCCAGCACACTTCTTCTTCTTTTATTTTCTTTCTGCTTCTCCTTTTCTTTTTCTTCTTCCCTTCCTCTTCTTCCCCATCTCCTTCTTCCTCCACTACACCCACCTGTGCACGTCCCTCTCCCTTTCCTTTTCTTTTCTTCCTTCCCCTACAGCCTCCTTCCCCAACAGCCAGCCTCTGCACTTCTTCTTTTCTTTTCCTCCTTCTTCTCTTCTTCTTCTTCCCCATCTCCTTCTTCCTCCACTACACCCACCTGTGCACATCCCTCTCCCTTTCCTTTTCTTTTCTTCCTTCCCCCACAGCCTCCTTCCCCAACAGCCAGCCATCTCCTTCTTCCTCCACTACACCCAGTTGTGCATGTCCCTCTCCCTTTCCTTTTCTTTTCTTCCTTCCCCCACAGCCTCCTTCCCTTCCTCTTCTTCCCCATCTCCTTCTTCCTCCACTACGTACACCCACCTGTGCACGTCCCTCTCCCTTTCCTTTTCTTTTCTTTCTGCCCCCACAGCCTTCTTCCCCAACGGCCAGCCTCTGCACTTCTTCCTTTCTTTTCCTCCTTATTCTTCTCTTCTTCTTCTTCCCCATCTCCTTCTTCCTCCACAACACCCACCTGTGCACGTCCCTCTCCCTCTCCCTTTTCTTTTCTTTTCTTCCTTCCCCCATAGCCTCCTTCCCCAACAGCCAGCCATCTCCTTCTTCCTCCACTACACCCACCTGTGCACGTCCCTCTCCCTTTCCTTTTCTTTTCTTCCTTCCCCCACAGCCTCCTTCCCCAACAGCCAGACTCTGCACTTCTTCTTCTTTACTTTTCCTCTCTTTACTTCCTTCTCTTTATTCTTTTTTCTTCTTCCCTTCCTCTGTTTTCCCCCATCTCCTTCCTTTCTTCTACCTTCTTCAGTCAGGTTAATCGTAAGTTTTACACTTTTGAAAGCTTATTTCATTCGATTTATATACTTTTTCCTTTGCATTTTTGCAGCCTTCCGGGCGATTTTGGTTTTGATCCTCTTCGGCTAGGTAAGCATTGCCTAAGTTTAAGCATTTTGAGTTTTTTTAAATTTATTTAACTTTTTATTTCAGTCAAATTTATACTTTCTTTTCATGTATTGTGGATTAAAGGGTCTGCCAACCATTCAAATTTATACTGTGTACAGCTTTCTCCATTGTTTTCTCCACATCCCAATGGGCCCCAAGTACTGTGACTTCTCACCTTGCGAACCCTTTTTTCAGGGACACCTTATTCATCTCAATAGCTGGTTTTAGGTTGGGATTGTAAGCTCTTTATAGTTTATATGGATTAAAGGTGGGTCTCATATCATTAGATCTTGCGCATAAACCTGCTATTGAGACATTTCTGCACTTCTTGCAGCTGAGACCGAGAGGGAGAGAGGTTGTTTGGTTTCTTCTCTTGTTTGTTTGTAGGTGGTGGAGTTTGTATGTTACTGACTTTATTTATAGTGAGTGAAGGGTGAAGAATGCTCGAGGGGGTCACCGAGAGATTAGAAAAGGGATGGATTCTGAGAAGTGTCAAGGGGAGGTTTACATTAGCCTACACCCCTGGAAGTTTTAGTTGTACTCACATGCATCACTAACACATGAACACCACTATCCTTAATCTACATAATCGGAATCCCAATTCAAAATTGGTTCTTAGCAAATCCTTAATTTTAGGGAATTCTACTAATCTTTAGGCTTGGTATCATGATTTAACTTTCATATATTGATCTACTTCCCAAATATAGATGACTTTTAATATTCAAATCATCTTATCAGCAAAAACCCATTGGAGGTTTCATCTTCCTCTCCACGAGAAATTCTCTCTCAATAATAAGTTAACAACTAACTTCTTTGTGTCTCTTTTTGTAATAACAATAGAAAAAAAATATCTATTATTTTGCATGACTGTACTGTACTCTATATGTTATGTAACATTGCAATGGCTCTCAACAACATTGCAATCAACAAGTTATTGGGTTTGAAGCCAACACTGAGGAGGTCTATGCTCCATACAAGCAACATACGCTTTAGGCTCTGGTGAGTGGCTAAATGCTTTCACAATAGAACACCAAGAAGGAAGAAATCTATATCCCACCTGAAACTTCTATTAAATTTCTATGCCACCCATATATGTATGGTGGCATTCTGCTAATTATATCATATACTTTAGTTACTATTCGATGTATATTTAAATATGCTCTTGATTGGTCATTGACAAATGCTTGATTTTCCTGTGAAATTGCCCCCAACAGGATTCCCCTCTAGGTGGTAACTGGTGCTGAGTTGAGATGACAGAGGAATAAGTATTAGCTGAGCAACCAAGAATGCTTGGAAGAGGCACACTCAAGAATGAATGGAGCAAATATTCCAAAGTAGTCCCATTGGAAATATAGATGACAAATATTTTGGTTCCTTCCATTTTTAAATGAATCATTGAAATCCTTGGATTATTTTACAAAGCCATCCATCTCAAGCCTTTCTCTTTACCACGAGCATTTCATTTTTTTTTCTTTAAAGATGATTTTAATATTCATATTTTTATTTTCTTTTGTCTGTTTTAAAAATGTATGGACTATGTGGAACCCAATATAATGAAAGATTATTAATACAAACCACCTACCTATTAACAATATATATTTCAAAATGTATTAAGGTTCCATTAATATTATAAAAAAGTTTAACATACTAATTCTAGCAAAAGAGGCCTAGCTGTGTTTTTATATAAATAATGTATAAATAGGCTTAAAAAGGGTTTTGCTTTATTACATTAAAATATTAAAATTAATATAAAATGAAATTCAAAATATTTCCTAACGAAACATACATTATAATATTCATATAAGTTCTTAAAAATTACATAAAAACAAATAGTGAACATTTATCGACTCAAATTTGACTTATAAAATTTTAAAAATGAAAAATGATATATTTGTCTATTTAGATTTATTTTTTTCTCATTTAGCATCTCAAACGACAGTTTCAAATTAAATATATATTTATTTTGGGCCCGGGCTAAGCACGGGCCTGCGTTGCTAGTTAATATATATAATAATGTAAACGGGTTAAGATTTTGAAATTCCTTCAAGTGAGATCAAAATTAGGAATAGTGATTTACACCTACCAAATATATTTTTTTACAATATCATGCAATATGGGAACATGCAAATGGCACGATGCTCGAGTCACCTAACATTCCATAATGACTGAATAAAGAGGATTTGAAATCATCTAACATTTAAGGTAGATGATATTTATTTTTCTAAATTGTAGAGATTATAATATAACAGAGGGTTTTGACAATTAAATTATGGACCTAAAATTGTTTGATACATTGCAGTTAGAGATGTCAAATGGGCCTGGCCGGCCCATTTTGGCATGGTACGGCCCATGCCATGGGCCGATTGGGCCGAGGGAACGGGCACGGCCGACCCGTTTTGGCACGGCCCACTGTGGGCCGACCCACCCATAAGGGTCGGCCCGCTATGCACGACAGGCCTCACCCACCAGGCCCGTTCAAATATGACTATTTTTTTTAAAAAATTATCCATTTTACCCTCCAACAACCATAAAACGGTTATATAAGGGGTATTTTGTAAAATTTTTCAAATTTACAAAGTCTATAAATACTCCAACCCTCCCATTCTTCTCAGTGAAGTAGGTTGAGTTTGACCAAACCACTTAAATATCTTTGTCATTCTCCATGCTTGTGTTCTATTTTTTAATTTTAATATCAAAAAGGAAAAAAAAACTAATCAGAAAAAATAATAATTAAAGAGGTAAGCCGAGCACGCCCGGCACGAAGGCACGGTACGCTCTAGGCACGGCTCGTGGAAGGCCATGCCGGGCCAAGATAAATCCCTAGCGGGTCGTGCCGGCCCGGTCCGTGCCCGTTCGAGCCGATATTTGGCCGGGCTGGGCCAGGCCCGTTTGACATCTCTAATTGTATTGAAATAAAATTGATATAATTATAAATAACGGTGTTTACATTCATCCATGACCATTTCCCTATGTTTTGCCTTTTTAGTGTGGAAGTGCTCAAATTAAAGTAGAGGCTGGATCAACCTTGGGAAAAACTGACCCTTGAAATAGGATTTGATTGAAATAGATCTTGTTGAAATAGAAATAGAACTCTTTCTATTAGACTTTCTTGCAGAGAAACTATTTAGTAAGGCCCTAATTGGCAAATCTGATCTATGTAAAATAGATTTGCATGAAATAGATCTGTTTCAAATGGCCTCATTTGAAATAGATTTTTTAAAAATAGTGTGTTTGGTAACACAAAAAATTGATTGAAAGAGATCTTTTTAAGGCACTGGCTAAAAGCTTTTCATAAATATCTTGAGATGCATAAGGAATCAAGTATTGAAATTTGGCGCCATTGCCTTGTTTAGTCTTACAAAGATAATTACCGGTTTGGATTTTGCATTTGAGGCCCACGAGTGTTGAATATAGATATAAATGTCTTTCTTTTTTTGTAAATATCTCAATATCTATGATGATCCAACGGCTAGAATTTGGACTAGTAGTCGTTCTTGATCTTCTTAATATATCCAATGGTTTTGATCATAATTTATGGTCCCAAAATTTGTAAAAACACAAAATATGGGACTGCCTATGGCCATTTCAAAACCCAGTCAACCCATGCATAGTATTTCAACGGTGGAAAACGTTTTAGCATGTTTCTCGAGATCCGATATAGATCAACTGTTGAAATTTTGACCTCTAGCTGTTTTTGGCCTTTTTAATACTTTTAACAGATTGGATCATCAATGAGGGTCCCAGAAATTGAAAAACAAAAATAAAAAAGGGACTGTCCAATAAGGACGCCCGTTTGACTGTAGCTCCTCCATCTATCCCCTTCAGACATATGCCTCTTATTCAAATCTCCCCAATTTCCAGCCCATTTGAAATATAGGCAAATCATCTAAACATCATTTGAATTAATAGATATTGCAAGATATGTTTCCAAACAATCTAAAAACTGTTTAAGAGGCAAGAATCAGATTTGCCAAATACAACCTAAGTCTGATTTGATTAGTAAGTTCAGGAGAGGCAAAATTTTTGTAGAGCAGTAAATTAAGGCAAACTTACAACCACATTTTAGAAGTTTTTTGGTGAATTTGTCAAGAAAAGGGCAAAAGTGATTCATGTATGGATTTCTATTTAAAAAACTTGCCTTTGGTTACTTTCTAAAAAAGACGTAAAAGATATAGTGGCTGAATTACATTGGTTACTTTCTGAATAAAGGTAAAAGAATTTATAGGTGGCTGAATCACATTGGCAAACGGTCTAAAAGCAATTAGGACATCTATTTGAATAGGGTTTAAGTCAAATAGATCTTCGGTTGAGTTGCATAGATTCTTATTTTTATATATCCGAGTCTGTTTTGTTATTTTAACGAGTCTCTTGTGGGTGTAAGGGCCATAACATGTTTCTTGGATGTGAGAATACAGGGATGACCTAGTGGTAACAGCTCCCGCTTCCCTCCCTTCCACTGGGAATTAATTTTTGGTGGAAGACTTTAATCTTCTCCAACTTGGCCACTGAGCCAAACAACGAAGAAAAAAAAAATGAGTTTCTTCGATCAGTTCGATACTCACGAGAGTAAAATGGAGAGATCTGGGATTCCCCACCTGGGTGTAAGGGCGGTAACAGGTCTCTCATACCTCTTGAGTTGATACAACCTATTAATGGAGCTTTCAGACATTTAGATCCTTGTTTCCAGTTTAATAAAGATTGTTTTAGTTATATTTCTGGGGATCAATGTTGAGGTGCATAATACTGCTTAGATTTGGCCTAGTGTGCACTAGCCCTTTCTGGCTATACAATCTTTCATTTTTAGCACTTCAAAGTGGGAAAGGAGTCTGTAGGAAGAGGTGAGGTATCCGGAATTCAAATCCCGGACAGGCATGTAAGAATTGACGCTCCTTACCACTTACATAATGAGCGGTTCTTAACATCTGGTTGATGTTAGTATCTAGTTGTCTAGATGTCTCCTATTTGTTTTGTTGGGTTAATAAAAGTTTCCTTTTAACCCGAAACCTCCCCCTGGGACAGCCATGTAAGAATTGACGCTCTTTATCAGTTACGTAAGGAGCGGTTCTTAACATCTGGTTGATGTTAGTGTGTAATCTAGATGTCTCCTATTTATTTTGTTGGGTTAATAAAAGTTTCCTTTTAACCGAAACCAACCCCCCCCCCCCCCCCCCACCCAACCCAAAAAAAAAAAAAAAGTTAAATAGACAGTAATGTATATCAAGTATCAATTTCTAATATACTTTCCAATCGACACCTAAAACTTTTAATAATCCTTTTGGTTCATGTACTCCGCCAAGTGGGCTCATTCTAGTGACTGGGTTTGGGTTGGACAGTTATGTATATCAAGTATCAACTTCTAATACAGAACGTATATCCAAACCAGGTTGCAGCACAGGTCCGTCTTGATGGATGAGGACCCAACTTTCATTAGGATTACAAAGATCATAACCTGGCTCAAGGCCAAAGTATATTACGGATCCTTCTCAGATCTTGGTAAAATTGACATGCCGAAACCTGATTATTAATTGGGTCCAGGCATTATTGACCAGAATGATTAATTGGGCCCATAAATAGGTTTCATACCTTAGAAATGGCCATTGACATTCTTTTAAGGATCAAGCATTCAATTTTGACGGGCTCCTAATAATTTTGACTAGCAATGGGTCAAGTTTGGTATGAGTACAAACTAAATTTACATTTACTCTCCCCCCCTGTGAGGGGTACAAGCTTGGATCAGCCCACATTAGTGAAGTCTTAAATTTTAAGATTATGGGGTTAAGTCCCCTTATTTCAATACATTCCTATAATAGGAATGATTTTGAGTACATGAAACTGCAAGCTATAAGATATTTGATTATTTTGGATACCTATTGTAAATGAGTGGAAATGCATTTCTTTTTGCTATTTAGTCTTCTAATGCCGTATTATGATTTTATTTTTGCACTTGTGAAATTTTATAGGGCTCGCACAAACTTCTGACATGATCCCTCGTGGATTTGTGGGACCCGGTGAAACCTCACATAACAGAATCCTATGAGAAGCGTGCGGGAAAATCCTAATTAGCACCATCATTATTTCCGCATGCGTCGCAATCTCGGATCAACCTTTGGAGTTGTGACACCTTTTCCATATTATGGTTCCACCTTTTCCTTAGCAACTGGTGGTTTTCATGTTTGGTATTATGTGATTGAAGATACTCTTCTCACATTCGATAAAGCTATATATAATAGAGAGTGAATTTTAGTTTTTCCTCTAAATTGTGCTCATCTTTTATCCTCAAACTATGTAATTGAACAAGTGATGGGGTATGCATTTCAACCAAGTCATCTTTCCTGCCTATATCACTATGTCTCAGTCATCTTATAGTAAATCACGAGGGGTATCTCAATTGATTTAGGACTATGGTTTGCATTCGGAGATTGTGGGTTCGAAACTGCACTAGCACACTGGGATCTCTCCTAATTTCCCGGGCTCGTACAGATTATTCTGGCTCAAAAGACTGGAAACTCTACGTTATCCAAAAAGAAAAAAAGAAAATCACCTCGTAGTACTTCATGCATCTGGCAGATTCATCCGGGTATAGAATTTGGGCTGGGTTCACTTGGGCCTAACCATGTGCCCAAAGAGGATTGAAAGACCTGAGTACGACCCTGAGCCTATTTTTTGAAAGCTGGAGTCCCATTAAAATGTGAGTTTGAATAAAGCCTGAGCTAATGTATACAAACATATAAATACGTACATACACACATATCTGTATTTGTATAAAAATCAATGTATGACTAGATTCTAATGGGCTTGGGCCTGGAGCCCAAGGCTCAAGATCAGGCTGATAAGGGATTTAGCCCTTGATCCGTTGGAACTCTGGGCAGTTCTAACCCTTAGTTATGAATTCAATTCTACTGGGCCTACTGGACATGTTGGATCTTCCCTGGAGGGTAGGAAGCAGTACTGATAGAGCTGGAGTAGGCTGACAGGCTGAGTCAAAAATTTCAGTCGGAATAGTTAGAAACACTTCCCTTTTTACTGTAAGTTTAGTGGCAAGGCACCAGCCCCGTCAAGTGGTATACAGATTTCACTCCCTGACACTGGAAAAAAAAGCTACTAGTGTATGGCAAGTGACGCCAAGCAAAAGCAAGAAAAAAAAAAAGAACCATAATGGGCATAAGTTCTTCGACCAGAAGTGAGCTGATAAATGGCTCGCAATTTCAAGAGTAAGCACATGAATAATGCTGAAACAGGCATAGATAAGTAAAAGAACTCATCAGTTCAACAGGCAAGTGCTGATAGCTTGTGTAGAAGAAAAGGCAGTCTTTATATGCTAAAATTTTTCTCATTCAATTACGTACAAACCCCACCCTCAGTATCTTGTGTTAGAAAACTAACTAATTTCACTTAAAACTTTTTTAAAGCCAAGTACCAAGAACTCCTAAACACCGAAACTTCTATATGGAACCTTTCATAATCCCACCATACTAAGAAAACTTATCTTTTAATAGTATCTGCAATGTCTGGATGAGTGTGATCTTGTCCCCCATAATCCTATTCACCAAACGGCTCTGAACTGGCTTATGGAAAACAGGAGGATTCCTCGAAAAGGTTTCTGGGAATAAAATCCCATATTCCCATGGATATTCCCAAAAAAGGAATCCCTTGGGCTCATCACTTGCATAGATTCCTTGCATTACATCAGCCCTTGCATAGATTCCTTGCATTTCTCAAAAAGGACACTCCTCCTCGTAACCTTAACAAATATAAAACTGAAGGAGATGCGTGAACTACTTATTCTGCAATATAATTGGTAATGGTGAATTGAAATATGTTTGGGAATGACCCCATACAGTCAACTTCCTTTTCTAATGATTACAAACAGCTACCTCTAATTTTTTATTTTTTTATTTTACAAAGAATTGCCTGTACCTCTTTGACAATATGATCAATTACCCTCGACCAGGGGTGGATCCAGGCACAAGCACGTGGTTGCGGGCGCACCTGTTAAACCGTATTGCTCTTAAAAAAAACCTCAATAAAATCGTGGGTCCACACTCAAGATCCACATGAAAATCCTTAGTTTGCTCTCAAAACCAAACTACCTTAAAGTCCGCACCCGTCAAACGAAAATTTTGGATCCGCCACTGCTCTCAGCAATAGTTAAAGGCTGATTTGATGATTTTTCGTTTAAAAATAATATTTTTCTGATAATAACTCAAAATGATATATAAAAACTGAAATTATCCTAATATTATAATCTCCAACGAATGTTATCCCAATAATGATATTTACAGCATTGTTTCAAACTGAGCCTACGACCCATGTTCAAAGTTGGCAGATAGCTAAAATCTCCACTGATGCCAACGTTCCAAACAACTCTTGTTCTATGTCCTTGTGGTATTTCTTTATCGGATGCACATTTAAACAGAAAAATTACAAAAGGATTT
This sequence comes from Litsea cubeba, assembly GCA_012931725.1. Taxonomy (NCBI): domain Eukaryota; kingdom Viridiplantae; phylum Streptophyta; class Magnoliopsida; order Laurales; family Lauraceae; genus Litsea; species Litsea cubeba. The sequence continues at coordinate 10,328,888 of CM022944.1, read as the reverse complement.
TTATATGATAGATTTCAAGGTCGTGTCGTTTCTTTAGTTGAGATATTTCTAGTAAAGAAAACTTCTTGACTCGTTTTTCAAAAAATACATAAGAATTTAAATATTTTAAAAGTATTTAAGTTTTCCACAATTCTATCAATCAAGTCATCTTCAAATAAAAATATTAAAATAATAAAAATCTCTTTCTCTTACGTTTTTTTATTAACCTTTTTCCTCTCCAAAAACAACCACTTCGATTTTATGAAGCGGGCCCCACTAGGTTATTTTGGTTGGACTTCATCATTTTTCTAAAATGACTTATTAAAATGAGAATTTAAAAATTGACGAGGCTATTTTTGTTATTCTTCAGAATCTTGTCCTTGTGAGTACTTGATGAAAAGAAATGGAAATTGATATTGGCACTCCTTTTTTTTTTTTATGGAGGCACTCCTTTTAAAGGTAAATGGTGGGAAGGAAGTTGGCTTGAATTGGAGTGCCGCCATAAAAAAAAAGGAGTGCTAATATCAATTTCCAAAGAAATATGGAAAGCTTTTATACTTTTTAGAAGTATTCTAATTCTCATCTACTTTCTTGGAAAAGAAACAAAAAATTTATACCTTTTGAAACTTTTCCTTAATTTTATTTTTTTTAAGCCACCACATTTGGCCAATATGATGCGGAATGAATTGGTTTTCTAGCTAAAATTGATTTTATATTCATTTTACATCCGCAGCCCCCAAAAAGTTTAAATTCCAAAGTTCTTAGATTTTTTTTTTGCATATTTTACACATAACCCCATGAAGAACTTATTTTTTATATAATGGCCTCCAAAGAAAAACTTCGTCGTTCCGCCACTTAATAGCATATCACCATATAAGCTTTATATAGGTTGATACATGGTTATTGAATTCTATTTTACTTTTTTAGCTCAATATGGCAGATCCACATTATCCACAATAAATCTATAATGCAATGCATTAACCTTTCACAGCCAATGCAAAACCCACACCAATATTTATATATGTATATTGACCATAGGAGGGGGTCCTAAAACACAATTGCCTGTTTGAGTCCGTACCCCTCAAACAAAAGTTCTAAGTCCACCACTCAGCTCAGCTAGGCCCCACTAGCCATGTGGTTTCATGATAAAATTTCACTACACCACAATACAATTTTATTATTCTGTATATTACTCACAGGAGCACGAACATATTTTCACTTTAAAAGTGTATCAAATAAGGGGGTCACATAGACTTTTGTTTCCACAGAAGCCACATAAATGTGCCCTCCTGTTGATAGGTATTCATTGTATAAGCCTAACTAGGCTTAGACACCTGCCAACCTGGCCCAATGTAGACTCAATTTGATATCTAATAAGAATCAGGTCTAAAGAAGGGCACATGTTACCGATAATAATAAAAAAAAGGACCCATGTCTGGGAATTTTGGGTGGATCCGGGCTAGTCAGGGTCCATTGTACCCTGTTAGAGTTTTGAAACTCCTAAAACAAAATGAAGCTTAATAAAGGGTCTACTCTAATATACATATATCATATCATCACTGTTTCTTGAAAAAGCACAGATAGTCATGGTCACAGTCATCCTCCATCTTCCATGGTTCCTTGATTTCTACTTTCAGCCAAACATTATCTAGGATGATGTTTACCACTTCCTAACTCCATTATTGAATAGTTCCTTTTCAAAATTGACAAGCATTATTTTATTAAAGGTCATTCTGCCATTTCACATCTGACATCTGGAGATTTGAAGCCCCTTGTCTATTTAAATAATTGGAATTTGAAAGTGGTTACTAGCATTTGCACTTACGTTTATAATTATAGAGGCACATTCTGTATTCTAATTCTTTTATTAGAAAATGCTGCTGGGAAAAGAGAAGTGGGTAAAGGTGAAGGTGGTGCCTATGGGTTGGTCCAGCACCGGAGACAGGCCTGCATTTGGGTCTGTTTGTAGGTAAAAAATAAAGACCATCAAGCTGGGTTGTCAAATCAAGAGCTAGGATAACCCATGGATAAGATTTTTTAGATGACCCTCTATAAAGAGATCTTTTTATATATCCTACCTCCAATTTATAAGAATGCATCTAAATGGACCCCATGAGTTGGATTGGGTAAAAAAACCTTTTGATGAAAATGCTTGTGCTTGAATAAGCTTTGACCTGGACAGACCTAGCTCATGTGTGACCCCCAAAAATGGCAAGTCCAATCACAAGGACTACAATAGCAGCTCAAATTACCTAGTGTGCAAGGGCGGAACAAGGGAGGGGCTAGCAGGGCTGTGAAAACCCCCCCCCCCCCCCCCCCCCCCCCCCCAAGAATTAAAGAAAAGACCTTTAGATTATTTAAAATTTAAAGCTATTTTTTGCAATGGCTCCCCCCCCCCCCCCCCCCCCCCCCCCCCCCCCCCCCCAGCTCATGTGTGACCCTCAAAAATGGCAAGTCCAATCACAAGGACTACAATAGCAGCTCAAATTACCTAGTGTGCAAGGGCAGAACAAGGGAGGGGCTAGCAGGGCGATGAACCCCCCCCCCCCAAGAATTAAAGAAAAGTCCTTTAGATTATTTAAAATTTAAAGCTATTTTTTGCAATGGCTCCCCCCCACCCCCCCCCCCCCCCACCCCCCCAACACTACCGAATTAAAAAAAAACGGACTTTGACATATTTAGAGGGAAAAAAAAAGTGTTCACACCAAGCCATGAAAAAAATATTTTTTTAAGAAAAAACATCATACTTCACTATGCAGTTTCCACAGCAGAGTAGTTATGCAAGCATGACCTAAATTAAAGTGATGTATTATATACAATTCTTGTGAAGCCCACCATACATAAAAGGTAAAGTGAGCTTCCAAAGGTGGTCTGAACTTCTGGTTGGGCAGGTCGATTGTGATAGAAAAAAAAGATTTTACCTTCTGTATTCTTTAACTTGATTGAAATGCTAAATAGAGTTGAACATCTTTAGAAATCTTGAGAATTTGCTGATGGCATTTGGTCATTCAAATTCTCCCAAGATGAATTTTGATGTTACCAATCAAATAACAAATAGTCTACATGGACGGAATATGGGGAGATCGACCCCTTGGTTCTCATCCGCATATTCTGTCTATGTAGCAGGGCTCATCAAATAAACCACCATAAATTGATTTTTTTTTTTGGTAGAAGATTACAATTAATTAAAGTTGTGTAGGGAGTGCTATTCTTTGAAAATATCAAATAAAGTTAGAATGACAACAAATCATTGGAGTTAATTTTAGATCGTACATAAATAAAGTTACAAAGAGCCCATTTGTTTTCATGGAATTGAATATATAGAAATTAGTGGTAAAATGAACTCCAACAAAGAACTATTAAAGAGGTGGGGGTGAAGGATATGATGGAGAAAAGTAGATGAGGTTTTGAATTGGATTTGAATTACAAGGGTATAACTTAACAATATTCATTTCTCATCTCCCCTTAATTCATTTTCTATCAAATGGAGATTGCTTGATGGTCATTAGGGAAACTTTCAAATAAGGCCTTAAGTTCTTGCCTTATTTCAAAAAAGGACATAAGCTTCAAAACTTTTCAAATTGGTCACTAAGTTTTTCATGAAGTTTTCAATTAAGGACATCCATTCATTGAAATCTATTTTTCGGCAATTTTCTCCCTCATTTTTTTTTAAAATATTCAAATTACCCTTCCTTGAAATAAAAGTATAAAACTCTCATTCACTTCCTCTATATACTGCTCATTTCATTCATCGGCATTCTCACGGTGATCAAAGACAACCAATGTCCCCATGGTGATCGGTTGTATGTAGCGGCCATCATGACTATGTCATGGTTTTAAATGAAGGGTAGTCGAATTATTTTAAAAAATTGAGAAAAGATAGAAAATACTTTTAAATGCCTGTGTGTCCTTAATTGAAGATTTATTAAAAAAATTAGGGATTAATTTAAAAAGTTTTGAAACTTGTGTCATTTTTTTTTAAAATAAGACAAAAACTTAAGGACTGATATGAGATTTTCCCTTTTTTAATCTCACAGTTGTTACTTTAAGTTTGAACTACTATTAGAAATATAGTCTTAGTTTTGTTTCTTAATCCTGAAATACTTTTAGAAATATAAAGTCTAAGAATTCTCAAAAATTCAATTGCATGAAATAAATGGGCCATAAGTGACTAAATTGCAAGGAAACTATGTCCATGGATCCAATGGGAGCGTAACTAGAGATGTCAAGTGGGCCGTGCCGGCCCGGCCCGCCAGTCAACGGGCCGTGGCACGGCACGGCCCGGTCAACGGCACGGCCCACTGGGCACGGCCCATGACGCGGGCCGTGCTGGGCCGAGCTGCGCACGGCCCGCTGGCCCGTTTGGCACGGCCCGCCAGGCCCGCTGGCCTAGTGGGCCAGCACTTGCAGCCCGCCAGGCCCGCCTGTATAGGCCCGCCAGCCCGCCAGCCCGCGGCCCGCCAGCCCGCCAGGCACGCCCAACGGTCGGCCCGACGGGCCGGCCCGCCAGCACGCCCAACAGCCATTTTTTAAAAAAAATACCATTTTACCCCCCCCCCCCCAACAGCTATAAAACGGTCATCTAATGGGTACTTTGTGTCATTTTTCATTATACTAAGTCTATAAATATCCTAACCCTCCCATTCTCATTCCTCACCAATTACACATTTCTCATTCTCACCAATTTACACAACTCTCTCATTCTCTAACTCTCTCTCAAAGCATTCAACTCTTTCACTCTCTAAGAAGTTTTTGGAGGACCAAAGATCAAGTCATCAAGAGACAAGATTAAAGGGGCCTTCAAAGATTTAGAGGTATTTATAATATTTAGATTTGAGATTCCGTATATATAAGTTTATATTATATTATATTAACTCTCATTTTCTCCCCTTTCTTATAATAAATTATCACAAAAGAAGGCTATTAGCATATTACTATTATCATTTATAAATTTATTCTTTTGAAATATGGCTAGAAGATTTCCCACAGAATCTTCATCCGTTAATTTAGAGGCAGGAGAAGATTTTATTGAATTACAAGATCAAGTAGGTGATTTACCACCCCCCTTTCCTCAGAGTTCCCAAAAACCAAACAAGAGGAGTAGAACTTCAGCAGTTTGGAATATTATATATACAAGGTATGATGTTATTGAAAATGGAAAGAATGTTGAAAAGGCAAAATGCACATTGTGTGGTAAGATTTATAGTGCCCAGTCAAAAGGGGGTACCGGCCATTTGTCAAGACATAGGAAAACATGTTTACAAAAGCATAGGCCAGAGAATGCAGGGACAGGGGGGCCTGGTTCACAAACCCAAATTTCTACTACTGGTGGTGGTAGTAGTAGTAGCAGTTTGGGTATTTTTTCTTATAATGCACAAAGTGCTAGACAAGGTCTTGTTAAAATGATTGTTTTGTCCGAATTACCATTTATTTTTGTTGAAAATGAGTTTTTTGAAGAATGGGTCCAGAAATACTGTCAACCACAATTTCACAGTATTTCAAGAAACACAGCCAGAAATGATGCTATTAGACTCTGGCAGGAAGAGAAAATAAATATAAAAAACTATTTTGCGGAATCTCCTGGTAGAATATCCATAACCACAGATATGTGGACTTCTAAAGGGGGTGATAGTTATCTTTGTATTACTGCACATAATATAGATGCAAAATGGATTATGAATAAACGTATACTTTGTTTTAGCACTCTTGAATGGCCACACAATGGAACTAGGATAAGTACATTTATTTTGGAAAAACTAGATGAATATAGTATTAAGGAAAAAGTTTTATCTGTAACTTTAGATAATGCTAGTAATAATACAGTGGCTATTGAATTAATGAGAATGCAGATGCCACTTGCAACTTTGATAGATAGTTCTATCTTTCAAAATAGATGTGTATGTCACATCTTAAATCTTATTGCAAAAGTTGGTTTAAAGCACATTATAAGTTATACAGATGCTATTAAAGACATTGCTAGATTTGTTTTTTGCTCCGCACAAAGAAGACAATTGTATGCCCAAATATGTGCGAGGCAAGGCGTATCAGCTATTAAACTGCCTAAAGAAGTTGAACATAGATGGAATTCTATGTATGATTTGTTAAACAAGGCACTTTCTAGAAAAACTGTTTTGAATGAATTTTGTGCTTTTCATGCACAAGATTTAATGATTAGTGATGAACATTGGGAGTTATGTGCCCATATAAGAGATTTATTAGAACCTTTTTATACTTCAACATTATTTTTTTCCGGGATATATTATCTTACATCTAATGAAGCTTTAATGAAACTTTTTTAAATTACTTTACAATTCAGTAGATTTAGAGATCATTTTTTACTTGGTAGCACTATTAGAGACATGGAAGTCAAATTTAATAAATATTGGAAAGAGGCTCCAATGACATTTTCTTTAGCTGCTGTATTTGATCCTAGGTTAAAATTAAGTGGTGTACAGTTTTTTATTGATGGAATAAATAAAAATATGAATTATACAGATTCAAATAATTTTTCAAATATAATGGCACAATTACAAGCACTTTTTCAATTTTATTGTGAGCAAATGGGTACAGCTGGGCTTAGTATGGGCAATACAGAAGTTCAGTATACAGGTGTTCCTGAGTGGGAGGTGTGGTATTCTTCCCTGTCCACGGGCATGGCATCCAGCTCAAGCTCAAGTAGCAACACTGTGACGGAGTTATCATCGTATCTTGACGTAGGTGTAATTAGGATGCAGGATGCATCCACTTTTGACCTTTTAGCCTGGTGGAAGCAACAGGAAAGCATTTATATATCCAGTGTTGGCAGCCATGGCTCGTGATCTATTAACTATTCCTATGTCTTCTGTAGCATCAGAACAGGCTTTTAGTGCAGGTGGACGTGTAGTAGAAGACAGAAGAACAAATCTCACTGAAGAAACGGTGGAGTGTTGTGTTTGCCTACGAGACTGGTACTTGGCAGATAAGAGGAAGCAAGAGTTAACATCATTAATGGAAGATTTTGATCCAGCAGAATACATTAGTGGACTACAAATCTGATTTTTTACTTTTTTCTTCATTGTAATTTATAAGTTTTTCATTCTTTTTTTTTTATTTTCTAAAAAGATTGTAAGGTTTTGAAGGTAATCCTATTTAGAAACCTTCAAGAAGTTAAGATCCAAATGGTTCTCTCTTCTCAGTGGAGTAGGTCGAGTTTGACCGAACCACTTAAATATCTTTGTCATTCTCCTTGCTTGTGTTCTAATTTTTATTTTTAATACTGATAAGAAAAAGAAAAATCATATATAGTACTTAAGTAATATGTGAGTAAATATCTATAAATTAATTTGAACCACTCAATCATTTGTCAAATGTTTGTATAAGTTTAAATGTTTAGAAAAGTAACTATTGAAAAATTAATGACTATTGATCAAAAATCAAATTCAAATCCATGTCGTTACGGACTTACGCTTACGTTACGCCTTACGGTAATTATATATCTATATTAGTCTAAAAAAAAAAAAAAAAGAAGCCTGGCCCGCGGGCCGGCCCGGCACGGCCCGCTCCAGCCCGCCCCACTGTGGGCCGTGCCAGTGGGCCGTGCCGTGCCGGCCCGTTAGCTGAGGCGGGCCGTGCCGGCCCGGCCCACGGCACGGGCGGGCCGAGAATTTAGCGGGCCGTGCCGGCACGGCACGGCCCGTTTGACATGCCTAAGCGTAACAAAGAATTTAGAGGTGATTTCTTTGCACTCATCCTACAAGTAAATGATGCACATGCGTAATATTCATGCACGGTAACATTTGTTAGTGCTCAAGGTGTTTATACACGGTCTCATTTATCTGATTCACTACAAGAAAAATCACATTTAGTGGCGGATTAAATGTTAAAAAACTGCCACTAAATGTTTTTGTAGTGGAAAAATGTCCGCCAGAATTTTTATGTACTTTCATGCACCTTTTCCCACTAAAAAAGATGCAATAATACAAGTGCTGTGTCTGATGGGTCATGATTTCAAAATCCATCACCATCTTTTATTTTTGCAACTCCATCTTTTATTTCAAAATACAGGCCCATAACATTGATTCGAATATATTAAAATACATAAAATCCATCTTGTTATTATATTCATGCCTACTAGATTAAGGCCCTCGAGGCCAAACTTCATGCATTTGTCAAACTACACACTTGCCTGTGGCTGTGGCACTTGCTCTTTGCTCAAAGACTCATATTTCCTATAAATGGTATCATTGCCAAACTCACACGCAACTTGATAGTACCCCTTCTTTTTTTGGCAAAAGAAAGTACCCATGTTGGAATGTATTGTTCAGAAACATTATCTGTTCATATTCTTAGCCCCACAAAGATGCAGTCCCGCTCAGTCCAGGGCGGACCCAGGATTTTATTTTGGAGGGGGCCAAACTTAAATAAATATTTTCTTAACAAATCAAGATAGCTAATATTTTTTTCTGGACATATCTGCAAGTTCAAGCATGATAAATATAATAAAATCAAAGACTAAATTTCGCATTAAAATAAAACCAGGATCTAGCTGACATAAATAATTGTATTTTAGTACATTCCAACTTCCATAATCCATCAAAATGGAACTCAACATTCTTTTAAATCTTGAAAGTCTTTAATGATTGATTCTGTGCGAAACTTCTCCGCAATTTCCCTCTCAATGAACACAAGACAATAGTCTGTGAGAAACTCATCCTCCATTTTGCTGCAAAGTCTAGTTTTAACAAGGCTCATGGCTGAACATAATTGTTCCATAGTTGTAGTGGAGACTAGAAGAGTAAGCACGATCACGATCACTCTAAAAATAAGTTGGTAGACTGTTGATCTTCTAATCCTTACCAATCATTGGCAAAGTTCAAAAATAGTTGATAATTATTTGAAGTCTTTATGTCGAACTACATTATGCTCACAATATAATGATTCAATTGTATTCTCAACTGCATTTTCTCATGATCTGTGAACTACATTATACGCCGATTTGTACTTTTTCTTTTTACTTTGTGCAAACAATTAAGGGGGGCCACTTGTTATAAAATTAATATATAAACTAATTAAAGCATATATAATATAGAAAATAAAAATTTGAGGGGGGGGGGGCATGGCCCCCGGGCCTCCACCTAGGTCCGCCCATGGCTCAGTCAATCAATTAAACTCAGCAGTTGGTCAGGGGTTAGAGAGAGCACAAATCTGGACAAGGAAAGAATAATAATGGAGAGGGGATCCCTGTTTGGTCCAAGCAGGAGACGAATGAGGGGTCGACACGCGGACATCCGTGCTGAGATGGAAATAAAGAGAAGGAAAGAGAGCCCTTCTCATGTTTAGACGAAACAGCGCCTCTTCATTCTTCTCATGTTTGGACGAATCCGGGGATTTGGATTCATACCAATGAAAATACGTTGGTTCTTTCTGATAGATAGAGAGCATTGAAAGCAAGAAGGCAGGAAGCATAATGCAATTGTTATGGTCCTGAAAATAATGGTTTAGACTTGTGAGCATTGAGTCCGGATCCACGGTTTGGGTGAAACACGGGAATACTGTTCGGACCAATAAAAACGTGCCATGTGGACTGCCAATGCCAGGACATAAAGAGGTTATTTTTTGGGTGCCAACTCAGCACAATGTTTTATATAATTCCAACTATACCCTTGCCCTCTTACCTCTCTCATGTCTCACACTCTTTTTCCATATTCCACTCAAAATCTTTCCTCCTCTGATATGCTTGGGATCCGCACCTGTTGCCGGATCTCCTCATTCATTCGATATTTTGGTTTTTTTTTCTCATGTAGGAATTGATCCGTTTTTGTTTTGTCTAGGAAAGTTTCTGTTTTGAGGAATTGTATTGCTTGTTGATGATAATGTATGGTTTTAGATTTTTTGTGTGGAGATTAGTTTAGATGCTTGATGATAGAAATATTCGGTGCTTAATGGTGATTTATCTAATTCAAAACCTATTTTTTTTTTTTGTTAATTCGGTTCCAACAAGTGCATCTTCCCCGCCTACAGCAATGCGGCTGCCCTCTTTGTCTAGATGGGAGAGGTGAGAGGGTAAGGGTATAGTTGGAATTATACAAAATATTGCGCTGCATTGGAACCTGAAAAATAACCTCTTTATGTCTTGGCATTGGCAGTCTACATGGCACATTTTCATTGGTCCGAGCAGTATTTCGAAACTGGAGATCCAGACTCTTGAGCATTTGATATCTCTGTAAAAGAAGAGAGATGCAAATTCAAATTTTGCTCCTCATGCCTACAAGCCCTCTGCTTCTTACACAGGACAACTGGAGGAAAAAAAAAAAGGTGGGGTACACAAAGATGTCATGTGGCATTGAGAACTAGCCATAAATTCGTTTCATAGTTTAAGGTGTTTCGATCTAAGACAGAATGAATGATCAAGATAAAAACATTCATTTCATGACTCCAATGTTGCATGTGGCAGGCCAATAAACCCCAAGAACTCCGTAAAAAAAAGAAAGCAGCAGCGAAGCAAGTTCTAGTGCAAAAGCTTTAGAGGAACCTGTTCCTTCAAAATATCCAAATTATCCACTCAAGAAGATGATTTATATAAATGATGTTGATGATGGATCATGGATGGTTGAAATGAGTGGGCCTTTATATTGTCTTTGTTTAAGTGAATCAGACCAATGGATGAGCCAGCTGGGTCATCTGCATTGGTTCAATCCGGAGATGAATAAAAATGTTTTTTCCTCAATTTCTTATACCAGGAATCGGGAGAATGTTCTCTTACACTATGGGACACACTTGGACCAACCTTTAATCAATGCAACTCCTTTTATACTATTGTCATCCCATGATCTGACATCAAGTCCAATTTTACACTCCTCTAACCTTTATTCACTGGCTAATTAAATAATAAAAATTAGTTAAGACACTATTAATCTTAAAGGTTTTTAAATCAAGTGTTAGAAAAAATTGGTAAGGGTTGATGTTTTGGTTCCTTCTTGTCAATAGGGTTGTAAACAGGACGGTTTCGGATCGGAACCATAGTGGACCCGGACTCGTTTTTAAATAACGGTTCCGGTTCTGGATCCGGTTTTGAATCAGAACCTGTTTTGTTGGTTCCGAACCTGGTTTCGATAAGAAAACTCGAATCTGATTCCGGAACCGGATCCACCTAGATGACTCAAATCTAGTTCCAAAATCGATTCTATTTTCTCTTTATCCTTCACTTTTTCTTAAAATAAGCATATCATTCAACTTATAATAATGCATCAAGTTTACCACATCCAGTATCATACATAAGAATGCAAAAAAAGAGTTAGTTTTAAAGTACAAATTACAATATCAAAGACTCATATGCTAGGTCCCGGTTCCGAACCTATATGGACCCGGAACTGAACCTGTTTATGAATCGGAACCTAAATAGGTTCCAAACCCGGTTTTTTACTGGTCGGAATTTTCGGGTAATCGGAGAATCGGATACCCGTTTGCAACCCTACTTATCACTAAGAAAATATTTCCATCTGCCCTCCTCCCACCGATAGACATGCATGTAAGTGGGCCTCTGCCCTGAAAGCAGCTTGTAGAAGAACATTCTCCTCATGAATCTATCCTTAATTATAAGGTGGACTGAACTTATCATTTCTATCAAATGTTTATAATCATTAGGAAGGACTGCACTAGCAATGGATCGAGGAAACAATTTTACACTTTTTTTTTTTTATTCTTCTTAAGATTACACTAGCAAAACAGTTTAAATATTATCAATGCTAATATGAATGGCTTCTACGGCTCTACCAACTTCATCTTGGCACAAAGGAGACAATTTGGATCAGTCTACCAATCTTATGGGTGGCTGTTCTTGACAGGAACTCTATTTGAACCAAGTGTGACCTGGTACGTAGAATAGAGGTTTAACTTCGACCACTATATTTTGGAGTTGGATTTTGTTGACAAGTTGGATCGGATTCAAAAGCAGGTAAAGTTGGATTCAGTCTTGTCTTCATTATTCGATCTACCCAATTGATGCGAGAACTATCCAATCGAATTAATTGCACATGTCAAGTTGTCAACTAGACTCAAATCTCCCTAATAAATTAGGGCTTGTTTGCTCGGAATAGAATTCTTAAGAGTAAATTTATTCAGCCCACTCTTATTCAAGAGGTTGCGGGATCGACTCCTGGGGTTGAAAAAATCCACCTTAGACATGATTACGGAGTCTCGTCTCCCGAAGTGTACACAATAGGCCCGGGGCCCTCTGCTCCAGCCTATACCCCTGTGGGGGGAAGCACCCCCTACAAAAAGGCCCCTGGGGCTGGAAAAATCCACCCTGGGACAAATGCATGATTACAGAGCCTCGTCTCCCGAAGTGTACACAATAGGCCCGGGCCCTCGGCTCCAGCCTATACCCCTCCCCAGGAGTCAATCCCGCAACCTCTTGAATAAGAGTATTAACGGACTTACCCTAGTACCACTTGAGCTAGTAGCCCAAGTGGTACCAGGGTAAGTCCGTTAAATCTCTTATTCAAGAGGTTGCGGGCTGGAAAAATCCACCCTGGGACAAATGCATGATTACGGAGCCTCGTCTTTCGAAGTGTACACAATAGGCCCGGGGCCCTCGGCTCCAGCCTATTCCCCTGTGGGGGGAAGCATCCCCTACACATAGAATCTCTGATCCTAGAAGTGCATGATAAATGCTACCAAAGCCTAAGATTGGAGAGGAAATTAAGTGAAGTATTCCAGATACAAAGTATGAAAAGGTGTCTATAATTTCCCCACCCGAACCTACTCCCCAACCTACAGTAGCTAGATGGGGAAGTAAAACCAACCCTTGTTCATACGTAGGTTTCTCTAGTACGAAATGAGCCACTTCGAATAGGTTCATTGCACCGGCCTAGAATACAATTAATCCGGCATGGGCTACGTGAGCCACAAGTAGTTTACTAAGTCGTGCATTCCCAGCCCACCAAGCGAACCCAGTGGTTTCTTGGTCACGACCGGCTAAAGCTAAAGTTCCATTAAAGAACGTTTCCATGGGGTAGAACCTCCTCAGGTAAAGTTTAAAGCAATTGTAAAAAGGCCCTGATGGTTTTAATATTTATAAATAGGCCATTTCTTTTTCATTTTTATACATTTCGTGTCCCCAAAATCAATAGCATTCCAACCATCATAAGTTTTTAGAGTAAATTAACACTTTTGCCCATCTCTTTATCTATATATGCATAATTTCAACGATATGAGCTTGTTTTTCTCTATAGCTTGTACCATTAACGATTACATTTAGTGAGAGAGGTAACTCTCCATAAATCCATTTTTGTCATTACAAGGTCAATTTCATTAAATCCAAATTAATCATAATGACAATCAAAGCCTGTATTTATAATTGATTTATAATTGACCAATCCGTGCACGACCTACTATGGGATTGATGAAAATCTAAAAATACAGAAATATTGGGCTTCATGGGCATGAGAGATTTAGGTAGCGTTTGGTTCGCTGGAATGGTTATAGGCGAAAATGGAATGGAGACCGAAATGAGTCTGGAATGGAATGATGCAGGAATAGGCATTTCCATTCCAACGTTTGGTATGCTAAGGAATCAACACAATTGATTCCTATTCCTGCATTTGGTATGCTGGAATGGGTCCTGAAATGGAATAAAATTTACATAAGATTGACCAAAATACCCTTGTTAGATTTTTATCTTTGGCTCAGTTAATGTATAGATTATAATATTATTAAATAGATGGGGCCCATACAATCTCTTCTATTTTATAATCTTATAATAATAATAATAATAATATATAGATTATATTATTATTATGTAGATGGGGCCCACACAAGCTCTTCTATTTTATAATCTTATAATAATAATAATAATATATAGATTATATTATTATTATGTAGATGGGGCCCACACAAGCTCTTCTATTTTATAATCTTATAATAATAATAATAATATAGATTATATTATTATTATATAAGTGGGGCCCACACAAGCTCATATATTTTATAATCTTAAAATAATATATAGATTATATTATTATTATTATATAGGTGGAGTCCACATAAATTCTTCTATTTTATAATATAATAATAATAATAATAATAATAATAATAATGATACATATATTATATTATTAGATACTACTTCTTGTCATTGCTATCAATTCTTTAGAATCACCATGAGGGACTGTACTTGAAGCCTGAAGGTATTAAAAAATCGTTTCATTGCCGGTTGCGAAAACAAAGTTTGGAAACAAAGCTGCGACTATGATCATGTGAGTTCTTGATGGTTAGCCAGAAGGATGATGTGCCACACGTGGGCATTAATTTTGGATGTTGATTTTCTAGCCTGTGTGGCCCACTAGGTTGTCGTTTCAATCCAATTTGATATCTACAAACAATGGATAAAACAATTTTAACTTAAAAAAAAAAACTCTTATCTTTTAAATTTTACATTTTTTTTTAATTTCAGCTAAGGGGGTGGAGTCCCCCAGAAACTCACACATACAAAGAGAAAAACACGCAAACACGGGGAGAAAACTCGTACGTGTGAGGAGAGAGAAACTTATTGGAAAAAGATGGATAGAGCTCTATGTTTTTTTGTTAAGTTTGAGTCAAAATAAAAGTAGGCTCCACTTATCCTTTTAGGTGGGACTACATGGGAATGTGATTTACTCTGTGAGTAGATTAAGAACATGTATTTAGTTGCTTTAATCCATTGAAGAGTGAATGAGAAATTGACTCCTAACACCACTACTTGAGCATGGTAACACATGAAAACACCAAGGTGGGCTCACCACCACATGCGTTCTCCTAAGGTGGGGCCCACACAAGTTCTACTCTTTTATAATCTTATTATTATAATAATATATATATATATGTGAAGAAGGGTATTTTGGTCTAAAAAAAGTAAAAAGGAATGGAATGGCCATTCCTTCCCATCCTGGATGGAATGGTCATTCCTCTACATAACGGAATGGGATTCCGGAGGTAATGGTCATTACGCCACTTTTTTGCGAACCAAACGCTGTAATGACCATTCCGTTCCGACCTTCATTACAGCGAACCAAATGCCACCTTATTGAGAGAGAGGCCGTTGGAACTCAGGATAAAATAATGATATTTATTGTAAATAATAACATACTTATTTTTGTTTAGTTGATGTAAAGGCAAAGTTATAATTTTTATAAAAGTTCAATGCAAACCCTATGGTGGATGCCCATTCTAATTAGGAATACTGGTTTTGGGGACATGGAAGGTATTAAAATGAAAAGGCATGGGCTTATTTGCAAATACTAAAACCACATGGGGCCTATTTACAAATCTTAGAAACATTAAGAGGGTATATATAAAATCTCTAGAAATCAAATAAACACCGGTGGATATCTATAGATGACCAAATTGAATTAAAGGGAGATGGAGAATGAATCTCAGACATCACCTAGTAATCAAATCCCATGAAAGTCGGGGTTCCATCTATATGTCCACCCTATGTCTTTCACCATGACCTCTTTAATAAACCTTTGCAACCTGTTTTACCATGAATTCCTAAGAACTAAAATCCAACCAAACAAATGGGCCGTTAGGGTTTGGGTTTACCTTCATAACTTTTGGACATACTTTAAAAACCTGAGAAATAGCCTGGCTCACAAAATAACTAGGTTGACTTGCTGAATCAACTTGCCTGAGTCTTAGATGCATCAAGAAGTCCAAACTCTATCTATCTTTCTATATAACTAAAATTAAAATGATTCTTTAAAGCTTCACATGAGCTTTGATTAAGGTCTTGGCCAACTAAGTCTGAATTGAGTTTTCACCTATTCACTAGGGCTGCATAGAACCGGATCAGACCACAAAACCGGACCGACCGGACCGGATTTGCGGTCTTAGTGGTCCAAATCCGGTCCGGTCCGGTCCAGGCCTTTTGTGGTCCGGTCTAGACCGGACCGGACCGCATTTATTAAAATAATAAATTTTTTTTTCATATTGATGAGCCCATGAGGCATGAGCCCAGCACCCATTTGTAAAACCCATCATTCATTCATTTGACATTTGCCCACTTTTTAGATGTGAGGTGAAAATGAAAAAAAAAAAAATGGAAACCGGTTCGGACCACTTTAAGTGGTCCAACCGGACCGGTTTGGACCGGTCTGGTCCTTCATTTTAGGCCGGACTGGAAATCCGATTGGTCAGCCCTGCTAGTCACCCAAGTCTTGATCGAGTTAACTCAAAGCTTGTAAAGGGTAGGCAAAAACGTACCCTCACCCGATTTAGGGGGGCATTGATTACAATTTACCTAAATTGTAAATACGAAAGGGTCCATTTCATATTTCCTAAATTGTATACATTGCCAAACCCTCACACGATTTGAGATTACCTTTTTTTTTTTTTTTAAATGAAATTACCCATGTTGTGATGTCTCATTGTTCGAAAACATAATTCTATTTGATCTTCCAAGCCACATAACATGTAGTTTATTGAGAATAAGCGATTTCTTAGTAGGTTTGCAACCCCACATCTCACCATGTTGTCGAGAATTTGCTCCTTGTGTGTGCCACTCTTTCCTTGTGTATGGAGTTTTCTTCTCTCTTTCCCATGCACGCGTGCTCTCTGAGGTCCCAATCTTCTTCACGGGATACACACAATAATGGAAATTTGCTGTCTGCCTTTATGTCAAAGAACTAAACTCGGCAATTTGAAAGAGTTGCTCAAGAAAGAAGAATAATGAAAACATGTTAGATTCTAAATTCTGATTGAAAAGAACATGGAAAGCAACAAGACAAGAAGCATAATGCAGTTATTATAGTCCTTCAATTAATTGAACAGACTTTTGAGCATTTGATAACTCTGTATTAGAAGAAAGAAACAAATTCAAAATTTGCTCCTCATGCCTACAAGAACAAGACCTCCGCTTCTTTTGGCACATGACAATCGGCAGACACTAGCCTACAAGATGTCACATAGCTTTGAGATTTTCTGATAAGATTCATTTAACGATTTCAGGTGTTTGATCTAAGGCAAAGAATTAATGTTCAAATTAAAATAGAAACATTCATTTCACAGCTCCATTGTTTTTTATTTTATTTTCAGATGGTCCAATGCCAAATGTTGCATATGGCAGGCCAATAAACCCCATGAACTCTTGGGAGAAAAAGAAAAAAAAAAAGGACAGTAAAGCAAGTTCTAATGCGAAAATTTCAGAGGAACTTGTTCCTTCAAAAAATTCAAATTATCTGCTCAATAACATGATTGTGTAAATGATATTGACCGATTGATCATAGACTGTTGAAATGAGTGGGCTTTGGTGTTGTCTTTGTTTAAGTTAATCACACGAATGGATGAGCCAACTGGGCCCTCTGCATGGCTACAATTCCTCACATGACTATTTCTCAATTCCTTACACCATGAATCTATCCTTTATTACTTTATTATGGGTCGATTGTACTTGTCATTGCTATCAATTCTTTAGAATCACCATTTCTCAATCTCTTTAGACCATGAATCTATCTTTTGTGTTTGGTAGATACTACTTCTTGTCATTGCTATCAATTCTTTAGAATCACCATGAGGGACTGAGGGACTGTACTTGAAGGTATTAAAAAATCGTTTCACTGCCAGTTGTGAAAACAAAGTTTGGAAACACAAGCTGCGGCCATGATCACGTGAGTTCCTGATGGTTAGCCAGAAGGATGATGTGCCACACGTGGGCATTAAATTTGGATGTTGATTTTATAGCCTGTGTGGCCCACTAGGTTGTTGTTTCAATCCAATTTGATATCTACAAACAATGGATTAAACAATTTTAACTTAAAAAAAAAAAATCTTATCTTTTACATTTTTTTAATCTCAGCTAAGGGGGTTGGGTTCCCCACAAACTCACATTACGAAGAGAAAAACATGCAAATACAGGGAGAAAACTCGTACATGTGAAGAGAGGGAAACTTGTTGGAAAAAGATGGACGGAGCTTTATGTTTTTTGTTAAGTTTGAGTCAAAATAAAAGTGGGCCCCACTTATCCTTTTAGGTGGGACTACATAAGAATGTGATTTACTCTGTGAGTAGATTAAGAACATGTATTGAGTTGCTTTAAGCCATTGAAGAGTGAATGAGAAATTGACTCCTAACACCACTACTTGAACATGGTAACACATGAAAACACCAAGGTGGGCTTACCACCACATTCGAGCACCCCCCCGCACCGAACCGGGCCCATAAAATTTCTTTTTCCAATTGGGTGTGTCCGAAGTGCAGAAGGGTGTGTCCAAAGAGGTTTTGTCTATGCACTAATTAAAGAGTCACAGTACATAACCGATGCAGCCCTGCATAAAGAGTCCTGAAGCAGTTTTTTCACTTTTGCAGTTTTCTTGATCACATAGGTTCATCAACTGTTCTTTGTTTTTTCTGCCTTCATACTATAAGTCGAATTTTACTTTCTGAATTACCGTTCTGTTTCTGTTTCGTTTTTGCAAAAGAATTCCTAGATTCTAAACTAAAAACAACATCTACTCAGGCTAACAAAACTCGCATATACAAGGAGAAGGGGGAGGCCACAGTCAAACCCTGGATCTCTTAGTGAGAACTGTCGTGTTTTTTAAAGTCTTACACTTGAAATACAATTTAAATAGAGATGTTCAATCCTGATGTGCTCGGCCTCTACCTCAGGTCCTCAATTAGACGTCATCTTGGCACAAAGGAGACAATTTGGATCAGTCTACCAGTCTTATGGGTAGCTGTTCTTGAAAGGAACTCTATTTGAACCAAGTGTGACCTGGTTAGTAGTATAGAGGTTTAACTTTGACCACTGTATTTTGGAGTTGGATTTTGTTGACAAGTTGGATCCGATTAACAGGCAGGTCAGGTTGGGATTGAGTCTATTTTCATTATTTTATCTGACAAATGATGTCAGCCTTATTCAAGCCTTTGCACTCGTCAAATAGACTTAAAATCTGCCCTAATTGCTTTGGGGTTATTTGCCTATTACACGTAATAGGAAAATGAGTTTTACATTTGTAAATATTACGTTATATAAGTTTTACACATGTAAAATACACCATCACGTTTGTGAAAATCACCATTTTCATATGAGTAATGAGAACATTCAACAGTTTTACATGTTTCCGATTCTTTCACGATTTTCTCAGGATGCATGAAGAACTAAGATATGAAACTAAACGTGCTGATATTTACCATTAATACAATAATACTAAAGATTTGGATGAAGAATTGGAGGCTGCCAAAAAGTGCAGAAAATCAGATTGGTAGCTTGGGGGTTTTTTCACAATTTACTCAATGTATGAAGATTTAAGATAATCAGTTGGTAGTTAAATAAGCAAAATGAACTTTTTTAATTATAAATATGGGGCCAACATAAATAAAAAATTAAAGGTGGTCGATGGAAAAAAAAATACAATCACAGTGTAAGAGATTGTGTTAGCGCCTTTTATAAAGAGGTGTGAAACTGTTTTGGCGTGTAAATGACCGTACAAACTTCATTTATGCATATGATATGTGAGCGCAAAGAAATGTGATGATGCATAACCACTAAGCATGTAAATCATTTACATATATGTAAATGATTGTAAATAAATAACTCATTAGGGCCGGTTTCTTCACTCTTGATTGAATCTTAGGAGTAAATTTACTCATAAAAATGATAAAAACTAAAAAAATAAAGGTAAATATCCACAAATGGCTTTCAAATAATCTCTTATCTCATGAAACTAAATTAACAGGATTTGTAAAATGAATACTCATGCACCGCCTAGTAAATCAAATCCTAAAAAAATTAAGGTCCATCTTCATCTCTACCTTATATGCTTCACCTCTCACTTCTTTAATAACCACCTTATATCCTTAACATCTCACCTCTTTAATACTTTGTTGCAAACTATTTTGCCATGAATTCTTAGGAATTTAATTCCATGCAAATAAATGGGCGCTTAGGGTTTGGGTTGACCCTTGTTACTTTTGGGCATAGATAGATTAACAACCTGAAAATTATAGCCCGTTTTATTAAACTACTCGGCTGAGTCGCTGAATCAACTTGCCCGAGTCATGGCCAATCGAGTCATAACTCTTTTGGCCTAGTCACCCAAGTTTTAACCGAGTTAACCCAAACTCGTAAAGGACAACGTTGAGTTCTCTTGGATCTATATGAACTTGACCATGCTAATCTGATAATTTATGAGTGAACTAATTAAGTCACGCTTAGGGCCTCTTTGTTTAGGAGCATTTTCGACAAAAAAACCTCCCTCCTGGTCATAGCAATGTAAGTCTTGTTCGAATTCATAAAGCAGACATATGAAATGCTACGGTGACAGTGAGTGGACCATTCAAAATATTCATAAAAAAAAAAAAGAGTTCAGATCCGATGAGGAAAAACCCTATATGGTGACAGTGATTGGATCCAGGATTTTCACTTGAGTGGGGCTGACAATGTTTAAATACAAAAAAAATTCTTCACATTACCGAAATCAATTGTGTTTTGTGTTCATCACAGCAAGAGCATAATTAATTAAGACCTTGGGTAAAGCAATGTGCAATTAAGTAAATTGTGTATTTGTGTTCATTCCTGTGATATGAAAGTAATCCCAAAGGCCAGCTCGTTTGCATGAGAAATATAATTAAATGTTCAATTTAAATAGGAGATTGGAAAAAAACTTTGAACAAAAAACAACAATGGGTTCTCTCATCTTGGATCTTCATTTCGTTTATTTGTTCAAATCAAATCCAAAACTACTTTGTAAAACTCATTCTAAACTTTTTCCTAAAACCCCCAATACAAATTACAACTAAAAACAACCAAATATTATATTAAAATCAAATAAAATTAGTTAACAATCAATAACATACATAACTAGCTAAAATCAACTGATTGGATATACCTCTCTCCCTCATCTCTTATATGAATATTTGTCTAATTTTTGTTGTTGAAATCAAATCCAACTCCATAAAGAGAACCCTTTTCAATAATGGAGATTTTTAGGAAAATCCCCCATTTTAAGAAAATCTTTTATAATCAAGAGAACCCCTTTCAAACATGAGGATTTTCAGAAGATGGTAAATTTGTAGAAATCCCTTATTTCTAAGGTCACTATTTCTAAAAAATAATTTTGGAGACCCAACACCTACCAAAACATCCCCTCTACAACATGTAAAAATTATCTAAAACCTATACGCAAAAAGGGAGAGAGACTGCCATGCGCGTGATTTTGAGATTTCTTGAGAGAGAGAGAGAGAGTATTTTGTTCCATGGATGATGGGGCTGATGGGCTTTGCTCCTTGGGGGCTGGTCCATGTAGCCCATATAACATTAATGGGTTTTTTCTATATTTATATCGGCTCAAGCCTCAATGAAAGTATACATGAATCTGCTCATGAGTGAACCATTCACAGTCCACCACATCAATATACGTGGAGTGGACACACTCCTAGGAGGATCCTAATTAAAAAAAAAAAAACAACCATCGTAAACAAAAAGGCCATTGTTATCCAATTACCTTTTCCTTTTATTTTCTTAAATTTAGAATCTTTTATTTGTTGCTCATGGGCCGAGTGGACAAGAGATAGTAAAAGCAACAATGGTCTTTTCCGTGTAATCAATTTTTTTGGATCCGGATTTACTATTATTCCAAATAAGAGAATTTCATTTGGACGAATCAAAAACCGCCACGCACAAGGGGAGAGCAGGCAGAAGAAAAAAGATAAAAAAAAAAAATCCATATGGAGTGCTCCCTGTTTGAACGAAACAGGGGATCTGTTTCCTTTTCTATTTGATTTTATCTTGATTGCTGTCGGACCCTAGGGACTTGACATTGAGGCCAAGGCAAAGAGTGCGGTGCTGCCGTGGAGCCATCCATTCAAAACCCTTATCTATTTTTTTTCCACTGGTGGTTTCCATGAAATTCTCCTCTTTGACACATGCATCCCTGCTAGTCCAAAAAAAAATAAGACGTGTCCTTTCATCCTCGAGCTATAAAATAAGATAATTTGTGGGGACTTTCAGAACTCCCATTCTCTCTCTCAACCCCTCACATGGATGCTCTGGCTGCTCTCAGGTAATCGAGCTTCACTGAGTTTTTCCACCATTTTCATGGTCAAAATCCCATTTGAATTCATGGGTCTTGCATCATTTTCCACACTCATCCTCCTATAACTCCCCCCAATACAATTTTCCAAAAGAGAGAGCAAACGAAAGAGAGCCTTCACATATAGGTTTGCTCAGAAAAAATCTCGTTAAAGAGAGGTGTTTTGGAAAGATGGCTTCTTTCGCTTTGATTCCTCAATCATGCTCCATTTTTAACCCTGCAAATGGGTCAAAGCCATCAATTTGCTCGATGTTTAATCACTTGAGAAGGAGAGATGCAATACCCATCTCTCATTTCCCCCAATCTCTTTCTCCTTTGGTTTCTTCTGGAAGGCGTTTCTCAAGAACATGCTTTTCTGCAACCCACCTTGCAAAAGAAACAGTCAAGGAAGAAGAGAAAACCCCAGATGCCCCAAAGGCATTAGATCCCATATCCGGGTTTGATTTCAAGGGCTACATGCTCCAGAAGGCGAATTCCGTAAACCAGGCCCTAGACAGAGCTGTTGCTCTCAAGGACCCCAAGAAGATCCACGAGGCGATGCGCTACTCGCTCCTCGCCGGCGGGAAGCGCGTCCGGCCGGTGCTCTGTGTCGCCTCGTGTGAGCTCGTCGGCGGGGACGAGGCCACGGCCATGCCGGCAGCGTGTGCGATCGAGATGATCCACACCATGTCCTTAATTCATGATGACCTCCCTTGCATGGACAATGACGACCTCCGCCGGGGGAAGCCCACCAATCACAAGGTTTTCGGTGAGGATGTCGCCGTCCTCGCCGGGGACGCCCTCCTCGCATTAGCCTTTGAGCACATAGCGGCTGCTACAGAGGGCGTCCCGCCCGCCCGCATCATCCGGGCTATCTCCGAGCTCGCCAAGGCAGTCGGGTCTGAAGGCCTTGTGGCGGGGCAAGTCGTGGACCTGAGCTCAGAGGGATTGCAGGATGTTGGATTGGAGCAGCTAGAATTCATCCATGTTCACAAGACTGCTGCCCTGTTGGAAGGATCAGTCGTCCTTGGGGCGATCTTGGGCGGTGGATCGGAGGAGGAGGTGGAGAGGTTGAGGAAGTTCGCTAGGTGTATTGGGTTGCTGTTTCAGGTAGTGGATGATATCCTTGATGTTACAAAATCATCACAGGAATTGGGGAAGACCGCTGGAAAGGATCTAGTTGCAGATAAGGTCACTTATCCAAAACTGTTGGGTCTGGAGAAATCTAGAGAATTTGCAGAAGAGCTGAACAAACAGGCCAAAGAGCAACTCTTGGGGTTCGATTTGGAGAAGGCAATGCCGTTGATTTCATTGGCAAATTACATTGCTTACAGACAGAACTAAGGGGCTGGAAAAAATGTTGGAATGAATGTTTTTTTTTTTCTTTTGCGTTGGAAGGGTGAAGGATTATGTAGAATTCCTGGTGATGTATTTGATATCCAAAGCTTACAAGTGTTTCTTGTATGAATCGCAATAGAATAATAGTAAGCTACTAAGCTCGTTCAGCAGAATCAGTGAAAAACCTCTACAGTGTATACATACATAGGTATTCTTTTTTTTTTTCTTTTCCTTAGCTTGGCTTGATTTGAATTTAGCTGAATAATGCAGAGTTTGGAGTTTATGTTTATATTTTTATTGGATTTTGCCTGTTGACTGGTTTTGTTTTGTTTTAAATTTATAGGACTTCATTTCTAATCCTGTTGTTGCAGTTTATGAATCATTGATTGCAAAGTTGCTGGTATGTTTTGTTCTATGGTTGTATCACTCAGTTCTAATGTGTTTGCACAATTGTAATGAAATCTGACTGCTGTTCTTGTATTTGCTAAATCTACTGCACTATCCTATGTGATGCTTACCGAGCTTTTCAACTGATACATGATTTGCTACAAATTGAGAGTCAAGTTGTGGAAAATTTATTTCATAAACAGTTATTACCCTTAAGATGAGTCAGTTACACATCTTAGTCATCAAATATAGCAATTCAATTTTCATTTCCATTTAACTTAGTCCAAATTTATGAATTGTGGTACCAAAATCATTGCAAACTCATAAGATTTTCAGAATTTGATGGAGCTTAAATTGTTGTATGCGTGTATTCTTAAAGGCTTAAAGCAGATTGACATTCTTAAAGGCTTAAAGCAGATTGACAGTTGACGAGCCTCTGAATTTATGGAGCTGATGTTGTGAACTAAAGAAAAATTGTTGGTGCGTTGAACTGAGAATCCATGAATTTTGAGCTGCGAACTTATATATGAGACTGGATTGAGTTGTGAATGTATGGTCTCAAGTCTTAAATTAATTGATTCACTTCTCCATAACCTGCACTAATATTCCTTGAATACGTTCCCACTTTCTTCCTTAGCTCTCCAAAGTAGCTTGATTAATTTTTTCTATTGCTGATAGATGTTTGATAATTAGTAACAATACACAAGCTTCACAATCAACAGAGGATCTATAGTTCAACCAGGGCACTGTTAAAAAGAAAAAAAAAGAAGGAAAGAAGGTTCAGCAGGGATCTTTTGTGCGTTTCTTACTTGTGCTGGGTATGTTCTAATATTCTGTGACATTCCATTCCAATTTTTTTTTGGCTATCTCCGAATAAATAGTTCAATCAGGACCTTTTTTTTATTATTTCATCTGTGCAACTACAGGGTCAGGGGAAAAAAAAACTACAGGGTCAGGGAAACATGCATAGGTGTTGGGCGCTGGACCTTTTAAAGCCCACAATGCTGGCACATTGAAAATAGTTATTACAGAGGGATATTTGTTAGTGATAGGTCGGAAGAGGTATATCTGTTTGTGCTTGTGTGACATGATTCTACGTTTTGTCAATGCATATATTGCAGCATTTTGATACTCCATTACTTGGAATCTTGGATGATGTCTGTGCATTAGACCCTTTGGCCTAAAAGATGCACCAGTACCTGCTTTACATGGGTAATCTCTGTCAATGTTTATGCTACAGTGGGCAAGGTATGGCAAACTCTTTTGGGCATTGCCTAATGAACCGCAAAATCTGGTACAAATTTTTGGGACTTGATCTCATAAATTTACTGTGATTTACCATCCAAAGTACTACTGGTACATGTTAAGCCACAAACTTATAAATTTGAAGATGTATAGATTAGAAGCTAAGAAAAGCCGACAAAGCATTTTCTCTTAAATTATTTTGGGCATTGCCTAATGAACTGCAAAATCTTGTACAAATTTTTCGGATTTGATCTTCATAAATTTACTGTGATTTACCATCCGAAGTGCTATATGTTGAACCAGAGACTTATAAATTTGAAGATGTATAGACTATAGATTAGAAGTATCTAAGAACAGCCGACAAAGCATTCTCTCTTTCAAGAATAATTATGGTCTTCATTGTCGCTGCCCCCATCATTACAGCAAAACCCATCTCGCTGCGTTTCACTTTGCAGTAGGTACTTTTCTCAAAGTAGAACCCATATCATGGTTTGACAATTTCTTATTAGCCGACTATGATTGATGCAGCCCTGTTTTACTTGGGCTTGGGACTCACAGACCCGCACATGTTGAAGAGTGGGTATTTATGTTTTTTTACTATTATTTGGATTTTGGCCTTGTATAAGTTGTGAAATATTGAAAAAATAATGATGTATTTTGCTCGAGTTGTGTGAATTTAACCACCTCTGATATTCATGTATGCTTCTTTTAGCAGAATGAGCACTGCAACACACTTCCTTAAACTGTAATTTAATGTTCAAAACTCCAAATTGTATTTAACTATTCAATGAGAACCTCTTCCTTTTGAAAGCCCTCCCCCACACCTCCTTTCTTCTCAGAATTTTTTTCTGAACAATATGAGTCCGGTACTTTTTGTCCCATCTTTAGTCTACAGGGAATAGAGGCAATCTTTTGTATACTTCTATCGAATCTTGTATGCAATTATCTTCCAGAAACGAGTCATGAAGCTTGCACTAAACTTTGATGAAACTAATTGCACTCGGGTATATTCTTCTGATTCTGTTATTTAAGTTGTTACCCAACTTTTACAACATCAATAATCTACCAGAAGCCACATACATGTATGTGTATACATTACTTATCTTTTGAGTAATAATGGCTTTTTATTGAGGTCACATTGTGAGATAATCATAGGCACACACCCCACTTGGCCTGAGTCCCCCACAACATGTACTCAGGTTGAGACTGGCAACATATCTGTATGTTGCATCTGGTTATTCTTGTTTATGTGTAAAATTGGTTTCTCAGCTGTGTCCAGCATATCCTTATCCTTGCTGTATCCATGCTAAATTTGAGCATGGAACCCACAATAATGACATTAAAGTTGAACGACTCTTACCATAGAAGACTGTCATCAATCACTTGAAGCTGGCACATTTTCAAGGAGTTGGATGAAACCCCGCAAAGTGCTAGGATGCCAACGTAGAAGAGACTTCATAGATTTGAATTTAAGAGACGAGGTCAGCTTAACGTTTGCTACCTAGAAAAGTTGAGATTTTTATCTTTCTTAATGTTGTTTTACAAGAATGATCTCTCTGCATGCGTGCATGAGAAGGTACATGTGATTGATGCTGTCACCATTATTATCTTAGTTCAATCCCATTTATATAGGGTTGTCTTCTTAAGCTTTACTTCCCCACTTGTATCTACTTGAAGCCATGTTAGTATCATCAGGTAACTTATATTAAAAGGGGCTGCTTTATACATAGAGAGATCAAATTAAACTAATCCTTCTAAGAGATCAAATGTCTTCGTTTTGCATACATTTTTTTTTTTTTGGAGTTTCACTATCATTCTTAAGAGATGCATGAGTGAAATAATTGGGACTCTATATTTGGGCCCACCTTTGAAAATCTAAAACCACTAAAATAGACCCCTCCTCTTGTATGACATACTATCAAGTTCTATTCTAAAGAGAGTTGGTCTTGCTGTAAGATTGATAAAAAAATATTTATAATACATTACTATTCATATGGTCAATCTTATAGTATTTCCAACTGTTATAGAAAATAAATTTATGCGACACCCATTAACCAAGAAAGTATTTATTCTAAATGGTTTGTAGTGTTCCAACTCCAAGTGCCTTGACTTTAGCATCTAGCGAGAGCCTACTATGTTCGATCTCACATATGCATCAGAGAGAGAGAGAGAATCTGGATCTTCTTGAGCAATTTGTGAGTTGAAGGATTGAAAGCCATTGGGGCCCACCAATAGAAATAGCAATTTGTGAGTTGAAGGATTGAAAGCCATTTAGCATAGGGGATGTTTCCTAAATTTACTTCAAATATAATTGGTCTCACTAGAAGATTAAGCATGTAGTTGATAATAGGTCGAAATGGGTATGACTATAATATTGTGCGAGCAGCTCTTATTATGGATAAGATTAAGTCCATTATTAACCATATGCTTAAATCTTACCCATTAATCATATGTATTAGACCATATTGACCATAGGCTTAATTCATTCATTATTAATCTTCGCCATTATTGCCCATAAGCTTAATCCTGCTCATTCATTTTAAGTAGTTTGGATTTTTAATTTCACGGGTAAGTCTAATGTTGAGTTCCAATCCTTCCACACTCTAATTCGATTTCTTTTGGTTCTGGGTCCCATGAGTCTCACTTACTAGATGCTACACCAAGACCCTTGGAGTACTCTACAGCCCTCCTAAAAATCTAAAACCATTTAGAATAAATCTCCTCTTGATTCATGGGAAGTGGCGAAAATGTGTTTCCTGTAATAGTGGTCTACACCATGAGATTGATCATATGATTATTGATGTATTAAAAAATAAGTTTTAATCAATCTAATGACGAGACCAACTATTTTTGGAGTAAAATTTGGTAGTATTTCATATAAGAGGAGGTCTAATTTTAACTGTTCAGATTTTTAAAAAGTGGGCTCCTCAGGGGCTCTACTAACCGGGAACTCCCTCGTGCAAGTTGCACGTTATTAACATCTCATTCCACCATTGCATGACATTGTTCATGCCCACATCCAGGCTCCAGCTCATTGATAGAAAATATTTGTTCAAAGGTATTTTTCATCTTTATTAGCTAGACCACAGGCATGTCTGTGGGGCTAGATTTGGACATGGATAAATAGACATCCGATATGTATTTGTCCTCCTCTTTTTTTTTTTTTTCCTTTTTTTTATAACGGAGGGTGTCTCAGCCCTTTGGGCTAGACTGATCCCTATGGGCCCAGCGGGAGCCGGATAAATCCTTTGTAGTCCCAATGTGGTAATGCAGTTTTGAAATTTCAACCTCCGGGAGCAAACCTTGGTCCTAGACAGGGGCGGACCTAGGGGGCCTTGCAGGGGTCATGGCCCCCTCAAACATCAATAACTCCTCTCAATACAATACTTTGGCCCCTCCATGTGTGGCCGTCCATTAATCCATTATTTAGGACTTTTTAAAGATGGTTTTGACTGTAAGAAAAATGGAAACAAGAATATTACTGATTTTAGGGAAAACTTAGAAGGAAAATGGAAAGAAAAAGAAAGTAAATGAAATGAAGAAAATGAGAATAAATAAAGAAAGCTTGATGGAGATTGAGGAAGAGATTTTTTTAATAGTCATATTCATTTTAGACTTTTCCCAAATCTTATGATGCGAAAGAGAAAGATGAGAAAGCAAATCTTCTTACCGGAGATATTGAAAGAAATTGTATGCTACATACTTGACTTTGAGGTTTGAATAAAAAAGAAGAACGAAAAACCCACTTTCTCTTTTATAATTTTGCATAAATGTACTAATTTCACTATAAGTCATTATGTATTTTCAATCTTCGTTGCTTATATTGAAATCTAATAAGCTTAAAATCAATATTTGTTTGCATTCATTATTATTGGTGTATTGGTTAGAGCGAGGGTGTGTATGAAACAAGTTAGGAGTTCAAAGGGTATTGGTGGAGTTCTTAGGAATGATAAGGGTGAAGTGTTGTTTATGTTCTCCAAGAATGTTGATATAAAAGAATCTAATGAAGCGGAAGTGCTTGCTATTTTGGAAGCTAATGATTTTTTCTTCTACTTTCAAGGAAAGCTTAATTGTGGAAAGTGATTCTTCGATTGCTATTAGGTGGGTGTTTAAGGTGGAGAAGGGTCCTTGGAGATTTCAATATTATCTCAATGAGATTAGGGCTTTATTTTCTTCGATTAAAGTTTTTTTTTCTCATATTTATCGGTCAGCAAATGGTATGGCAGACTCTCTAGCCAAACAAGGAGTGTATAGAGTTGTTCAGCTTTTGGCCCCTATTGCTTAGTTGTGTTGTTTTTGGTGTTGGTATAAGGCTTTTGTACCGACTCTTTTTTTGTTTCTTCTTTTGTTGGAGATTTTCTTGTACTGTTTCCTTATCCTTAATTTAATTTACCGTTACTGATAAAAAAAAACATTAAGTTTTAGTTCAATTGGCGTTTTATCCATTGTGGATAAAGAAATATAGTGGTAACATTTTTTTTTGTTTTGATTATTATTATCTATGTCAGAAAAATCTAATTAAAGAAATTTATATCAAAGAGATAAAAACTAGCATAACCATAGTTTTGAATGGTTTAGATTTTAGATATGGGATGCTGTAATTACTTTTCTTTAAAATTTTAAATAATAACGTTTTAAATTGTGACTTACAAGCTACATGTATAAAAAATGATGGCCGGGTATTTGTGCTATGATTGAATCACTAAGATTATGAATTGCCCCCCGCTAAGCAAAATCCTGATTCCGCCCTGGTTCTAGACCAACTGAGCTACCCTTCAAAGTTGAAATGGATCTATCCGATAATATGCTGATCGGGATACGTCACCATGTATAGTCATCAGAAGGACATGATTGTGATGCTTGCCAAGCTCTAATACCATGAATTAGCAAATGTCATTGGATCTCAACCATGCACATAACGATGATAAGAACACATCAAATTATATCTACTTAAGTTGAGAAGCCATTTGAACGGTTAAGATCGCCTAGATCCATGTCTTGGCCTTCCAAATCATAGAGCCAGTGTGGCATCAAGCATGTGATTATGAGAGGTTTAAGATAACTTAAATAATGGATCAACTTTGTATCTACCTATGAAAGTAATCCGACAATAGGCGGTGTGGTGGTGATGATGGCATTTGGCAATACAGTTATCATTTATTTTTGTCTTCCATTCTTCAATGAGTACTGGTTATATATATATGATGGCATGTAGCAGTAGAAGCCATGACCCTTGAAGGAAAATTTTTCTCCTCCAAAAAGACTGGATGTCCGGCCCAGCTCTTTGGGGCCCACTTTGATCAGTGAAACTCATTTCACACTTTTTATCCCTCATGACAAGCAATCATGCATAATTTTATATTCATCAAACATCTACTTATCATTGGACTGAATCTCAGAAAAAATCATAATTAAAAGAGCGTTAAAGTTTGAGGCCGGAAAATCAAGGGTTAGCCATAGCATTATATTAGCTGGCTATTTTTTTGCACCATAATTTTTTTATGAAGACACCTTTCTATCCATCCCACCATCAATGATAGGAATGCTTACAAGTGGGCCCTACCAGTTGGATTGGTGCTCGTTGGTGAAAATATTCAATTATTGAGATGTTACTTGTGGGGCCCAATATGTGTTTAAATTAACTAGTTGGATCTTATCATCAGTCGACTTCTATTTATATAACTTGAAAGCCACTTCAGTTTTGGATGATGTCCACTTCATCATTTGCCTCCATTCATACATGTAATATGTAAGAGATTGATTTTGACCGTATTCACTTATTTTTGATCCTCCTAGATTAATCATTTCTTAACCGCTTGCTGGACCCACTTGAAGAAAAAGTTAAATGGTCCACACGCCTATGGCTATCTATGTGAAACCTTGTAAATGAAAAAAAAAAACTAATGCACCGTAGCACATCTACATGGGGCAACTAGCTCCAGTTTGACCTGTGTTCGGCCCGCATCAAAATGTAGGTTAGGTGGCTGAGGTCAGGTTGACCCGCCAGCCTGGTCCGTTTTGAAATTGGGTTGGCTAAAAATACTAGAAACTAACCATATATGACACGGGTGATGGTTAATGGTTTCATAAACCAGAACAGTATTTTTTGGACTTTAAATAAAAGGGAAGTTCTCAAATAAGAATAAGTTTCTTTTGTCGTTTTCAAAAAAATACATGAAGATTTGAATATTTCAAAAAAAAAAATATAAGAGTTTTTCACAATTCTTTGAATCAACAAGTTATCTCCGTAAATTTGTTTGAGAAATGAGAAAAATACCCTTCTTTTATGATAGATTTGTATTTTCTTCACCTTTTTCCTCCCCAAAATTGGCCATTTTGATTTTGATGATCATAACCATTTATTGAAGTTATTTTTTTCTACTCAATTGGAATCCCCTTTTTAACCATCCATGCATAAAGATAGTTGAAGTTTTTAGGGGAAAAAAAGGTAATTGAAGTAGGCGCCACTATGTTATTTGGGTTGGACTTTATCATTTTCTCTTAAATGATTTACTAAAGGGAGAACTTTAAAAATGATATAAGGGTATTTTTGTCATTTCTCATATTTTTTTTTAAGGAGAGGACTTGATTAAAAGATTTGTTGAAAACTCTTATACTTTTTATGAAATCTTCAAATCTTCATGTACTTTTTTGAAAATGAGCCAAAAGTTTTATACCTTTTTGAAATTTCCCTAAATAAAATTCATTTTTATCAACTTATTTGCACACGACAAATTAATTCATGGAAGAAACCCAATTGACTAGATTTAATTTGCGGGAATATAAAAGACAGTATTGTGATAATTTCATTTTTTTTAGAATAGAAAATAAATTCTAATTAAAAATATAATAAATGCTTTTAAAACTATATGTAAAACATAAACTTATAACTTTTTCTCAATTTTTTCTGTTATCTTGGTTTTTATTGATAGAAATCAATTTCAAACCATTATTACAAATATGAAAACCCCAAACTGGATCAAGAAAAAAAACTACAAATATCTAAAAATATTAAAGGGCCATTGAATGGCTCTCACGTTATTAAAAAAAGGGAGAATTTAAACAAAGTTATTAAGTTTCAGCCTTCTTTAAAAAAAGGACACAAGTTTCAAAATTTTTCAAATTAGTCCCTAAGTTTTTTAGAAAGTTTTCAATTAAGGACATCCATCTATTTAACATTATTTTTCGACAACTTTTTTAAATACCCAAATTACCCTTCATTGTAATAAAATCATCCTTTACTTCCTCTATACTCTCCTCATTTCCCTCGTCGGTGTCTTCACAGTGATTAATGACACCCAGTATTACCATAGCGATTGGCTGCATGTAGTAGCTTTCAAAACCATGTCATGGTTTTAAATGAAGGGTAATTTGGATATTTTTAAAATATTGAGGAAAAAAAGTCACCAGAAAATACCTTTAAATGGCCGGACGTCCTTAATTGAAAATTTACTGGAAAGTTTAGGAACTAATTTGAAAAGTTTCAAAACTTGTGTCCTTTTTTAAAATAAGGTAAAAAGTTAAGGCCATATTTGAAAATTTTCCTAAAAAAAATAAAATGGGATTTGCTATTAATTTAAAAATCTTCACTCATTTCTAATACCAACTGAAGGAGTTTGGGTTGAAATTAACCGATTACATGTTTTTACTTTTTACTTCATTATTGATTTTAAATTTTACTTTTATCCTGCTTTTAGAGAGAAACTCTGAAAATAAAACAATTATACTTTTTTAGGGTTGCTTAACATGGTTTGCTCTACTAGAAATCTTGATTTTCATATAATAAAAAAATTATGTAAATTGAGAAAAGACAATAATATTGCAATGAAAATGGAGAAAATATGTAAAATTCTTAACACTGTTTGATATTTATTCTTTATGATATAAAGTAATCAGAGAATAAGAGGCCAAGAGTTAAAGAAACACTTGAAATACTATTTATGCTAAATTGCTTACATAATTTTCACATACCATTATTGTTTAAATGCCTGACGGTTCTAATTATTGGTTTAATTTAAGCTGAATATTTTTTAAGTACTTTATGTTTGTTTTGACCCAAATCATATGCTAGCAAAACATTGCACAGGTAATATTTTCATAATATTTAGGGGGTTTTATCGGAAAATACACATTATATGGCCACTGCACCAAACAGTGAATATTAGCCATCTATGCACCTAACAGGGAATCCGTACAAGATTCTCATTTTTTTATTTTAATCATTTTTTTGGATGGTCGAATTTGACCTTCATTTGCAGCGCTGGAGGTCGAATTTGACCTTCATTGCAGCGCTGGAGGTTGAATTCAACCATTAGATATAATTCATTATATATTCAATCACTTCATCCGTTTGTGCATTCTTTGTAAGTTGGCTAACATGGTGTTAATTTCATGTGCAAAACCAGCAGCCCCATCAATGGAATCCTCAGGTATGTTCTTCTGATTCTGTTATTTAAGTTAATACCCGAATTTTGCAACATCAATAATCTACCAGAAGCCACATACATGTATGTGTATACATTACTTATCTTTTGAGTAATAATGGCTTTTTATTGAGGTCACATTGTGAGATAATCATAGGCACACACCCACTTGGCCGGAGTCCCCCACAACATGTACTTAGGTTGAGACTGGCAACATATCTGTATGTTGCATCTCGTTATTCTTGTTTTTGTGTAAAACTCGTTTCTATGGTGCATCTGGTTATTCTTGTTTATGTGTAAAACTCGTTTCTCAGCTGTGTCCAGCATATCCTTATCCTTGCTGTATCCATGCTAAATTTGAGCATGGAACCCACAATAATGACATTAAAGTTGAACGACTCTACCATAGAAGACCATGTAAAAACTGTAAGATCACTTGAGCGAAGATTGTCATCAGCTGGCACATTTTGATCTGTGAGTTAGATGAAACCCTGCAGAGTGCTAGGATGCCTACATAGAAGAGATCGACTTCATAGATTTGAATTTAAGAGACGAGGTCAGCTTAACGTTTGCTACCTAGAAAAGTTGAGATTTTTATCTTTCTATTGTTGTTTTACAAGAATGATCTCTCTGCATGCGCGCATATATGAGTGTGTTTTGAAGGTACATGTGATTGATGCTGTCACCATTATTATCTTAGTCCAATCCCATTTATTTAGGGTTGTCTTCTTAAGCTTTACTTCCCCACTTGTATCTACTTGAAGCCATGTTGTTATCATCAGGTAACTTATATTAAGAGGGGCTTCTTTATACATAGAGAGATCAAATTAAACTAATCCTTCTAAAAGATCAAATGTCTTCGTTTTGCATACAATTTTTTTTTGTTTTGAGTTTCACTATCATTCTTTAAGAGATGCATGAGTTTAAGAGATGCATGAGTGAAATAATA
Source organism: Litsea cubeba (assembly GCA_012931725.1). Lineage (NCBI taxonomy): Eukaryota > Viridiplantae > Streptophyta > Magnoliopsida > Laurales > Lauraceae > Litsea > Litsea cubeba. The sequence goes on along the minus strand of CM022944.1, from coordinate 10,294,542 downwards.
GGGACTCTATGTTGGGGCCCACCTTTTAAAATCTAAAACTACTAAAATAGACCCCTCCTCTTGTATGCATGACATACAGCCAAGTTTTATTCCAAAGAGAGTTGTCTTGCTGTAAGATTGATAAAAATTTATTTTTAATACATTATTATTTATATGGTCAATCTTATAACGCGGCCAACTGTTATAGAAAATAAATTTATGCGACACCCATTCACCAAGGAAGTATTTATTCTAAATGGTTCATAGTGTCAGCATGGGCCTCACTGTGGAGTTCAAACTCCAAGTGCCTGACTTTAGCATCCATGCATGAGAGAGAGAGAGAGAGAGAGAGAGAGAGAGAGAGAGAGAGAGAGAGAATCTGGATCTTCTTGAGCAATTTGTGAGTGGAAGGATTGAAACTTACCATTGGGGCCCACCAATAGAAATTCTCCCCAAGCGGACTGGAACTTACCATTGGGGCCCACCAATAGAAATTCTCCCCTAGCATAGGAGATGTTCCTTAAATTTACTTCAATTATAGTTGGTCTCACCAGAAGATTAAGCTTGTAGTTGATAATAGGTCGAAATGGGTATGACTATAATATTGTGCGACCAGCTCTTATTATGGATAAGATTAAGTCCATTATCAACCAAATGCTTAAATCTTACCCATTAATCAAATGTATTAGACCATATTGACCATAGGCTTAATTCATTAATTATTAATCTCCACCATTATTGCCCATAATTCACTACAACAAACTACACTTTTAGCCACGTTTTTATAAATTCGTCGGTAACAGTTAGATTTTCCTGACGTTTTCTAATTTCGTCGGTAAAATACAACATTTTCTCGACGTTTTTAGTTTCGTCGGGAAAGTTTACCATCCAATTCACTATTTTCTTAAAAAAAAAATATTTTTTACGACGAAAAAAACGTTGGTAGAAAAATTTTATTTTATTTTATTTATTTTACCGACGCAAAAAAGCGTCGGCAAAACATTTTAGCAATATTTATTTATTTTTATTTTTGTTTTACCAACGAAAAATAACGTCGGTAAATATTTTTAGTATTTTTATTTTATTTAGTTTACCGACGAAAAAAACGCGTCGGCAAAAAAATTTTCAATTTTTATTTATTTTTCTTTTTATTTTACCGACGAAAAATAACGTCGGTAAATATTTTTAGTATTTTTATTTTATTTATTTTCCAGACGAAAATAAAAGCGTCGGCAAAAATTTTTTCCAAATTTTTTTTTATTTTACCGACGAAAAAAACGTCGTTAAATGTTTTTTTTTGTATATTTATTTTATTTATTTTGCCGACGATAAAAAAACGTCGGCAAAAGAATTTTTCAAATTATATTTTTTTCTTTTTATTTTACTGACGAAATAAAACGTCTGTACATGTTTTTTTGTATTTTTATTTTATTTATTTTACCGACGAAATAAAATGTCGGCAAAACTTTTTTCAATTGTTATTTTTTATTTTAGCGACGAAAAAAAATGTCGGTAAATGTTTTTTTGTAATTTTATTTTATTTATTTTACCGACGAAATAAAACGTCGGCGAAATTTTTTTTTCAATTTTTATTTATTTTTCTTTTTATTTTACCGACGCACAAGAACGTCGGTTAATGTTTTTTAGTATTTTTATTTTATTTATTTTACTGACGAAACAAAACGTCGGTAACATATTTTTTATTTTTATTTTTCCGACGGGAAAAAAACGTCGGTATTGGATTTTTACTTTTATTTTGGTTATTTACCGACGAAAAAAGCGTTGGTAAAACTTTTTTTCAATTTTTATTGATTTTTTTTTCTAATAGTTCATATTCTCAACTTGTAATTTGATAATGGGTACATCCTCTAAGGAATGACATATTTTCAAAGGATGGAAACAATCAATCAACCTAATAGGATCCTTGGGCTATGATTCGAAGTAACATAAATTAGTAAAATCAGACCCATTGAACAAAAACGAAATAATAAATCTCAGTTGAGTCTACGTCCAAGAATCAATTATATGCCCCCTGTAAATGTCAAAAATTCAAGCTACAGAATCTCAAGTTCCTATATTCCTACATTCCAATATCATGATAAATTTCAACAAACAACCAAAAACTAAGAAATTTCAACAAATTAAGAATAATCAACAAACAACAAATTACAAAAAACTGAAAAAAAATAAAAGAATATTAAAATAAACCGAAATCCTATCATGAAAAAATAATAATAATAAAATTGCACGAGCTTACCTTTCATATTGTGGTTCTCTAGTATAGTTTCCTGAATCTCAGAAGGAAATTTAGGAAATCAGAGAAGAGAAGAGAACCCTTATTAGAGAGTAGTACAGTATATGCGTCTTGCTGACATTCGACAAGGAGGAGGAGAAAAGAAGAAAGAAGAGAGAAGCTTTTTCCTGCGTTTGATCGGGTTTGAAATCCAGAGCAAACAAGAGAAAGCAAAGCATTGGAGGGAGACTTTCCCAACGAACGACGACGGACACGCCGAGAGTTAGGGAAACATTACCCATCTCCTTTACTTTCCCAGGTCAAATAAAAATAGCATCACATTCCCAGGCCAAATACTATAGAATCTGGTCGACGTGTATAATTTTGTAGATGATATATGGATTAGGAAACTAAATCGAAGTAAACTAGATTAAGAGATTGTAATTATCATATCTGGAGGCTTTAAAATTCCTTTCCAAACAAAATGACATAAAATTAGATTAGCATTACAGGAGTTTGGATCCTCTAAGGCTTGCAATTCCTAGTAACCTAAAAAAAAAATCCCTCTGGATTTTACTCAGTTAGCTCGAGATCTTAAAGAGAACCTTAACGACACCTTTTCATTTTACTGAAAAGGACTCCTTCCCCCATTATATAGTATATGTATTGTTTTATATACTTTCTTTATCTCATGTTTGCAAAACACAAAATCCCTAACATTTTTGTCTACTCATTGATCATTCGAAAATCCTATGATTTGGCTTCTAATTCTCTAACCGGGAGTCCTATTTGTGAACCGTCAGTTCCTACAAGTTACTCTACCCTCGAGCAAGTGCGCGTGATGGTTTCGATTTTCTGGGGTCGTTAACAGTTCCGAACCCCCGGTGAGCCGTTTTCAAAAGCCAAAACCCTTCCCTCTCCATCGGTCATTCATCTCTAAATATAAAAAAGAGAAAAATTTCACTACAACAACCCTGACTTTTAGCGAAGTTTTACTAAAAAACATCGGCAGAGTCCAATTTTCGATTTAACTTCATTATTAAGAAAAGTAAAAATCAGAGGTTATTACCGACGAATTATAAAACGTCGGTAAAATTGACTTTTAGCAACGTTTCCTTAAAAAACCATCGGCAAAGTTTAATTTTATTATTAACTTCATTTTTAGGGAAAATAAATATCAAAGACAATTATCGACGAAGGTAGGACTGCTATATCTTTTATCGTTGTTAACCCATTAATTTCTTCTTGTAGATATTTGTTGGAGGGCTTGATCCAAATTGAAGTGACGAGGATCTCAAACAAGCCTTCTCTCAATATGGTGAGATTGTCTCTGTAAAAACACCAGTCAGGAAAGGTTGTGAATTTGTGCACTTTGCTCAATGGTGCATTTTTTGATCTCTTCAGTTTTTGTATTTATTTTACCGATGAAAAAAAAACGTCGGTGAAAGTTTTTTTATTTTTATTTTTATTTTATTTTCAAATAGTTTGTTTGGTTACACAGAAAAAATGATTGAAATAAACATTTTAAAGCAATGGTTGAGAATTTTTTAGAAATATCTCAAGATCCATGAGGACTCAAATATTAAAATTTGACGTCGTAGTTGTGTTTAACCTTACAGAGAGAATTAATAGTTTGGATCTTGTATTTTGGGGCCCATGGTTAAACAAGAGTCTGATTTACTAGCCGTCAGTTCCTGCAAGTTAATTCGCCTCGAACGAGGTGCTCGTGCTGGTTTTCTGATTTTTCCAGGGTCCGTTTCTCGTTCCTGACCCCCGGCAGCCGTTTTCGAGCCTACTAAGGCCTTGTTTCTTTAGAAGAATTCCTGACGGGAATTCAGGGTATCTTGGAATTCAGAATTTTCTGTCAGGAGTTCTGTGTTTCTTTACAAGAATTGGTCGGCTTTTGAAATTTCATTAAACAAGGAATTTACACTTGAATTTATACAGTACTAGTACATACATGGTTCTAATTTCAGGTAGAAATTAATTTAGCTATGAAACAGGGAATTTAGAATTCTCAAACAAGAATTCAGGCCTTTCAATGAAATAAGGAATTCGGAATTCCAGAATTCAGTAGTATTTCATTTGCTAGCATTTGAAATTCCCAGATAAGCACCATGTGATGTAGGTTGATCTCTGCATCAATTGCTTTGAATAACACATTCTTTTCATTTTTTTTTCTTTTCCTCTAATCTTGGGTTCTATCTTTTATCCTTCTTTTTTTTTTTGTATGCTTAAAAGTGGTTTAAGGTTCTTGATGGCCTTCTTGGAAAGCATTAGAGAAATGTGGGTTTGGCCTTCAACTGCACTTTCCTTCTGTTTGGATCAGTAAATCAGTGGGTTTGGCCTTCAACTTCAATTTTATTATTAATTGCATTTTTAGGGAAAATAAATATCAAAGACTATTATCGACGAATTTTATGAAGTTGGTAAAATGAACTTTTAGTGATTTTTTTTTGTAAAACATCGGTAATATTTAATTTTATATTTAGGAAAATAAAAAATCAGAGTCCTTTACCGACGAAATTTTTTTTACCGACGAAAATTAGCGTCGGAAAATTTATCATCGACGTTTAATTTTCAAACATCAGTAGACTTTTCTACTTGTTTTCAAATAAAAAATATATATTAATTTTACCATCGAAAATTCTATTTTCACTGTCTCCTGCGCGCAAATGTCCCAATTTTTTCCCCTTCCCGCCACCAAAACCCCTCTTTTCACTCTCTCCTTCATGCTCCTCTCACTCTCTCTGCTCTCTTCTTTCACTCAACTCCTGAGTCACCCCCTGCTATATGAGAATAGGCCCCTTTTTCCTCTCCAAACCCTCTTTTCCCTCTCCTCACTCATTTCTTTCTCTCCCCTCACTCCAGACCTCTCCTCCGCCAGACGAGAACCCATCTCCTGAATCGCCCCCCCGCTAGACGAGAACCCATCTCCATCGTCGTCCTCTCATCTCCTTCGCACCCCTCCAGAACTCATCTCCTCTCATACCTTTCTATCTCTCCCTCCGTCTCCAGACCTCTCCTCCGCCAGACGACCACAGCAACACTACCAAGCATGCACAGCAGCCGCTGGACGCCCGCAAAGCCTTCATCTTCCTCCTCGCGCCGCCGGACGCCTCCCCTGCCCCAGGTACACTTTAACGCCCCCACCCCTTACCCATGCATGATATTGTCCGCTTTGGCCCACTGGCCTCACGGTTTTACTTCTGATGGGCCTCAACCCATCAAAGGCCTCATGCTAGGTAAGGGTGTAAGCTCTACATATAATCCCAATCACTTTCCTCTCTATAGTTGATGTGGGACTCCGGGGCGTCACATTCCACCCCCCTTAAGGCTGCACGTCACTGTGCAGTAGCCTGCCAGCCCCTGTAGCCTGCCAGCCCTCTTGGCCCGCCCACATGGAAGCCCGCCTACTTGCACCTGACCACGGCAGGGGACCCACACTCGAACTAGTCGAGAGTTGGCTCTGATACCATTTGTAACGCCCCACCCCTTACCCGTGCATGATATTGTCCGCTTTGGCCCACTGGCCTCACGGTTTTGTTTCTGATGGGCCTCAACCCATCAAAAGGCCTCATGCTAGGTAAGGGTGTAAGCTCTACAAATAATCCCAATCACTTTCCTCTCTATAGTCGATGTGGGACTCCGGGGCGTCACATACACCCCTCCCTCTTCCTGCACTCTGCAACACACCGCGCACCATTCCCCCTCTCCTGTCTCTTTCTTTTCTGTTCTCTCTCTCCCTCGTTCTCGATCTCCGAATTCCTTTCATTTCTCTCCGAATTCCTCTCTTCCCCCGTCTCCATTCCTTCCAACCCCACGATCTCACAGAAACAAATGGAAAAGAAAACCAATGGCCTTTCCTTATTTCTCTCTTTAAACAGATGCAGTTCCACTCTTTCAATGCAATCACGCCAGGTAATGCTTCCTCCCCATTTTGTTTCAATGCCAAGTTTTCATCTTTTGTTGATTCCAATCCCTTTAAAATTCTGAAAAAACCCATTTTCTATGTTGGGTCATAGAGATGAAGGGTGGGTTCTTTTTTTTTTTTTTAGAAGTCTTATATGCTTCTTCTTCTTCTTCCATTTGTCTTTAAAGTTATACTTTTTTTTTTCATCTGGGTCTGTCATTTTTGTTTTATTTCTTGGAACATTGGTACTAGAAGTTTCTGGTTGGCTTTGATTGGTTTCCTTCATTTGCTGGTTTTGTAATTTCAGTGCCACCTATATATTTGATTGCCTATAGGTACGTAATTGCTGAAAATGGATGTGGGTTTCTATTTTGGGTGCTACTTGCAATATGTAATTGTTGAAAATGGAAGTGGGGGATTTATTTTTTTCAATTCTTTTGGACTGCATAAAGTTCGAGGCTTTAGAAAATGGAAGTGTGTTTGGGTGTGATTATTTTATTTTGATCAGCATAATGGAAGTGTGTTTGGATTGAATTCTTTGTTTTTTTTTCAATTTTTACATTGTTTTCTCTTTTGCTATAAGCCTATAACTGAATCAATCCTGCCCATTTTACCCATTTCCCTTTCTGTTGAAATTGAGCAGAATTTGATGCGTTAGGTATTTTATAGATACCCAGTTTGGCAAATTTTCATAAGAGTTCCTAGGGATAATATCCTAGTTTTGCAAGAAATTAGCAATGTAGGAAGGATAATGCAGTTGGGTATGTATCTCTAGATTGAGTAATTGTATTGGAGAAGAAGAGAAATGAATGAAGGAAGAATGCAATGCGGGTGTCTCCGAGAGATAAGAAATAGATTAACCTGTAGATTAAAAACTAGCATGAGCACTTCGCTCGAGGGTAGATTAACCTGTAGGAACTAACGGTTTGCAAATAGGACTCCCGGTTAGAGAATTACGAGAGAAACATATGATTTTTCAACACTTAGGCTCGAAAATGGCTCGCCGGGGGCTCGAAACTGGAAATGGCTGCTGGAAAATTGAAAAACCGGCACAAGCACTTCGCCCGAGGGTAGAGTAACCTGTAGGAACTGACGGTTCGCAAATAGGACTTTCCGGTTAGAAAATTATGAGCGAAACATTGGATTTTCCAAAACTTAGGCTCGAAAAAGGCCTGCCGGGGGTCCGGAACAGGAAACGGTAGCAGGAAAAGTCGGAAACCGGCACGAGCACTTCGCTTGAGGGTAGAGTAACCTATAAGAACTGACGGTTTGCAAATAGGACTCCTGATCAGAGAATTAAGAGCTAAACATGGGATTTTCCCACACTTAGGCTCGACAACGGCCCGTCGGGGGTCCGAAACGGGAAATGCCCGCGGGAAAAAATTAGAAACCGGCATGAACACTTTGCTCGGGGGTAGTGTAACTTGTAGGAACTGACGGTTCACAAATATGACTCGCGGTTAGAGAATTACGAGCGGAAAATGGGATTTTCCAAGACTTAGGCTCGAAAACGGGCCGCCGGGGTCCAAAACGGGAAACGGAAATGGGAAAAATTGAAAACCGGCAACAGTACTTCGTTCGGGGGTAGAGTAACTTGTAGGAACTGACAGTTCGCAAATAGGACTCCCGGTTAGAGAATTACGAGCAAAACATTAGGCTCGAAAACGGCCCACCAGGGTCCGAAACGGGAAATGGCCGTGGGAAAAATTGAAAACCGGCACGAGCACGTCACTCAAGGGTTCGCAGATAGGACTCCCGGTTAGAGAATTACGAACGAAATATAGGATTTTCCAACACTAAGGCTCGAAAAACGGCCCGCCGGGGGCCCGAAACGGGAAACGGCCGCTGGAAAAATTAGAAACCGGCATGACCACTTCGCTCAGGGGTAGATTAACCTGTAGGAACTAACGGTTCGCAAATAAGACTCCCGATTAGAGAATTACGACCGAAATATAGGATTTTTCCACACTTAGGCTCGAAAACGGCCCGCCGGGGGTCCGGAACGGGAAACAGCCGCAAGAAAAATCGGAAACTGGCACGAACACTTCGCTCAATGAGAGAATAACCTGTAGGAACTAACGGTTCGCAGATAGGACTCCCGGTTAGAGAATTACGAACAAAACATGAGATTTTCCAAGACTTAGGCTCGAAAACGGCCCGCCGGGGGCCCGAAATTGGAAATGGTCGTGGGAACAATCGGAAACCGGCACGAGCACTTCGCTCGAAGGTAGAGTAACCTGTTGAAACTGACGGTTCGCAAATAGGACTCCCGGTTAGAGAATTACGAGCGAAACATGAAATTTTCCAACACTTAGGCTCGAAATCGGCCGGCCGGGGGTCTGGAACGGGAAATGGCCGCAGGAAAAATCAGAAACCCGACATGAGCACATCGCTCGAGGGTAGAGTAACCTGTAAGAACTGACGGTTCGCAAATAGGACTCTCGGTTAGAGAATTACGAGTGAAACATGGGATTTTCCAACACTTAGGCTCGAAAAACGGCCCGCCGGGGGTCCAGAACGGAAAACGGCCGCGGAAAAAATTGAAAACTGGCACGGGCACTTCACTCGAGGGTAGAGTAACATGTAGGAACTGACAGTTAGCAAATAGGACTCCCGGTTAGAGAATTGGACATAAAAACGTTTAATTTGGAATACTTATTCTCGAAAATTGGCCGTCGTAGGTCGAAAACTGGAAACGGCCATCGAATAGCCCATAAATCAACATGGATACCTTCTTCAATGCCAAAGTAACTTGTTGGAATTGGCGGTTAGTGAATTGGACTTCTGGTTAACAAATTAGATGCAAAAGCCGCCTGTTTGTCAACACTTAAGCTGGAAAAAAGTCAGCAGAAAAGCATAGGAAAAGTTTTATATATATATACATATTTACGTTTCATTTATAATTTAATTAATTGAAAAGTTTTTAATGTTGTTTTTGTCATTGCAGATTGATGGAAAAAAGTCAGCAGAAAAACATAGGAAAAGTTTTATATATATACATGTTTACGTTTCATTTATAATTTAATTAATTAAAAATGTTTTAATGTTGTTTTTTGTCATTGCAGATTGATGGACGCTTTGGGGTCGGTTGCAGACTTGTGGGGGTGTTGGACTTCTTTTCGGTTTATTTGTATATATATATATATGTATATCTGACATTTATACGAGACTTTATCATTATTGATTGTAATATTTGTTTAATGAGATGAATGATTTAATGAAAAATGGAGATGGTTGTTTGTTCATTTAGTAACATTTGTTTAATTGTATTTTTTATGTTGACTATAGGTATATGGACAGGTTATTTTTGATACAAGTGTATAAACAGGTTTACAAGAAAATAATAATAATAAATAAATAGAATATTTTAAAAAAAGGACTTTGCCGACGAAATTTTTCGTCGGCAAAATAAAAATAAAATAAAATGTTTTTGTCGATGCAAATTTTCGTCGCCAAAATTAAAAATAAAAATAAAAAAAGTGAAAATGTTTTTGCCGACAAAATTTGTCTTCGGCAAAATTAAAAAAAAAATTAAAAAAAAAAAGAAAAATAAAGTAAAATGATTTTCCCGACGAAAAAAAAACGTCGGCAAAATGAAAAAAAAAAGTAGAATGATTTGGCCGACGAAAAAAGTATATTTTGGCCGACGAAACTTAATTTTGTCCGGAAAAGTCTTTACTGACGATCTTTTGCCGACGTCTACCCAACGAAAAATGTTTAGTTGGTTAACACTTTTGCCGACGAAAATGGGACTTTTGGCGACGAAACATTTCGTCACCAAAAGCTCAAGTTCTTGTAGTGTAAGCTTAATTAATCTTGCTCATTCATTTTAAGTGGTTTGGATTTTTAATTTCATGGGTAAGTCCAATGTTGAGTTCCAATCCTTCCACACTCTAATTCGATTTCTTTTGGTTCTGGGTCCCATGAGTCTCACTTACCAGATGCTACACCAAGATGCTTGGAGTACTCTAAAGCACCTCCTGAAAATCTAAAACCATTTAGAATAAATATCCTCTTGGTTCATGGGAAGTGGCGAAAATGTGTTTCCTGTAATAGTGGTCTACACCATGAGATTGATCATATGATTATTAATATATTAAATAATAAGTTTTAATCAATCTAATGACGAAACCAACTATTTTTGGAGTAAAATTTGTTCCTATCTCATATAAGAGGAGGTCTAATTTTAACTGTTCAGATTTTTAAAAAGTAAGCTCCACATACTCCACTATAGAGTTACCGTGGGATTTTAATAAAAATGCCAAACGAAGAGCTGACAAACCGGGAACTCTCTCGTGCAAGTTGCACGTTATTAACATCTCATTCCACCATTGCATGACATTGTTCATGCCCACATCCAGGCTCCAGCTCATTGATAGAAAATATTTGTTCAAAGGTATTTTTCATCTTTATTAGCTAGACCACAGGCATGTTTATGGGGCTAGATTTGGACATGGATAAATAGACATCAGATATGTACCTATCCTCCTCTTTTTTTTTTTTTTTTTTATTAATAACGGAGGGTGTCTCAGCCCTTTGGGCTAGACTGATCCCTATGGGTCCAGTAGGAGCCGAGTAAATCCCTTTTAGCCCCAATGTGGTAGTGCAGTTTCGAAACCTCAACTTTTGAGAGCAAACCATGGTCCTAGACAGGGGCGGACCTAGGAGGCTTACAGGGGCTATGGCCCCCCCAATACATCAATATCTCCCCTTAAAACAGTACTTTTGGACTTTTTTAAGATGATTTTGACTGTTAGAAAAATGGAAATAAGAATATTGCTGATTTTAGGGAAAACTTAGAAGGAAAATGGAAAGAAAAAGAAAGGAAATGAAATGAAGAAAATGAGAATAAATAAAGAAAGCTTAATGGAGATTGAGGAAGAGATTTTTTTAATGGGCAAGGCTCTCCTAAGCTTAAGCTTAGAATAAAATTCCGTAAGCAAATGCTTTTGGGGCCCATCCTGGGTCCATCCAAATGGACTAAACACACGACTCCCCTAAATTGCACATGTCCACCAACTTTTGGTCAGATTCAAATTTACTAGACCGTTGGATCGACTGTGTACCAATCCGAATGGACCATTGACCATTAAACTTTTGGTGCCCAGATGAAGATGATAGAAACCACGGTTGGGGCTGACTTTTTGCAGGAAGTATGGTCTTAGGGAGTCCTTGAAATCTCCCCCATCCCCATGTGGGTCCCCATGTGGGCCCCACCACACAATTGAACTTACTTCAGCTTACCTTATCTTAAGCTTCAGCTTAGGAGAGCTGGCCCCTTTTTTAATAGTCATTCTTATCTTAGACTTTTCCCAAATCTTATGATGCAAGAGAGAAAGATGAGAAAGCAAATCTTCTTATTGGAGATATTGAAAGAATTTGTAGGCTGCAGACTTGACTTTGAGGTATGAATAAAAAAGAAGAATGAAAAACCTACTTTCTCTTTTATAATCTTGCATAAACGTACTAATTTCACTATAAGTCATTATGTATTTTCAATCTTTGTTGCTTATATTGAAATCTAATCAGCTTAAAATCAATGTTTGTTTGCATTCATTAGTACATTAGGTTTTAGTTCAATTGGTGTTTTATCCATTGTGGATAAAGAAATATAGTTGTAATATTTTTTTTTGTTTTGATTATTATAATCTATGTCAGAAAAACATGATTAAAGAAATTTATATCAAAGAGATAAAAACTAGCATGATCATATTTTTGAATGGTTTAGATTTTTTATATGGGATGCTGTAATTACTTTTCTTTAAAATTTTAAATAATAACGTTTTAAATTGTAACTTACAAGCTATATGTATAAAAAAATGATGGGTATTCATGCCATGATTAAATCACTAAGATTATGACTTGGTCCCCCCTAAGTAAAATTTCCGATTCCGCCCCTAGTTCTAAACCAGCTGAGCTACCCCTTGGAGTTGATATGGATCTATCTAATACTATACTGATCGGGATATGTCACAATGTATAGTTATTTGAAGGACATGATTGTGATGCTTGCCATGCTCTATTACCATGAATTAGCAAATGTCATTGGATCTCAACCATGCAATTAACAATGCTAAGAACACATCAAATTATATCTACTTAAGTTGAGAAGCCATTTGAACGGTTAAGATCGCCTAGATCCATGTCTTGGCCTTCCAAATCATAGAGCCAGTGTGGCATCAAGCATGTGATTATGAGAGGTTTAAGATAACTTAAATAATGGATCAACTTTGTATCTACCTATGAAAGTAATCCGACAATAGGCGGTGTGGTGGTTGTAGGTGCAGAAAATTATGACCCACAATAAGAGGGTGCCTTACAGGACTTATCCGGGAAGATGATGGTGTCTGGAATGTCTGGATGCCGTCCGAGAGCCTGAAAGGGAGAAGCAAACGGTCAGAGGACCCTGGCCTGAGCGGCGCAAGGCTTTCCGATGCCAAAGTCAGTATGTGAACTGGAACGATGGAAGAGAGGGAGAAGAGAGACAGAGTAAGGGCTCTGTGAATGGAATTATGCGTACCTTGCATGGTGCATGAAGGTCTATTTATAGAGGTTTGGATCGTATCTCTCAGAGAATATCTTGGTGTGGGTCCCATGATCTGACTGGGAAGTCATGATCAGCCCACAAAGTAATAAATGCAGTCTAATCCGGCCCACTCAGCATTAATGCCAGTCGGGTCAGCCCACATTGCATTAAATGCGTGTCTTGTTGGGCCAGATTGTGTTGGGCGCCTTTGGCGGTAGGAGTACCAGCGGATCTGCCCTCGGGCCTTGCCCTGATGTGGCCTCAGCCGCTGGATGCTGCCATGTGGCGATCTGGTGAAGATAGTGGGCGGCTGGATGTCGCGTCTGTCCCACTAGCTCGTGACCCTATCCCTCCACGTGTCTGATGACGTGGGGGATGAGGGGCCCAAGCGAAGGTTCTTTCTTGCTTCGGCTACTGTTCTGGCTTCTTCAGCCGAGGTGGCTTTAGCCGAGGTAGGGCTCTCTGCGGAGATGGTATCCGGGATGAGATCGGTGCCACGTGGATGCCACGCGGATGGCACGTGAGAATGCTTAGCCCCATCTGATGGCTGTGATTAGCTTAATCCTGTAGCTCTGGAAATCTCCCCACACAATTGCCCCCTAGCTTCCGAGCTCGCGCAGAACGTTAGTGCCGTGAGGTCGGGAGCTATGTGCCGGGTCTATCTGGGGGAGAGCCTCTTTCGGCCCTGACTCGCTGTCGCTTTGGATGTTCGAGGTGATAAATGGCGTCCCCTATTCAATGCTGAAGACAGTTCGACGGCTCCACGTGTCATCTCCTGGCTGGTTGTCTGTCTCTTCGAGGTCGTACGCGCCGTCTCGTCAGGGGCGCAATCAATTTTTGAAATGATTTGCGCGCCGCTTCAGGGAGGCGTAATAAATTTTCGAAATGATTCGCGCGAAATCCCAGGGGGGCGCCCCTTGGCACGCCCGATTAGGGTTTCTGTAAAGGGGGGCCTCTCTGCTATATATAGGGCAGTTGAGGTCTGCTCTATCCTTCGTTTGCGATTCTGAATCAGAGGCGAGCGTCAGAAGAGGGAAGGCTACTGTGAGGGAGCTTCATCCGAGAAGTGGTGCGCTGCTGAGGTTGAGTCTCCTCGCTGCCCAGCATCTTCGTTCTGCTTCCGTAAGTCCCTCCTGCTCTGCTTCTTCTTCTGCGGGTTTCTCTGGTTTTAGATTGGGATAGGAATGGGGATTTACAGCCACTGGTTAGAGAGCGAAGCAGCGATCGAGGGCTTTAGATCAGCCTTTAGGATCCCTGCTGATGTCCAAGTCAGGGGTGCTGAACCCCGTGGCTACAACCCTCGCGTCTTTTCGGGAGGTTGGATGCCTTTTCCGCTGGTGGCTGTGATAGAAGGCGGGGTTCGATTTCCACTTCACCCACTCCTTAGGAGATGCCTTAGTCAGTGGTGTCTCTGCCCCTGCCAACTGCTGCCGAATGCCTTCAAGATCGTGATGGGCACGGTCAAGTTGAATGAGGTCCTGGGCACCGACTTCGGCGTCTTCGACCTTGAGGATGTCTATGACATATGCAGGTCCGGAGAGTCTTATTATCTCCGGGCTAAGCCAGGCCGGGACGGCTTCGTCCGATACTTGGAGGATTCGAGCAAGTATGCTGGAGACGATCTTCTATACGTCTCAGGGAACTGGGAGTTTGGGAGGCCGACACCGATAGAGGCTACCAGGTCCCTCGCCACTTCGGTACCATTCCAAGTAAACGCCTTTCGTTTCTTTCTTTTTTCATAAGTTTCTTTTTATTCTGCCGTGCTTATGCTTCTGATTGCTGCAGCTCTGAAGGAGAGGAAGCGGGCTGCCAAATACATCTGGAAGAGGAACGAGGCCTGGCTCCGTCTGGTGAAGCGATACAGCGGTCACGACGGCAGGGCGGCTTGGTCGCTGCTAGGGTATAAGCCGAAGTACCTCGGGTATCTGAGGGGCACCGTAGAGCCGATCCAGAGTGAAGGTGCCGGATCCGGGGTTGGTCAGGAGCAGGCCGTTCCGGAGGTCGTAGAGCCCTCGCGGGCGTCGTCTGAATAGTAAGGGCAGCATCTGGAATCCTAGCTTCCATATCGGGATCGAGACTTCCCCAGGTCTCAGGAAGGGAATCGAGTTAATCTGCCCGATCTCCCTCGCCAGGATCCGAGATGAGGCACACCAGGCGCTTGTCCTTCGAGGATCTCGAGGCCTTGGCGCTTGGAGTGGAGGACGCCCGAGCCCCCCAGGATCCGGTGAGTTTGCCGGAGCATCCATCTCCGAGGGCTCGGGTAGCTTCCCCTGCAGAGGTGGCGGAGGTTCCCGTGCCCCCTAGCCCTGTTGATCTAGGGGTACGCTTGCCCCCAGCCGAGGTCGAGCAGGAGGGATCGCGGCCGTCGAAGATGCCGAGGACCGATGAGGGCCCTAGCTCGGCAGCTGCCCCGTTGCCCCAGGGGCCGCCGTTATGGGAGCCGAGCTTCATGCTTGAGCCGGGAAGGCCGATGACGATGGAGGATCGCGTTCTTCCAAAGATCGATCCCCAGGTCCTAGAGGCCCTAGGGCGAGCCTGCGCCCTTCCCCGGGACATGGAGCGGCTGGACAAGTACAGCGATCAGAAGCTGATCCTGTCGATGTTGCAGTCCAACTTCGCGGTAAGTCTTCATTTCGCTTCGTCGAACCAGCGATTTAGCATCTGATGCTCTTTGGATCTAACATGTACACCTTATTTCTTTGACAGGCGGCACAGAAGTCCATGGCCGTTGCTGAACGGATCTGCAGGTATAGCACGGACGCTGCCGAGCTGACCGTGGAGAAGAACGGCCTGCAGGAGTCCCTGGACGCTGTGAGCCAGAAGTTGGCTAGGGTGGAAGAGGAATATGCGGCGAAGCTCGAGCAGGCGAAGGAAGAAGCCGAGGCGGAGAGGACTAGGTCGGCCGAGCTCGAGGTCTCCATTTCGAAGATGGGAGACGATTACGCGGCCCTGCTCCAAGCCGAGGCCAAGAGGGCGGATGAAGCCGAGGCGAAGCTTGAATCCGAGTCCAAGAGGGCGGATGAAGCTGAGGCGAAGCTCGAGTCCGAGTGCGATGCTGCATTCGAGGATGCCAAAGTGCAAGTCACCGCCCACTACAAGGAAAGGGTTCTTGTGGTGAGGGATAAGGCTTGGGCGAAAGGGTGGCTTGCCGGCCTGAAGGAGGTCGGGATCTCGGAGGGCCACCCCTCCTTTCGGGAGCCTCCGCCGTACACGCTTCCGGTGCCGAACTCTGCTCGTCCATCCGGCGAAGCCTCTGACGCTGCAGCTCGTGCAACTGACCGGTCATGACCTCGGGACATCAGGACCTCGGGATTTTTGCTCTTTTGCTTTGTGCTTTGTACTTTTCTTCAATTTGTATTCGCCGAACACTGTAATGAGTGAAACTTCAATACAAATGAAGGCTTTTTGAAATACTCGTGCTTTTCTCTCTTTTTAGCTTGGTTCTTCGATTGCTTGAATTCGGTAGAGTGCTCCCTTAAGATCTTTTTTGGTATTTGCGCTGATACTCCGTATCTTAGGTGATCTTCATTGGTATTCGCGCTGATCCTCCGTATCTTGGGCGATCTTGAATAACAATAAACATGGTGGCGCGGCTGACGAGGGAGTCTGACGGATGTCTCCACGTGGCGCTATAGGGTTCGCTGGTCGATAGTCGCGCCTTCCCAACAACGCGTGGGAGACTTCGCCCCATAACTCCTTTTGGAGACTGAGCCTTCTTCCATCCTATAAGTAGGGGGAGCAGGCTCGCCATGGGAGAAGGAAGGAACATAGTTTGTAGGAACCATGTCTGGGAGGTGCCTGAGATTACTTGATCCGGGGGAGAACCCTGCGCCGTTGGACGGCTGCCCCCGAGGGGGGAAGGCTGTCGTGGCCTGCGCGCTCTCTGAAGGAACTCCCCGTGGGCCACGCGCTCTCTGAACGCGGGTCCATGGCCACTGGCCCTTGGCCAGACAGAGTGAGGATGCGCTGCAAGGGGATGGTGGCGCATTCTCGTCCAACACGACCCTGTGCGCCCGTCGTACGGCAGGCGGGTTGGAGCTCTGCTGGTCCGGGAGGTTTCTTCAAGCTTGGCTGGTCCCTCTGGCCACCGAGGGTGTTGCAGGGCCCAGCGAGGTTCAGGATCGCTCAGAACCTCCAGGTGGCGATCCGGCGTCCTCGAGCCTTCCGCCTGAAGAGTCGGTGAAGATCAGAGTCTCCTAGCCTCTTTATTTTCTGTTTTTAGAGGACTGTGGTCCTCCTTTCTGTACTTTGGTTTCTGTTATGTATTTCTTGTAACGAAGCAGTTTGCAATGAATGAAAAGGAATTTTCTGATTACCCAAGCTGTGTACAGTGCTTCTGAGTTCTTTTTTCTCATTACTTTGCGCTGTTCCGGAATGCTTGGATTTTTGTGTTTGAATACTGGCACTGACTTCGGCCGAAAGGGCTGGCTTTGGCCGAGACGAGATGCGTTGTGCCGAGATGGACCCATTCCGTTGGCCTTGGCTCGGCGAAAGTGAGTCCGGCGATGGCCTTCTGAGGGGTGTATGAACCCAGACTTTAGGAAAGGCTGAGTGTAGGAACTGCAGGCCTTTTCCAAGGCGTAGAGCCTGAGTGTGTCCAATACACGGGATTTTAGGAGAAGCTGAGTGTAGGAACTCGAAGCCATTTCCAAGGCGTGGAGCCTGTGTGCCCTAAGACACGGGATTTTAGGAAAGGCTGAGTGTAGGAACTCGAAGCCATTTCCAAGGCGTGGAGCCTGTGTGCCCTAAGACACGGGATTTTAGGAAAGGCTGAGTGTAGGAACTCGAAGCCGTTTCCAAGGCGTGGAGCCTGTGTGCCCTAAGACACGGGATTTTAGGAAAGGCTGAGTGTAGGAACTCGAAGCCGTTTCCAAGGCGTGGAGCCTGTGTGCCCTAAGACACGGGATTTTAGGAAAGGCTGAGTGTAGGAACTCGAAGCCGTTTCCAAGGCGTGGAGCCTGTGTGCCCTAAGACACGGGATTTTAGGAAAGGCTGAGTGTAGGAACTCGAAGCCGTTTCCAAGGCGTGGAGCCTGTGTGCCCTAAGACACGGGATTTTAGGAAAGGCTGAGTGTAGGAACTCGAAGCCGTTTCCAAGGCGTGGAGCCTGTGTTGCCGGAGTCGACCAGAGAGACAGATTGACGACAAGGCAAAAGCTGCTTTTATTGATTCTGAAGTTCATTACATCTTTAGAAATAGAATTTCTTCAAGTGGGATGCGTTCCACGGTCTCGGCAGCGGCTTGCCTTCCAAGTCTTCGAGCTTGTAGGCTGACTTTCCTGCCAGTGAAACTACTCTGAACGGGCCGTGCCAGTTCGGGGCAACCTTCCCCTCATTTGGTTCTCTGTCAGCTGGCAGGGTCTTCTTTTAAAACGAGCTCTCCCGTGGTGAACCTTCTTTCCTTGACATTTTGATTGTATGCCCTGGCTAACCGTTGCTGATAGTCGGTTAGTCTCAGGGCTGCCGCTTCCCGTCGTTCGTCCGCCAGCTCCAGCTCCATTGCCAGGTTCGTCTCGTTCCGACCTTGGTTGACCAGCTCTGTCCTCAGGGTAGGAAGGCCGATTTCCAGGGGAATGACCGCCTCCATCCCGTAGGCCAGAGAGAATGGTGTCGCCGAGGTGGATCTCCTTGGAGTTGTTCTGTACGCCCACAGCACGCTCGGAAGCTCTTCTGTCCATCTGCCCTTTGCCTTGTCCAGTCGCTTTTTCAGGCCGTCCAGGATCACTTTGTTGGAGATTTCTGCCTGGCCATTACTCTGTGGATATGCCGGGGTGGAGTAATGGTTTCTGATGCCATGCTCTTGGCAGAAATCTCTGAAGGATTTGGAATCGAACTGAGTCCCGTTATCTGAAATCAGGGTCCGGGGGATGCCAAACCTCGTGAGGATGTTTTTCCAGACGAAGTTCCTGGAGTCCCTGTCCGTGATGGAAGACAACGGTTCAGCCTCTATCCACTTGGTGAAGTAGTCCGTAGCCACTATCAGCCATCTTTTGTTCCCCGGAGCTCGGTGAAGAGGCCCCATGATGTCCAGGCCCCATTGAGCGAAGGGCCATGGACTGGAGAGGGGGCTCAGATCCTGCGCTGGCTGATGGAGGGAGTGGGAGAACTTCTGGCATTTCTCGCATTTTCTGGCGTAGACCTGGGCGTCCTTCTGCATGTAGGGCCACCAGTAACCCTGGCTGATTGCTCTGTAAGCCAATGACCGACCTCCAATATGGCTGCCGCAGATTCCTTCGTGAATCTCGTACAGGAAGTCGTCCACCTTGGTCGGGTGGACACATTGGAGGTATGGACCTGTGAAAGACTTCCTGTAGAGTTTGCCTTCTGGGGAGAGCCAAAACCGGGCTGCCTTGAGCCTGATCTTGTGGGCTTCAGTCTTGTCCTCGGGGAGCTGGTCGTCCTTCAAGTAGGCGACGATTGGATCCATCCAGCTGGGGCCAAGGTCAGCACAGAGGACAAGCCGAGATGAATGTAGTTCTAGACTTGACCTCGATACTGACCCGACCTCGATGGTCCTCTTCTTTCCTGCTTCAACAGCGGAGGCCAGGTTTGCAAGCGCATCTGCGTGCGTGTTGGTATCTCGGGAGATTTGCCTGACCTCGGCTTTCTGGAATTGGGAGAGTAGCTTTTTTGCCAGGGCTAAGTAGGCCGCCATCCTATCGTCCCTGGCCTGGTAGTCTCCAGCGAGCTGGCTAGTTACCAGTTGAGAGTCGCTGAAGATCTCCAGGTGCTGGGCTCCGAGGATTCGGGCGCTGTTCAACCCTGCAATCATTGCTTCGTACTCTGCCTCATTGTTCGTCGCTTTGAAGTCCAAGGTGAAGGCTTGCTCTATGACCAGTCCCTCTGGCGATTGGAGAACTATGCCGAGGCCAGCTCTCTTGGAGGTGGACGACCCGTCGACAAAGATCTTCCATGCCGAGGTGGGACAATGCTGGACTTCTGTTTCCGCTGGCTCTTGCCCTGTGCCCCCCAGTGCCGTGCCGAGCTGGGTCGGAGACGGGTTGGGGCAGGCGAATTCGACTATGAAGTCTGCCAGAATCTGGGCTTTGATCGCAGTTCGGGGACGGTACTGTATGTCATATTGCCCCAGTTCAACTGCCCACTTTGATATGCGCCCTGAAAAGTCAGCTTTTTTGAACAATGAACGGAGTGGGTGCTCCGTTATCACCACAATAGTGTGGGATTGAAAATAATGGGAGAGCTTGCGGGAGGCGGTAACGAGAGCCAACGCAAGCTTCTCCAACAGGAGGTACCTGGTCTCGGCATCGAGCAGGGTCTTGCTCGTGTAATAGATCGGCTTTTGAACTCCCTCGTCCTCCCTGATGAGGACGGAGCTCACTGCGTGATCCGAGACCGCAAGGTATAAATACAGGATCTCCCCCCGAGTTGGGGTGGAGAGTAATTGGGGTGACATCAAATAAGTTTTGAGTGCGGCCAATGCCTGGTCGCACTCAGGGGTCCATTGGAACTTCAAATTTTTCCTCAGAAGCTGGAAAAAATGCCTGAACTTATCTGATGAGCGGCTGATGAAGCGATTGAGTGCGGCGGCCATTCCTGTAAGCCTCTGAACTTCCTTTGTGGTAGAGGGACTTTGGATGCCCTGGATGGCGGTGATCTGTTCTGGATTGGCCTCTATCCCCCTCCGCGTCACCAAGCTGCCGAGGAACTTGCCAGAGGCTACGCCGAAGGCGCACTTGGCAGCGTTTAACTTGAGCTTGTAGGCGCGAAGGATGCCGAAGACTTGGCCTAGATCCGCCAGGTGGTCGCTGGAGCGCACAGATTTGACGACCATGTCGTCGATATACACCTCTACCGTTCGGCCGAGCTGGGCCTGGAACATCTTTGTGACGAGGCGCTGATAGGTCGCCCCCGCGTTCTTCAGCCCGAATGGCATTACTTTATAGCAATAAGTGCCGCGGGGGGTGATGAATGATATTTTCTCCTCGTCGGGCTCGTAAAGCGGGATCTGATGATAGCCTCGGTAGGCGTCAAGGAAGCTCATTCGGTCGTGACCAGCGGGTGGCGTCAATCAGTTGGTCAATCTTCGGGAGGGGGAAACTGTCCTTAGGGCAAGCCCTGTTCAGGTCGGTGAAGTCTACGCACACCCTCCACTTTCCAGTTTTCTTCTTGACGACCACCGTGTTGGCCAGCCATACCGGGTACTGGACTTCCCGGATGGCCCCTGCTTTTAGCAGGTTGTCGACCTCTTCCACGACCGCATCTGTCTGCTGCAGCCCGGTTCTGCGGGCCCTCTGCACTACTGGCTTGTGGTCGGGGTCGACGTTGAGCTTGTGGCACATGACCTCAGGGTCGACCCCGAGCATCTCACTTGGGTTCCAAGCGAAGACGTCCACATTCTGCATCAAGAACCGAGAGAGTTCTGCCCTTTCTTCGTCCGACAGCTGGGGTCCCGATCAGGAAGAAACGGTCTGGGTCTGTCGGATCTAGCCTGACCTCGGCCAGGTCCTCGATGCTCTTTTTCTCGGGGTCCCGGCCGATCTCATCGAGGCCCTTCTCGAATTCGGCCAGGTTGACGCGCTCTGGCTCCTTTACTGCTGGAACGGCGGCCAGCATGCATTGCCTGGCCTGCTGCTGGTCTCCCTTCACTGTGACTACTTCCATCTTGCCTTCCTCGTTCTCATGGACGAACTTCAGCTTTTGGTGGAAGGAAGAAGGAACTGCCTCTAGCTTGTGGAGCCACGTTCTGCCCAGAATGACATTGTAGGGAGAAGGGGCGTCCACAACCAGAAAGTCGGCTGACACGGAGGCTCCGCCAACTTGGGTTTCCAAGGTGATTCTACCCTTGGGGTAGACGGGTGTGGCGGACAACCCTAGCAGAGGTGCACGAACCTCCGTGAGGTCTGCTTCGGAGAGTTTCATCCGTTTGAAGCAGTCGTAGTAGAGGACCTCGGAGGAGCTGCCGGAGTCGACGAGGATCCTCTTTACGGTGAAGTCTCTCAGCTTCATGGTGAGGAGCAGGGGGTCGTTGTGAGGGACCTGGACTCCCTCTAGGTCTCGATCCGAGAACGAGATGGCTGGTCTGTCGCGGCGGGCTTTCTTGGACGCCGGAGCGAGGTCGGCTTTCATTACTTCTTTCTCGTGCGAAGCTCGCCTGGCTTCGGCACGGGCTTGAGAGCTTCCCCGGGACGAGGAAGCGGGAGCCGAGGACGCCAGATGGATCACGTTGATGATCTTCTCTGAGTCCTCGCTGTCTGGAGCCGGGGCTGCGCTCTGGTGGACCCGGCCCTCGCTGCCGCCGGCATCACCTTCCTTGATGAACTCTGGGATGTGGCCCTCTTTGGCCAGCTTCTCCAGATACCACTGCAAAGTCCTGCATTCTTCAGTCTTGTGCCCGTTGCCCTTATGGAAGGCGCAGTGGAGCTTGCTCCGGGAGCCTTCGGTGGGTTCATACTTCATGGGCGGAGGATACTTGAAGAACGGCTTGGACTTGATCTTGGCCAGGATGCGGTAGATCGGCTCCTTGAAGACGACATTGACGCTCTGACTGGCGCTGGAGGGAGGTCTGGGCTTCCAATTGCCCCCAGACCGGGACGACGAAGGCTTCGCCGAGCTAGAGGCCCAGTCCCGCTTGGACTCCTGCTTCTGGGAGGGCCTCCCGCCTCTTTGCCGAGGCTGGCTATTCTTCTGTTCGGGCTCTGGATGCCCGTCCTGATCCTTAGCTCGGATCTCGTCTTCCTCCCGGGCGATAAAGCGCTTCACCCGGGACATCAACTCTGACATGGATTCTGGGGTGTCCGCTGCCAAGTTCTTCCGCAAGTCGCTGCCGGGGATCAGGGCATGCTGGAAAGCGTAGATGGCTATCGCCTCTCTTGCGCCCTCGATCTGGCTGTAGATCGCCCAGAATCGGTGGGTGAACTTGGCGAGAGTTTCGCCCTGCTTCATTCTGAGGGCGATGAGGTCCCCTTCCTTTTTGGGGACGACGGTGTAGGCCTGGAACTTCTTCAGGAAGGAGAGCTGGAGCTCCTTCCAACTGGAAACCGACTGCTCCGGGAGGGAGCAGAACCACTTCAGGGGGAGGTCACCCAAACTGTAGGAGAAGATCTTGCAGTTTAGGTGACCCTCGTTCCCCCAGATGGACATCTTCTGGGAGAAGTGTCGGAGGTGTGCAGATGGGTCGGACAGTCCGTCATAGGGGACGAACCGCGGGACGGAGAACTTCCTGGGCAACGGGGTGCGCTCGATCTCTTTTGTGAAGGGCGAGCCCCCGAGATCAGCTTGACCGCAGAGCTGCTTCTGGTCCCGCATGTCCAAGTTGTGCTGGAGAGCCAGCCTGACACGTTTGTCGAACCACTCTTGCTCGTCGTCCTCCTCTGGAGTCTGAACTCTGGACTTTCGCTTGGGGTGGTTCGGACTGCGATGGCTATGAGTTTGGCCTTCGCGACTATGGTGACTCCGGCTGTTGCTCGAGCCTTCGTCACGAATCTGGCCCCGTTTCTGGTCCAGATGATGTCTGAGGTCCTCACGAGGAGGCTGGGCTGCCTTGCTGGGAGCGCCCTTCTTTTTCCCCTGAGGCTCAGAGGCCGGCCTCAAGGAGGCAGCTTGTGCCGCCTTCAGCTGTTGTTGGACCCGCTGGAGCTCTTGAACTAGCTGCTCCTGCTTCTGGAGAAGAGCGTCTTGTGCTGCGACGTCTCCTTCAGCTGCAACAGCTTTATCTTTGCGGGGAGGTTCGTGTCGACGCTCGTCGCGCCTGGGTGGCACGGTTTCGTCCGCTGAGAGCGAGGTCTCGACTCCCTCCTGGAATGGGATCTCGACAAAGAGTTGGGAGCCCAGACGACCCTCGCCTGCGGATGTGCCTTGGATCGTTCGGGACCGTCCCTGAGGAGGGACTTCCGCTGGCGGTGGTGGCAGCTCGAGCGCTGCTCTTGAGGATTCTACCCCCTTCTTAGCTTTCGGAGGCATGGCTTCCGAGAGATTGAGGTTTAGAAAGATTGGGAAGGTTTTGAGAGGTTTGGATGGCTGGGATATTTCTTTCCCACAGAAGGCGCCAATTGTAGGTGCAGAAAATTATGACCCACAATAAGAGGGTGCCTTACAGGACTTATCCGGGAAGATGATGGTGTCTGGAATGTCTGGATGCCGTCCGAGAGCCTGAAAGGGAGAAGCAAACGGTCAGAGGACCCTGGCCTGAGCGGCGCAAGGCTCTCCGATGCCAAAGTCAGTATGTGAACTGGAACGATGGAAGAGAGGGAGAAGAGAGACAGAGTAAGGGCTCTGTGAATGGAATTATGCGTACCTTGCATGGTGCATGAAGGTCTATTTATAGAGGTTTGGATCGTATCTCTCAGAGAATATCTTGGTGTGGGTCCCATGATCTGACTGGGAAGTCATGATCAGCCCACAAAGTAATAAATGCAGTCTAATCCGGCCCACTCAGCATTTAATGCCAGTCGGGTCAGCCCACATTGCATTAAATGCGTGTCTTGTTGGGCCAGATTGTGTTGGGCGCCTTTGGCGGTAGGAGTACCAGCGGATCTGCCCTCGGGCCTTGCCCTGATGTGGCCTCAGCCGCTGGATGCTGCCATGTGGCGATCTGGTGAAGATAGTGGGCGGCTGGATGTCGCGTCTGTCCCACTAGCTCGTGACCCTATCCCTCCACGTGTCTGATGACGTGGGGGATGAGGGGCCCAAGCGAAGGTTCTTTCTTGCTTCGGCTACTGTTCTGGCTTCTTCAGCCGAGGTGGCTTTAGCCGAGGTAGGGCTCTCTGCGGAGATGGTATCCGGGATGAGATCGGTGCCACGTGGATGCCACGCGGATGGCACGTGAGAATGCTTAGCCCCATCTGATGGCTGTGATTAGCTTAATCCTGTAGCTCTGGAAATCTCCCCACACAGTGGTGGTGATGGCATTTGGCAATACAGGTATCATTTATTTTTGTCTTCCATTCTTCAATGAGTACTGGTTATATATATATGATGGCATGTAGCAGTAGAAGCCATGACCATTGAAGAAAATTTTTTCTCCTCCAAGAAGACTGGATGTCTGGGCCAGCTCTTTAGGGCCCACTTTGATCAGTGAAACTCATTTCACACTTTTTATCCCTCATGACAAGCAATCGTGCATAATTTTATGTTCATCAAATATTTGAGCGTTAAAGTTTTAGGCCGATAAATCAAGGGTCAGCAATAGCATTATATTCGCGGGCTATTTTTTTTGCACCATAGTTATCTATAAAGACAACTTTCTATCCATCCCACCCTCAATGATAGGAATGCTTTCAAGTGGGTCCTACGAGTTGGATTGGTGCTAGTAGGTGAAAATATTCAATTATTGAGATGCTACTTGTGGGGCCCAAAGATGTGTTTAAATTAACTGGTTGGATCTTATCATCAGTCGACTTCTATTTAATAACTTGAAAGCCACTTCAGTGTTGGATGATGTCCACTTCATCATCTGCCTCCATTCATACATGTAATACGTGTAAGAGATTGATTTTGACCGTATTCACTTAATTTTGATCCTCCTAGATTAATCATTTCTTAACTTGAAGAAAAAGTTAAATGGTCCACACACCTATGGCTATCTATGTGAAACCTTGTAAATGAAAAAAATCTAATGCACCGTAGCACATCTACATGGGCAACTAGCTCCAGTTTGACCTGTGTTCGACCCGCATCAAAATGCAGGTTAGGTGGCTGAGGTCAGGTTGACCCGCCAGCCTGGTCCGTTTTGAAATTGGGTTGGCTAAAAATTCTAGAAACTAACCATATATGACACGGGCGATGGTTTTATAAACCAGAACAGTATTTTTTGGACTTTAAAATAAAAGGGAAGTTCTCAAAGAAGTATAAGTTTCTTTTGCTCGTTTTCATAAAAATGCATGAAGATTATCTCAAAAAAAATATAAGAGTTTTCCACAATTCTTTGAATCAAGTTATCTCCGTAAATTTGTTTGAGAAATGAGAAAAATACCCTTCTTTTATGATAGATTTGTATTTTCTTCACCTTTTTCCTCCCCAAAATTGGCCATTTTGATTTTGATGATCATAACCATTTATTGAAGTTATTTTTTTCTACTCAATTGGAATCCCCTTTTTAACCATCCATGCATAAAGATAGTTGAAGTTTTTAGGGAAAAAAAAGGTAATTGAAGTGGGCGCCACTAGGTTATTTGGGTTGGACTTGATCATTTTCTCTTTAATGATTTATTAAAGGGAGAAATTTAAAAATGATATAAGGGTATTTTTGTCATTTCTCACATTTTTTTTAAAGTGAGGACTTGATTAAAAGATATGTTGAAAACTCTTATACTTTTTATGAAATCTTCAAATCTTCATGTACTTTTTAGAAAATGAGCCAATAGTTTTATACCTTTTTGAAATTTTTCCTAAGTAAAATTCATTTTTATCAATTTATTTGCACACGACAAATTAATTCATGGAAGAAACCCAATTGACTAGATTTAATTTGCGGGAATATAAAAGACAGTATTGTGATAATTTCATTTTTTTAGAATAGAAAATAAATTCTAAATTAAAAATATAATAAATGTTGTATAAATGCTTTTAAAACTATATGTAAAACATAAACTTATAACTTTTTTTTCAATTTTTCTGTTATCTTGGTTTTTATTGTTAGAAATCAATTTCAAACCACTATTACAAATATGAAACCCCAAACTGGATCAAGAAAAAAAAACTACAAATATCTAACAATATTAAAGGGCCATTGAATGGCTCTCACATTATAAAAAAAAAGGGAGAATTTTAAAAAAGTTCTTAAGTTTCAGCCTTATTTCAAAAAAAGACACAAGTTTCAAAACTTTTCAAATTTGTCCCTATGTTTTTTTGAAAGTTTTCAATTAAGGACATCCATTTATTTAAAGTTATTTTTCTTAATTTTCTTAAATATCTAAATTACCCTTTATTGTAATAAAATCATCATTTACTTCCTCTATACTCTCCTCATTTTCCTCGTCGGTGTCTTCACATTGATTAATGACACCCAGTATTACCATAGTGAGTGGCTGCATGTAGTGGCTTTCGAAATCATGTAATGGCTTTAAATGAAGGGAAATTTGGATATTTTCAAAATATTGAGGAAAAAAAGTCACCAGAAAATAACTTTAAATGGTCGGACGTCCTTAATTGAAATTTTACTGAAAAGTTTATGGACTAATTTGAAAAGTTTCAAAACTTGTGTCTTTTTTTGAAATAAGGCAAAAACTTAAAGACCATAATTGAAAATCTTCCTAAAAAAAGTGGGATTTCCTATTAATTTAATAATCTTCACTCATTTCTAGTACCAACCGAAGGAGTTTGAGTTGAAATTAACCGATTACATGTTTTTACTTTTTACTTCGTAGTTGATTTTAAATTTTACTTTTATCCTGCTTTTAGAGAGAAACTCTTGAAACTAAACCAATTGTACATTTTTAGGGTTGCTTAACATGGTTTGCTCTACTACAAATCCTGATTTTCATATAATATAAAAATTATGTAAATTGAGAAAAGACAATAATATTGCAATGAAAATGGAGAAAATATGTAAAATTATTAACATTGTTTGATATGTATTCTTTATGATATAAAGTAATCAGAGAATAAGTGGCCAAGAGTTAAAGAAAAACTTGAAATACTATTTATGCTAAATTCCTTACATAATTTCCACATACCATTATTGTTTAAATGCCCGACGTTTATAATTATTGGTTTAATTTAAGCTGGTTATTTTTTAAGTAGTTTATGTTTGGTTTGACCCAAATAAAAACTTTTAACAAGCATAATCATATGCTAGCAAGGTAATATATTTCATAATATTTAAAATTTAAAAAAAGATTATATTTT
The DNA here is from genome assembly GCA_012931725.1 of Litsea cubeba. Lineage (NCBI taxonomy): Eukaryota > Viridiplantae > Streptophyta > Magnoliopsida > Laurales > Lauraceae > Litsea > Litsea cubeba. The sequence goes on along the minus strand of CM022944.1, from coordinate 10,267,088 downwards.
TTCTAAGAATTATATTGAAAATGCTCGTGCTGGCTCTAATAATAATAATAATAGGCATAGAAGAAGAAACGTGGGATCCGATTGCCATCAAAAGCCGGCACCAGAATCTCTAAAATCATGATTGGGCTGCTGCTGTCAAGTCGATGGGTCTAGAAGTCAGAAACTCTGAGAGGACGCAAACTTCAATTTTGTTCATCCATAATCCAGCCATGAAAAAAGTCACTCTGACCAAACAAACGTGACGTTCAATAGAGTAGAAAAAGTTGAGTTCAAACATCACCAGCACCGTCCCATTGCGGCAGAGTCGGCACAGGCCAGCACGGATGTTGACTTCCTCCTTCCGTAAAGCTTACGCGTGTCCATCATGTATTTTGCTTGAAGAAAAGATAAGTCTTCTTAGGCCCACCCCTAAATATCTTTCTCCTCTTGCCAATCTTTTTCTGCCCTTATATTACATCTCTAATCTCAATCTCTCTCTATCTTCTCCAAAAGCCTAAAAAAATTCGCCTTCGCCCTCTCCTCTCCCTCTCCCTCTCCCTCTCCTTCATTTGATAACGCAGGAGATATAGAGAAGAGACTCTCACAAGTGCAGCTAGCCGCCCACTTCCATCATTTGATCATCTATCATCGCTTTCTCTCTCTTTCATTTTGGGATGTGTTGGTTTTGTAACATATCTTTGGCTTTGGGAGATCTCTCTATTCGATTCTGGTATTCCTTACTTTATTGAAATTGAAATTGATCTGCTTATCTTCTTCTTCTTTCAATTTCAACCCCTTTTTTTTTATGTTTGGGAATTTTAGATCCAATCCAGATGGTCAGGTCAGATGCTGTTTTTTAAGTGTCCTCCTCAATTATGTTCTGTAAGGTTTTGGATCTCTCCTCTTTTTTTTCCACGGCTTCCACTGCATTCATAATTAACATCTACTTAATCTCCATTTAAACACGTTTGTTGACGTCTGCAGACGGAGACATTTTTTCCTCTTATGCGGACAAATGAAAAGCTTTTCCACATGATTGTGAAAAAAATTTAGTTCATTTTTACGCTTATTCCAGTGAAAAAAAAAAATCTAGATTTTACACTAGTGAAAAAAAGCATTTTCCCAATTTTTACTCTTTGTTTTTTGGCTGAAAATTGGCTGTGCACTAGGAAGGTTTTTTTTTTTTTTTTCTCGTCTTCGGTGGTGGTGGTGGTGAAAGTGGGCAGCTAGTAGCACAATCTTCTACCATTCAACTCACTTCCACAAGTGATGTCGGGATCTACAAGCAGCAGGCAACATGGGAAGGGAAATAGAGATGGGCAGAAAATGAAGGTAAACGACGACGGAGGCGATCGAGGCTTGCCTGAGCCCATGGAGAGGCCTCAATGGAAGCCAGTTTTTGAGGCTGCATCCTCATCGCGGAGACCTCTGAAAAAGAGCAGAAGCCCAGGTGATGATCAGAGCCCTTCTGTTTCATCTTCTTCCACGATTTCAACGAGTCAGCCCCAGCAGATAGAAGAACATCCTCCCCTCACTCTTTCTACAGATGCTAGTGCTAGTGCTAATACCATTCCATTGGCTTCACGGATGTTTTTTCCTTTTGCTTGTGAAGTGTCTCAATCTCAGCAGCAGCAGGCAATAAACATGCCTTATACGGCAGTATTGCCCCTGCCCTTTGCTAACCCGCAGCAGTATCAGCAGCAGCAGCAGCAGATGATATCTTTTTAGTCATCATCAGCAGCAACATTTCCAACAGATGGCTGCCTATCAGCAGCAGCAGCTGCTACAATACTGGAGTGAGACACTGAACCTCAGCCCCCGCGGGCACCTGATGATGATGAACAGAATAGGCCAGGACTCTGGCGGCAGACCGCTAACCCTGTTTAGGCCTGCAGCCACGTCCACCAACAAGCTTTACCGAGGGGTCAGGCAGCGCCATTGGGGGAAATGGGTGGCCGAGATTCGCCTTCCTCGCAACCGCACACGCCTCTGGCTTGGGACCTTTGACACCGCTGAGGACGCTGCTCTTGCCTATGATCGTGAGGCATTCAAGTTAAGGGGCGAGAATGCCCGCCTGAATTTCCCCCACCTCTTCCTGGGCAGGGGAGGAGAAAGTAACAGGAACTCGTCGTCTTCATCGTCGTCTTCTTCTACTACTCACAATGTCTCTCAACCTATCCAGCAGCGGCGGCGGCAACAGGCTGCCCCTGTAACTCTCCCGCCGTCTCAATCCAATTACCAAGGTCCAGATGAGTCCAATTTGCAGGGCCAGTCTTCACCTTCTGATGAATCTGGCTCAGGTGAGGTTGCTGTGATAGAGGAAAATAAGCAGCAGCAGCAGCAGCCTTTGGTTGCTAATGCGGCGCAAGGTGGTCTTCCCCAATCTCAGGAATTGGTGTGGGGGGACATGGAAGAGGCATGGTTCAATAACATACCAGCTGCTTGGGGACCTGGAAGCCCTGTTTGGGATGATCTTGTTGATCCAAATGACTTGCTTCAGTCCCATTTCTCCGGTTATCATTACCCGGTGCCCGCGACGGTGCCCAAATCAGAGATGAATTGCTCCACCTCCTCCTCCTCAGACGTCCTGATGCCACAAACCATGTCAACTGCTTCTGCTTCTGCATCATCTTCATCTCTTGCTCTAGCCCCTGCTTCATCTTCTTCGCCTACCATGAATTTGTTCTCATGGGGGGAATAACAGACTCCATCACATGAACCAATCAATCCACAATAACATGCCATATTCCCTTTTCACATTTCCCACCATCTGTAATTGACTAGTAGTAGTAGTAGGGGCCATTCATTGAATCTCTCTCTCTCTCTCTCTCTCTCTCTCTCTCTCTCTCTCTCTGCCCACCCATCGCATTTCTTGCTCTATGCATGTCAATCTCGTTCACTGGTTGCAGATTTTAGGGTCAGCCCGTGACATCTTATGAGTATTTTACATGGGGAAGAAGAAGAACATTGAGCTTTTATTTTACTCTGCTCTCTCCCTCCTTCCCCACCCCTTGTTGCATAACACCCATGGTGCCCTGTTTGGCTGTGTTTTTATCACCTCAGCCTGGTTAGGGGCGTTTCCAAGACAAGTTCCTTCAAATTTTAATTAGCGGGATCTTGTTGGAGCCATTTGATGTTTTCAATTTTGATTATTACGATTGGTGAATGTTCATAAGCATATTTCCTTTCACCTATAGTGAGGGACACACTCTTTTTGCACATGTAAAATGCATTTTGCAAATGTGCTTGAAAATTTTCAAAAATGAAAGTGTCCTCGTCTTATCTTACGGTGAGATAAAAGATGCATATGAATGTTCTTTCATTTATTATGATTATATGCTCACATCACATGTCATGTTGTGTTTTTTTCAATCAATCTGGACTAGAACTTGATGTATATGTATAGATCTTTTTCTTGTAATGTAGGAGAGAAGGTGGCGGAGACGGTTTTGTGATCTCCGCCGTCCATCTCGCAGTACGCGTGGGTGAGTTTCTATAATAGTTTACTTGTGTTGGTTTGCAGTTTAGTTTTCTTTTCACATCATATGTTGGTTGATGGATCGCTTTCTCCTTGTCTCCTCTGCATGTGATTTTTTTTTTTTAACTCTATAGCTCACCATCAGCCAAAACTGAGTTACAGTACCGAGTTAGAATCGCACATAATAGAAATTTTAGGAAGAACAGATTCCTTGCTCTTTCATGTATTGACTCTTGAATTATAAATCATTTCATGTAGAGCAGTGGAAGATGAAACCTGTATTGCATTACAAGTCCGACTTGAGATGGTAGGATTTCCGAAGCCTTGTTGGCCAAAAATGCAGCCAAAAGAACAGATTTCTTGGTGGTTTCATCGCCGCAAGCAATGAGAAAGGCGCCGGACTACTCTTTGACTCTTGAATTATAAATCATTTGACTGAAAAAAAAATTGAATAAAAGAGAGCATTTTATCGAGGGGTTGAAGTTCCAAAGGAATTTGGAGAGCATTTGTGTAGAGCTGTGAAAGATGAAACCTGCATTGCATTAAGTCTACTTGGGATGGTAAGATTTTCGAAGCCCTTGTAGGCCAAAAATGCAGCTAAATTAAAGAAGAGATTTCTCGGTTGTTTCATCACCGCAAGCAATGAGAAAGGCGGCGGACTCCTCGTTCTGTGGCAAATCCCGCATGCACAAACATGCCCTAAATTGAGGTTAGATGCTTCGGTTGTGGCCATTTATATTTTGTTAAACCCTAATTCATATTTAGCTCTACCCATCCCTATTTCACCATGGTTGGCATGTATAAATGTGGGACTCATGAGAAGTTTCTTATTTAAAAAAATTAGAAATACTTCCTCTTAAATATTACTCATGTAGCCATATAGGCGAATTCTTATAAACATAGCCCACCTTGATCGATCCAATTCCTTAATTAATAGACACCTATCTCCTTGAATGAGAACTGATACGAGCAATGCAATTTTTTTTGTGAAGATTGAGAATGAAATAAATGCATGATGAAGAGGAATGGAAATAATGATGGAAAGAGAGAAATACTTTTAAAAAATATATATCAGGTTTCTTTTATATTAATTGTAGGAAGTAGGGTTAAACTGGAGGTACAATGTGCTAATCTCTTGGTTTTATCAAGTATAAAATCACAGAATACTCCCTTTAAGCCAGGCCCAACATCTAGGGTAGGCCCCAATGCCTTGTGCTAAATAGGTTGAGCCAGTATTGCACATGGGGGGTGGCAAATTCTGACCCTAACCTCTCACCCGACCTATATCCAGCCTGCATTTTACCCCGGACCTATCTTCTATACGGGCAGGTCATGGGTTTTGTAAATCTGACCCATAATAAGATAGGTTGGGTTAGGTTGACCTGCATAACCCATCTGACCCGTCTTCTTTATTCTTCGTTTTTACTCAATCCCAATCATTGAAAATCTTCAACATGCCTAAACAGCAGTTGCTCTTCTTCCTCCTCAATTTGAAATCCTTTCAAATTATCCTCCATAAGCTGAAACAGGAATTTTTTTTATGAGTGTTCAATCTTCTTCTTCAATAATCTTGATTCCAATATCTTAAGTGTTGTGCGCGTGTATGCGGAAACGTGAATCAGCGATCGAACGAACAAACAACCACACAAAAGACAAACAATCACACACAAGAGAATTACGTGGTTCGGCAATCTTGCCTACGTCCACGGGAAAGAAAACTCGACTCTCCTTTAAGTTCACTCATTTTTTCTGTCTGTCTGTCTCTCATGGGCTACACAGTACATCATATATATAATGTTCTCTTTCTTATTCCCCAAGAAACCCTATTTTAGTCAATAAGAAAGTCCCGGTACAATTACCATAATACCAATGTCCATGGACCCACTTGGTCTGGACCTACTAAGCCCAACAATCTCCCCCTCTAGACCATGGGGAAGACGTCTCTGAACCCCTTACTAAGAGTGCCAACTCTGAACACAGCTCCAGCTTTCCCTTAGACACGACCTTAGTCATCATGTCGGAGGGATTCTTGTCAGTGTCAATCTTTTCCAGCTTCATGAGATTCTTCTCGATGACCTCACGAATCCAATGATATCTCACATCAACGTGCTTTGTGCGGACATGGTATGTAGCATTCTTGCTAAGATCCATAGCACCCTGACTATCACAGTAGACTACATACTCTCCTTGCTTCAAATCCAGTTCTTTAAAGAAATTCCTCAACCAAATCATCTCCCAAATCATCTCCTTCCCTGCTTCATTAGCAGCTATGTATTCTGCTTCGGTTGTAGACAATGCTGTACACTTCTGCAACTTAGACTGCCAGGAAATAGCCCCCCCTGCAAAAGTAAATAAGTACCCAGAAGTAGACAACCGACGATCAAGATCGCCTGCAAAATCAGCATCTGTAAAGCCTTCAAGTATTAGTTTTAAGCCTCCGAAACACAAGCAAAAATCTGATGTGCCTCTCAAATATCTGAAGATCCACTTCACTGCTTCCCAATGCTCTTTCTCAGGGTTAAAAAGAAATCTACTCACTACACCCACTGCATGAGCAATGTCTGGCCGTGTACACACCATGACATACATAAGACTCCCAACTGCTGAGGAGTATGGAACAGACATCATCCGTTCCTTTTCTTCATCTGTAGTAGGACATAATCTCTTACTGAGCTTGAAGTGACTGGCTAAAGGCATGCTAACTGGCTTAGCATCTATCATGTTGAATCTCGCTAGCACCTATTCAACATATTTTTCCTGTGACAACCACAGCTTCTTGGCATTCCTGTCACGACGTATTTGCATTTCCAAAATCTGTCGTGCGGGACCCAAGTCTTTCATGTCAAAAGTTTTTGACATGTCCATTTTCAATCTGCCAATCATCTCACTATCCTGTCCAACCATCAACATATCATCTACATATAAAAGAATGATGATAAATTTGCCATTACCAAATTTACGAACATAAACACAGTGATCTGCAGCTGTCCTCCGGTACCTATGACTCACCATGAATGAATCAAACTTCTTGTACCATTGTCTCGGCACTTGTTTCAGCCCGTAGATACTCTTTTTCAACCTGCAAACCAGCTGTTCTTTTCCTTCTACCTCAAACCCCTCCGGCTGAATCATGTAGATCTCTTCTTTCAGATCACCGTGAAGAAATGCAGTCTTCACATCCACCTGTTCAAGTTCAAGGTCCATGCTAGCAACTAGACCTAAGATAACTCTGATAGAAGTCATCTTCACAACTGGAGAGAAGATTTCATCGAAGTCAAGACCCTTCGTCTGTGCAAAGCCTTTAACCACTAGCCGTGCTTTGTGCTTTATCAGTTTTTCACTGTCATCTCTCTTCACCTTGAACACCCATTTGTTCTTCAGAACCTTCTTGCCTTTTGGGAGTTCCATCAGCTCATAAGTATTGTTCTTTTTCAAAGAACTCATCTCATCCTACATAGCCTTCATCCACTCATCTTTATCTTCATGAGTTTCTGCTTCTGGGTAGCTCTCTGGCTCCCCCTCATCAGTAAGCAAAATATAATCGGATGCAGGATATCTTGTTGATGGTTGACGCTCTCGAGTAGACCTCCTAACCTGAGGTTCTGTGGTTTCTGACTGAGGAGACTGCTCCCCCTGCTCAACACCCTGTTCATCTGGCAACCCCTGCGCCTCATCACGATCTAAATCGTTTTGTCCACCTTCTCCACCTGTAGTCTGCACTGGAGAAGGACTCGGTGTGAGATCAACCACTCCATCAACAACTTCATTAGACTTTTCAGTCTTTTCAATATCTCCAAAGAACTGATCTTCATGAAACACCACATCCCTACTTCTGATAATTTTTCTTTTCTCTGGATTCCATAACCTGTAGCCAAACTCGGCTCCACCATAGCCAAGAAAAATGCAACACACTACCTTATCATCCAGCTTTGAACGCTGCTCCTTTGGTACATGTGCAAAAGCCTTGCACCCAAATACCTTCAAATGAGAATAAGAAATATTTTTACCTGTCCATACTCTCTCCGGAAGATCAAAATCCAAAGGAACTGAGGGAGACCTGTTAATCAGGTAAACGGCAGTCAGAATAGCTTCACCCCAAAATAGTTTGGGTAGCTCTGCCACTCTAATCATGCATCTCATCCTTTCAAGAATAGTACGGTTCATTCTTTCGGCTACACCATTGTACTGTGGAGTACCAGGAACTGTTCTTTCATGTCGAATACCATGCTTTGAGCAATAGCCTTTAAACTGGTTTGATGTGTACTCACCACCATTATCAGTGTGGAGACACTTCAAGAGCTTTCCTGTTTCTCTTTCAACCATGACATGAAACTGCTGAAATATCTGGAACACCTGATCCTTCGATTTCAACGCATAAACCCAGACTTTCCTGGATGCATCATCAATAAATGTGACAAAAAGCTTATTGCCACCCAATGACTCCACCTCCATTGGACCACAAACATCAGAATATACCAAATCCAACACATTAGATTTTATCGTTGATGTTTTAGAGAAAGAAACCCTATACTGTTTACCAAACAAGCAATAATAACAAGGGTCAAGGGATGTACCTTTAGAGTATTGAATCAAATCTTTCTTTGCCAATAACTGCAGTCCTTTCTCACTCATATGTCCTAGTCTCTTGTGCCACAGATTTGGAGAGGATCTGTCTTCAACAGCATTCAACACACCTTTGCATAGCTTCACATGTGTTTTGTACAGCGTGTTACGTGCCTTCCCTCTCGCAAAAATAAGAGACCCTTTAGTGAGTTTCCACCTGCCATTTCCGAAGTAACTTTCATAACCTGCACGGTCCAATGAAGTCCCGGAAATCAGATTCAACCGCAGATCAGGAATATGTCGCACATCTTTCAGCGTCATTGTGCAACCAATATCGGTTTGAATGCAGACATCACCGATCCCAACAATATTTGAATGACTTGTGTTGCCCATCTTCACAGTGCCAAAGTCCCCTGCTTTGTACGTCGTGAACATCCCCTTACAAGGAGTAGCATGGTAGGATGCTGCTGTGTCAACAATCCACTCATCCTGATTATCTGCAACACTCAAACACTCTTCAACTTCACTGGTCAGAATCACTACTTCATTATTCAAAGTAACAGTAGTGTTAGTGTCATTCTTCTGCTCATTGTTGGTTTCTTTCTTTTCCTTCAAGGCAAAGCAATTCTTTCTAATGTGACCCTCCTTGCCACGATGAAAGCATTTTCCAGACTTTTTCTTAGTCTATGATTCCTTGCCACCGCTGGACTTGCCACGACCCCCCTTTGGTCCCCTACTCTTACTCCTCCCTCTATTCTCAGTAACAAAGGCCTGTGCATAATCTGTCGCTGCAGTTTTCCTTCTTGTTTCTTCATTTAACAAGCTGCTTGTAACCTGACTCATTGATAACACACCATCTGGAGTAGAGTTGCTCACGGAAACAACTAATCTCTCCCATGTATCTGGTAAAGAACTTAGAAGAAATAAAGCTTGCATCTCATCATCAAGGACCATCTTCATTGTAGCCAGTTCATTCACAATGCATTGAAAATCATTTATGTGATCTTCAATTTTACCACCCTCCTTGAATTTCATATTCATAAGCTTTCTAATCAGAGAAGTTTTGTTTACGGCGGTTTTCTTCTCATATCTTTCTTCTAACTTCATCCAAAGGGTTCTCGCATTGGTTTCATTAGACACGTGATGAAATATACTATTATCCACCCACTGTCTGATGTGACCAATGGTCTTTCTATGCATCTTTTTCCAATCTGGATCAGACATTTCTTTTGGTCGGGCACTATCCCCCTCAATGGGATCATAGAGGTCTTTACAATAGAGTATATCCTCCATCTTAGGTTTCCAAACTAACCAATTGGTATGGTTGAGTTTGATCATGGTAGTGTTCACAGTGTTGTTCTCCATCTCAATTTAATAATCAAGAAAATATAAACAACTGTCACTAACCTCAATTTCTGCACCAATCTGTAGATCTCGTCACCACGAGCACGCTGGAAGAAACGGATCTGAAATCCGACTTTGGATGGCTCCGATATCGCAAAAATAATTTTCTGCGCTCCGATTAGTCAAACTTTCTTGTTGACCGTCAAACTGTCAATCTTCTTCCACAGTTACGTAGATCTGCTCGCAACGAGTCTGTAGGTACAAACGGATCTCCGATCTGACACCGGATGATCAAGTTATTGACGAAACAATTCTCAGTCGCCAATCTGGTCAAACCTTGTTGACCAGAACCTTGCGCTGACGTGGCGATGACGTCAGCAGACTGCTAGACTGGGTTTTCCAGTTCACGGGTCAGGCGGAACTGACCCAGAACCTGACAGACCTGACCTGCTTATTGTCTGTACTGGGCTGGGCTTCTTGCAAACGGGTCAGGTCAACCTGACCTAAGCCCAACTTGGCCTGAAACGAAGAAGTCTTCTCCCCAAACAGATCTGGGGAGGTTTCTTCGTTCTGGTTTTGTAACCAGAGAGCGATGAAGGTTGCCCCTTCCCTCTTTGACCACGGCAAGGAGACGACTTCCGGCGATGGTGCGACGGCGGCGGGGAGCGGCGATGGCCGGCGACGAAGGGTGGCTGTCGACGGCGATCACCAGCGGTGGACGAGCAGCGGCAGCGTGGATTGCACAGCGGCGGTGGCTGGGGTTCTTCTCCAGCGACGAACGGCGGCGAAACCGGCGATGCACGGACGGCGAACAGGGGATTCGCAGTAAGTCCGGCCGCCCATGTATTCTGCGGCGAACTGAGACTTCCTGTTCCAGCAACTTCGGATCTCTGTGAGAATCCAATCAATGTGGCCCACCAGAGATCTGAACCGATCTCTGTGATTTCCTGCAATGAAGAACGACGTGTAGAAATCCGGATACCCTTGATCCAATCCGTCGATCGCAACGCGGCACAATCCAACCCTAATAAACTCTAGGCTCTGATACCACTTGTTGTGCGCGTGTATGCGGAAATATGTATCAACGATCGAACGAACAAACAACCACACAAAAGACAAACAACGAACAAACAACCACACAAAAGACAAACAATCACACACAAGAGAATTACGTGGTTCGACAATCTTGCCTACGTCCACGGAAAGAAAACTCGACTCTCCTTTAGGTTCACTCATTTTTCTGTCTGTCTGTCTCTCATGGGCTACACATTACATCATATATATATATAATGTTCTCTTTCTTATTCCCCAAGAGTCCTGATACAATTACCATAATACCCATATCCATGAACCCACTTGCTCTGGACCTACTAAGCCCAACATTAAGCCCGTTTATGTATAGCTTCCAGCATCTTCCTCTTAGTTCCCTTTGTGAGGAATGTGCACACAGAACATACTCTTGAGTCCTGATTTGTTAGAACTGAGAACCCTCTTCCATGGCTTTTAACCGCACAAGGTTCAGACTTCAGATCCTATACGACGAGTGAGTTTGTACGACTAGGTGATTGTAAACAACTCCAGCTACATAGAAATTAATGTGTTTGCTATTGCATTAATTACTGTGTTCATTGAAAAAAAAAAGTCCGTTTGCATTTTACTTTTAAAATAAAGTGGAGTGAAGTGAAATAAAAAAAATGAATAAAACATAAGTAAGTTATGATGATATTTTATTTTTAGTTATTTGGAATGAAATATTTTTGACTTTTTATATAGGGAAATGGAGTTTTTTTTTGTCTTTTAGTGACTAAATGTAGTTGCTTTTTTATTTTTATTTTTGAAAAAGATAGAGGGAGTTATGGTAAAAATTGCTTTTGATATGATCTTTCACTTGACTTTACAAGTTAAATTACCAAACGGACCAAGGGACTTGACTGCGGGCCCAGGCTTGAGCATGATTTTTAGCTTCACTACTTACATAAGTAGCAGCCATCGTATGAGCCCAGTCTGAGCTAGTGCTCCCTCGAATTCAACTCAAGCACAAATTGGGCTCCTTTTCAACTTATAATCTAAATTGGCTTAAGCTTTTGTCGAGCTCGAGCTCGAGCTTCGTTAGATAATATAGAGCTGCGTTCTAGCTTGACTCATCAAGCTCAACTTGAGTTGTTAACTTGAATCGTATTTGACCCACATACTGTGATATATACGGGTCCGTCGTGGGTCAAGAAAATCTAAACCGCATTTGAAAATTTCTGATTAGGATCAACACGTGTAACCCCGCTTAGCCTAAGGATGGGTTAAGGCCTACCCACATTTCTTAACCCATTTAAATGATTGGGTGGTTTAATATTTTTTTATTTTTGAGAATAACTTATTTTATATGAAATGAGCCGAGTTTGTGTTGGTCATTTTTAATTAGGCCTACAGTTTAACTCAAATATACCCTATTTTTTAAATTGATTGGGTTTAGGCCATGGTTTAAAATCGTGGTATCAGTCGGGGCAAAAAATCGATGTCATATCGGTATCGGTTATTGGTTCGTTGTGGTGTGAAAATTTTTTCTTATAAAGAAAAATTCGTAAAACTACCCAAAACAAATCAAAAAATCGGTCACCTGAAGTCATGAGTCCTGTCTGTGTCGCTGACTCGCTGTCTTAATATGATAAAATAAAAAAAATAATATATTATAATTTATATATTAAAAATCTAAAAATAAAAGAATTTAAAAAATCCAAAATCATGTGTGTGAGTAGATCTATCATCTACACATTATTAATAAGCCATTAGTATTTAGTATCATAAATACTCTAACAATTATTTTAAAAAAATAGATGATTTTAAAAAAATATATTTTTCTACATCCAAAATCATATATATGAGTAGATCTAGTATGAAAGTGTGTAGATCTATGAGTAGAACCCAACTCAAATAAAAAAAATGACATGTCAAATAACATATAATAGTAGAAATAAGGGAGTTAAGTTGATTTTCTCTTACCAAATCAAATGATTTTTTGAAAAAAGAGTGGTGGAAATATGGAAGAGAAGGAGCCAAGGAGGAGGGGCTGCTCTACGGAGGTGAGGAAAAAGGAAGAAGATGAGGGAATGAGGGAAAGGAAAAAAAGAATAGGGGTTATTCCACTCGGCCAATATATCCGTTAAACCGATATTTTTATAATATCGGCCGAAATAGTCCGATATTTTGATGTCCGATACCGATTCCAGTATCGTACCAAAATATCGGACCGATATCGGTTCAAATCGGCCGATATGAAGCGGTATCGACCGCTATTTTAAACCATGATTTAGTCCAAAATCTGTAAGTTGAATTAAGTTAAAACGAATTGACCTACATTGAATGTGGGCTATGGGGTTCGGATCAAGTTGACTTGCATGGGCTGCGGGTTGAAGTGTCTTGATCACCTACTTTAGAAACAGGTCATCTAGAACAACAGACCAAACTACCCTTGTGAAATACTCCATTTGATGGAAATGAACACAGATGGTAATCACGAGATTGACATTGTTGCAACAGCCACATGTAGCGGCAAAGAAATTGGTAAAGGATTGCTTAAAATCGAAAGATAAAATTAGACCTTGTCAAAGAAATTTCCACAGTTGGGACTGGTCCAACTTAAGTAAGAAAAAATAATCTAGTTACTTGTAGTAAAATGTGTGTATATATAATTTGAAACTATGCCTGGAAATATATATATATATATATATATAGATCTATCTCATCCCTTTGGAATAGAAACACCTAGGCAATGGCTGCATTGTCCTTGGCCTTGTGCAGCAGCCTCCTTCAAAACAGTCTTCTTGAAATCCTAATAGCCTTTGTATCTCTTTACTTCCTGCTACGGTGTATAAGAAGTGTAAGATGCTCTCCTAAGGATGGGGTCGTTCTGAATTTGCCCATTGTAGGAAAACTGCCCTCCCTTCTACTAAACAAGCACCATTTGCATGATTGGGTTACCCAGCTGCTACTTAAAAACAATGGCTGCACCTTCATGATCAAAGGTCCATGGTTCACTCACTTAAATATATTAGCCACCTGCGACCCAGCTAATGTGACCCACATCTTTAGCACCAACTTTTCTAGTTTTCGCAAGGGATCCCAATTTGCTAAAAACTTCGATATTTTAGGAGATGGGATATTCAATTCTGATTCAGAGTCATGGAGAATTCAGAGGAAAATGGGGCACAACCTGATCAGTAGCAAGAAATTCCGCACATTCATAGCAAGGACAAGCCAAGCAAAGGTGAAGGATCTAATGCATGTTCTCAGTCACATGGCCAAAAACGGTGAAGGCGCTGCCTTTGCCTTTTGACTTGCAAGATGTGCTTCAGAGATTCGCCTTCGACAACACATGCATCTTGGTGTTGGGTACCGATCCAGCCAGCCTTTCGGTCGACTTCCCGACTGTCCCCTTTGCGAAGGCCATGGATGATGCAATGGAAACTATAGCTTGGCGGCATGTGTTGCCTGAGAAGTGGTGGATGTTGCTCAGGTGGCTTAAAATAGGTAAGGAAAAGAAATTGGCTGAAGCTTGGAAGACCATTGATCATTTCATAAACCAACATGTTTCAATGAGAAGAGAGGAGCTAAACCACAAGTCTGACACAAGTCATGAATGGGATGACAAGGATTATGAAGAGGAAAGAGGGGATTTGTTGACCTCTTACATGAATAACCAGCTTAGAGCTGATGAATTATATATGTTGAGATCTGATGATAAGTTCCTCAGGGACACCGCGATGAATCTCATGCTGGCAGGTAGAGACACCATAAGTGCAGCTCTCACTTGATTCTTCTGGCTAATTGCGACAAACCCGAATGTCGAAACCAATATCTTGGAGGAATTGAGGGCGAGTTTTCCAGAAATAATAGATGGGTGCCAAGAAAGAATGAAGGTGTTTGATGCTGAGAAGCTTAGCCAGTCAGTCTATCTGCAGGCGGCCTTGAGCGAGTCTCTTCGCCTATTCCCACCTCTTCCAAGTAATATCAAGAATGTTCTTAAGCCCGAAGTTCTTCCGACCGGAGAGATCGTTCAAGGAAGAACGACAATTGCGATTCTCATATATGCAATGGGGAGGATGGAATCGGTATGGGGCGAAGATTGCTTGGAATTCAAACCAGAGAGATGGATATCGGAGAGCGGGAGATTGAAGTTTGAGCCATCCCACAAGTTCTTGGCATTCAATAATGCTGGACCAAGGATTTGCCTAGGTAAAGAGATGGCTTTCATGCAAATGAAAGCAGCTGCAGCTGCTCTGATCTACGACTTTCGTTTTCAAGTGTTGGAAGGCCACCTTGTGTCCCCTAAACTCTCTGTGATCCTGCATATGGACAAGGGGCTTATGGTTCAGGTTAAAGAGAGACATCACACCTAAAGTCTTAGGTTGGCACTTTGATTTATTTAAGCATTAAGCAATTGGCATTAGATGTGGGTGTGTAAAATTCAAATCCTTGCCACAGGCTGGTATCGTTCACAGGCAGGTGAGTGTGTCTATATATATAGTATGGTTCTCTAAATAGGTGATTGTGGGAACCTGTATGTTGTTGGTTGCTTCTCCAGTTAGTGTGTGCAACAAATAATGAATGGTTTGATTTGCTTATCGTAGAAATGCATGTAGCCATTGTGCAAGCGTCTGCAATTGTTTATTTGCTTGTGGCATTAAATCTCTCGATCTGGATTTTTTTCGCTAATGTACTATTTCCAATGGAAAATTTCTTTGGGATCTTCCAAAAAAAAAAACTCAATAGAGTATTTTCCGGCTGTTGCTCAATTGGCTAGGAGTTCTCAATTGGCTAGGAGTTCGGATCATCTCTTTCAGTGAAACAGGAGATATTGTTTTGTGGAAAAGTCTGGATCCCCTATTTCAATGAAATAGGAGATACTGTTTCGTCCGATCAATATTAGCCAACGATAAAAAAAAATATCACGACTCAATCTAAAGATCCAATCCATTCGGACTGATCATGAGGTGGGCCCCACATGCTGTCTTGCAAAGTAACTTTGTGATATATATATACACAGAATTGTACCTGTCGATTAAAAAAATCCATATGATAGATGGCCCACCAAAAAAGGGCAGGCACAAGAGAATCCAAAGAAGGAGGGCATCAACCAATCGAATATGAGAGACTTAATTAAAAAGTAACATTAGTCATGGACCATATGATGTATCCACTCTCTTCTTATCCACATGGGACCTGACACTTATTCAAGTGCTGGATGAAGGGTCACTGTTGGATTGAAAATCCTAAAAAAACAAAGAAGTAATACTTTCAAAATCATTAAATTTTAACATAATGAATCAAGGGGTTGACATGATTTATTGGCGAACGTGTGAAGCAACTGGGGCCCACCTATCATGGCTAATGTAGTGGGTCAAAATATCCAGATCGGACCAAGCCATATATAAAATTGCAAGTTAGTCACATCTTCTTAACCCCATGAACTATGGGACAAAAGTTTAATGGTATTTAATAGAAGAAAAAAAAAAAACTCACAACTCAATCTAAAGATCCGGTCCATTTGGACTGATCATGAGGTGGGCCCTACATGCTGTCTTGCAAAGTAATTTTGTCAGATATATACACAGAATTGTACCTGTCAATTAAAAAAAAACCCATATGATAGATGGCCCACCAAAAAAGGGTAGGCACGAGAGAATCCAAAGAAGGAGGGCATCAACCAATCGAATATGAGAGACTCAATTAAAAAGTAACATTAGTCATGGACCATATGATTTAGGAAACAGACACCCTGTGACAGAAAATGATGTATCCACCTCTCACAGAAAATATATGTTTTGATTTTCTCATTGATTAGGAGTAGCTACAACAGAGTACAGAGAGGTCAGTGTGACTGTGACTAGACCTAGCTCATGGCTTGCGAGGTGGGGGCTCAGGCCTCAGAGACCATACAAAATGCATAATTTTTTTTTTCCTTCCATTTACGGTTATTAAAAGTCATCCATAACTACCCTTTGTTACCAAACTTCACAATTTTATTTACATTTTTTTGTACTGTCGATAGGTTTACAGAGGTAAAAAGTTACTTTTTTTTTACAATATCACAACACATTAAGAGATATTGCAACTACATATTGCAATATCACGAATTAGGAGTTGTGATATTGCGGTTTAATTTGCAACTTGAAAAATCATTTTCATCATTTTACCCCTCTGTGCTTCTACTTTTCTTCATTTTCACAAGGTGTAACTCTCTCCCCCATCCGGTTACACTCTACTCCTCTCTCGCCCACCTATTTGCAAATACACTAGGCTCTTCGTGTTCGTTCGACGTCAACGAAGTAGCGTGGTCTCCATTGCCTCCATCGACGAAGGATTCTAGCCACATATTGTTGCACAATTTGGACGGATCCAAGTTTGGTGTTATTGCAGTCGCCCCTAGTAGAACTTTGTAGTCCTTCTTCCCTCCCTTTTGTAGCGCGATTACGGTCTTCTCTTCCCTTTACCTCTCTCTATTTATCTCTCTTTGTGAGTTTAGAAAACCCTAAATGCTCTTGAACTCTCTCTGAAAAAAAAATAAAGAAAGAAGAAGAGCTCTAGAACATCAGAGTGCTATATCTCTACTTTCAGTGAATTAGACATGAAACGATGTGAATATTGAATGAGGTTTGACGTTTGCGGATTTAGTAGAGTTTGTTTGGGTCTAATACATTAAATAGAAATGCATTCATTTGCTGCTACAGAGCATAATGAAATTATAAACAATGCATTCATTGACTTTTAACGTAATGCTTTATGCAATATCACAATACTTAAATTGCGATATCGCGAAACAAAACAAAAAAAGTGATATTTTGCCTCCGCGAAAGTACAGACAGTACGGAGACGTACATATAAAATTGTGTTGTTTGGTAACAAGAGGGGGTTATTGTTGCCTTTTAGTAACCGTACGGAAAAAAATCCCAATAAATAAACCTAAGATATAGCCTCTGATTTTCACAAATTCCAAAACCTGGATCCCAAAAAACAACTTACATATATATTTTGGTAAAAAAACATCTTACATGTTTTGTGTGTGTGTGTAAAATTCAAATATCCTTTCATATCTGGGTACATCCTTCAGAGGCACTGATCTGTGGTGTGTTGTTCTAATAGTTGATTGTGAGAATTGGTATCTTGTTTGTGCAATAGCTGCTACAGAATAATGTTTGTAATGCTAATGTAATGGGTCATGAACAGAATTTGTATCAGTAGTTTGCTTATCATAGAAATGTAGCCATTGTACATGCGTATGCTATTGTTCATTTACTTGTTTGCGTTTAATTATCTATTGAGATTGCATTTAAATCTCTCTGGAGTTTGTTTGATTTCGATTATGGGCCATGGTCGGCCCGGCACAGCGTTGACTGGCCCGTGCTAGTCATGTACTGGGCTTTGTAGGAAGTCTATTTGTTTCTTTTTTATCACTTACTTGGGGTTCATAAAAACTGGGAACCACGGAAGCAAAGCAAAACCATGCCTGTTTGGATAAATGAGGAGTATAGTAAAATGAAGTGGATTTCACATGGGGAGTCGAGTGGAGGAGAAGTAGGTTGAAGTTTTAGTAGAGTACTTCACTTCACTCTATTTGGATGCTTGTTGTGAAGTTAAAGTTTGGAATAAAATCTACTTTTACTCTAAGAAATTGAAGTATTTAGGGTTGAAGTGAAATGGAGTACGTGTGGCTAACAACATTACTTCATCTATCCGGCCGGGCTGATCCAAATAGGGTAGAGTTAAATTTTTAGAGTGTTAGGGCCCATTTAACTTCACTCTACTCTATTTTTTGCCTATCCAAACAGGCCCGAGGTAGTTGTCTTAATTCTCAACCATGCACACTCAATGTGGCCCACCTGGTAGCACAATCTGTTCCTACACATTACCACCAGGGTGGTCTCTTCTAACTGGCCCATTTAGTTATCAGGTCTGATATTTAAGCCCACTTCTAGCTTATGGTCCAAAAGTCAAGCCCAAACCAGAATCATCATGTCTTTGTGCTCACCAAGGCTGTCCCATTTAGTGATCAGGCAAAAAATAATATCATAGGCTCCATTCTCTATCCACCTAGACAATTTAGATGCACCTAAAATTTAGGCCCAATTTTAGGTTTATCATCATCATCAAAGCCTTGTCCCACCTTATATTGGTGTCGGCTATATAAATTCTATTACTCCATCATGAACCAAATCCCCAAATAAGTTGAACTTCTTCAAATCTAACTTTACTACCTCCATCCACGCCTTCTTCGTCCTATACTTCCCCTTGGCAGGCCATTAACCTGCATAGCCAAAATATTTTTTACTGACGCCGTTGCTCGACTACGTTTGATCTACTCAAACCATTTCAACAGTTTTCTTTGATCTTATCCCCTGTTGATGTTACCTCTAAATGCTCTCCCAAGCCCGGGTAAAGGAGTTGGATAGGTTGACAACCAGTGTAAAATTTTATCACAACCCAAACACAAATTCTGAAGCCCAGTTTTACGTTATGGACTTAAAACTCATGCCCAGCCCGATATCAAAGCTCTGTTCTCTCCAATCTCCATGCCCGGACTATTTGCTTATTAAGCCATGGGCCTAAAACTCAGAGCAGATTGAGCCTCCATTTGCAAATCTGTAAATCCCATTGTGTTTTGTATTGGGCTGGTCCAGTTTGGGCCCAGAAATATAATCTGCTCCGGATCCAACCCATCGGCCTGTACTTTTACATGGTTAAAGGTCCAGCCAAACCTTTAATTGGGACAAAAAACTTAGGCCCGGGTACAGCCCACAGGCGCAGGCATCAAAGAAGAGCCCAAATCCAGAAAAATGTGAACCGGGCTCTTGTCAGCTCAGCCAATGCGCACCCTCACTCACACTCATATTCCCTCCCATGTATTGGACTCAATTTGATGGTCATGGTCTTTAACCAAGCTCTCTTTCCATCCTAATCCATGGTTTCATTAGTGGCCGAACCAGAAAAAGGAAAAAAAAAATCTAGTCAGTTCATGTGTGAGGGTGGTCATGAATTGGATTGCCAAAAAGGAGGGTTTAGGAATTAGGAGTACCAATTTGAGAAATGAAATTAAAGGGCTGAGATTTCTTTGAACCCAATGATTTTTCTGGGGTCATTGTACATCCACAATGGTTTGGATAATTTGGACAAAAAGTCTAAGTCCTCTAAGGATCAAGCTCATGAGAAATCCCAAAATCCCCTCTTTTATGAGCCTCCACAGGACTTCACCCCCTTACAGTTATGGAATATAAAACACTTGATTTTCATGATATCTTATTCATTATTTTACTAGCGATCACTAGCAATCATTTTCATGTCCAACCCAACTTCTTTTAAAGTGAAATTTAGGAAAGCCCTTAGAAGAGGGAGGTCGGCTTTTTGAATGACTTAGATTTTTTATAAGTAGGTTTCATCTAGAGCTTCACAAATTTCTCATAAGTCCAAGCTTTGTGCATCCAACTGTCAGTCTCAGCTGTGGCAATTGCATATACAAAACTATTAAATATATATATATAGACACACTAGGATTGCCATCCGCTCTGGGCCCTCATAAGCACGATTTAGATAAATTAAAACATGGGTCCCATATCAATCCCACGATTTAGGATTGGAGGTTTTAGAAGATCATATAGGTGTTAAATCCTTCCACATGAACACTGGTGGCAATAGATCTTGTTGGGTCAGTGTGCTCACTATTAGGTACTGGGTCAAGATACACCCAAAACCCACCCGTTTGTTAATTAGGTCAGAAACCAAACCCAAAACCAGAAGGAGAAATGCGAATAACAGAAACGGTTTAGGTCCGGTTGGTGGGTTGATGTGCAGAAAGTGGTGCTTAATTGGGTGCGAGTTAGGTTAACCAAACAAGTATTGAATATATGCAGATCTGACCCATCTATTAATCAGGTTGGAAATGCCAATCCAATTGAAGATAACTCCAACGTAGAAAGTGCCAAAAGCCCTAAATTTCCGGGTCAGGTTTAGGATGGATTGGTAGGTCAGGTACGGAATTGTAACCAAAATTCTCAATCCAACCCCATTGATTTGGAGTTTTTGGCACATGAAACCTCTGCATTTCCAAAAAGTAAGGGCTCTGTAAATCCACTTTTTCAAATTCTGTGGGTTATGATTAGACCACATCGCACATTACTAAACCAGTGCACCCAAACCCCAATCTCCCAGCATCAGACAATCCTATCTGTCCTGTGAAAAATGAAGAGAACCCACATTCAATGGTCCACAAATAAAGGGTGTCCAGTGTCATGATCATGATTCATGACCAATCTACTCTCTAGTTGATATTTTACACATCATGCACACAAGACAAGAAGAAAATGGAGATGATACATGAATGTGGACATGTGGTTTCCCTCACTTTCATTTATTTGTATCTTCTATTTAATATTAATTAGCAAGCTTTAAAGTCGACCTCAACTTTTAGGGTGGTGGTGTTTTTCAACAGATGGGACCCAACTTGGTGGCCCAAACTCTATGGAGGAAACGGCACATGCAGTGTGTTGAGGGGTTTTGGACTTTCCTGCCTGAGTGGCTGCTCAAAGCACAAGAGTTTCTTTTGTTTTCAATGGAGTGCTTGTACACTGCTAGAAGTGGTAGGGCTTCCACGAATCCACGTTACATCTGTCACAAAAAGACATTGATTGAAGACTGAAAGCTCCAAAAAAAAAAAACTTTGCTTGGCCACTTGAAAAGTATATGTTTTCTTACCCCCGACCTTTTTTAACCTTTTGCATGATGAGAGAATCCCTCTCAATTATCAAACTAATCAAAACACCTCTGACCCTTTCGAAGTATGTGAAGTTTGAATAGTCTATTAGCACTCTTCTCTAAACAATGGATAAATCTCCCCTCTTTCAAGGAACTGTGATTTCACATTTGGCAACTGTGATTTGAAATTTTGTTTTTAGCAGAAACTATGGGCGTATTTTCATGCAATTCATTTAAGCAAAAAACATCTTCTATAAAAAGAGAGGAGCCAAAACCTCTTGTAATTCATTTTACTATACCTGAAAATGCAACTAACTGATAATGAACCTCCTTACCTCCTAGTTAAAACCAACTAAAAATTATATATTTAATTAAAAAAGATTTTCTCCTATGCATCGGTGTCATTCGTACCTCGGAACCTAGTAAAACTCAGTGATGTCTTGCCTTAAGTAATGGCCTAGATGCATGCTCCCAGTGGAGCTTGTGCAAAGGAGAAAATGCTCCCTTGACAAGAATCCCAAAAAAAAAAAAAAACCACCTCAAAACAAAGCAGACAACAAGGGAAAAAGAAAAGATTAGTGGGACTCAATGATTTTTCTTTTTTTTTTAACAGTAGGATTAAATCCTCTTAACTACCCATTTAAAGGCTATACCTTTTGACTTTCCTTCTAGATTTTTTACAAGCTGCTGAGAAATGGATTTTTTTTTTCCATTTCACATTCTGCCATGTGGTTATGTGCCTCTAGAAGTATATGTTCTTTTTTACATTAAAAATAAATAATGTGGGCTGAATTTTCTAATCAAATAATACACCTCTACTTTTTAATTTAATATACCTTGTTTTTACTTTCTTTTTAAGATTTTACATCTATTTATCATTTTTTCCTCCACACATGTAAACAAACAGGTTGGTAAGAAACCTGCCACTCCATAGAAAACATGATTCCCAACTTGGGTTCTCCAGTGATCTAACACTTTGCTGAGATTAATGCATCTTTATGATTCAAGGTCCACTAAAGACTGTGCCAGTGAGACCAACACACTTGTCTCGTTGAATTGACCAACCCAGGAATCTCCAAAACAGGGCAGTATTGTCTGATGGGCTTCATGATGATTTGGATTCTTGTGTCTAGGAAATTAATATTTTAGAATGCAATCTCTGTATGATGTTTGCTCATTAGCAAGAAATTACGAGGATTCTTCTCTTTGAGAATTTGAAATTATTCATACTTGTCTTCCAAGTGTATTCCAGATGTTCTATAAGTCTTATCGGTAAAAAGTTATATTTATAGAATTAATTTTATAAATTCTCACCATTTAAATAAGAAACTCAAAAAATTCAAGAGATAATATTGCAGAATGCAGCTAAGAAAAATTTATGTAAAAAAATATATCTCACCAAGCTGGCCCCAAGACAGCTTCAAATAAAACCCTTAAAGCTACGGCACTAGAAGCACTTTCTTAAAATCTAAGATTTTTTAAATGGAGCTCTACCAATCTTACAATAGCGATTATTGATTGATTATAAGATCGGCTGTATCCTAATCTTACACTCTTGTTCCTCTTCTCTTAATTCTAGTATTAATTATTTGGATGAATCAAAAACACAAAGTCCTTAATCCGTGGTCGTCTCTCAGACCTGGGGCATACTCACATATAAGGTCATGGGGGCAGTCGCCCATGTAAGACTTGGGCCTCCCTCTAAAACTCTTACGAAAATGTTGGGTCCGCATCCAAATATCCACATGAAAATTCTGAGTCCACCCCTAAAACCCACATGAAAATCTTTGGCTTACTCACTAAATTCAATTATCTGTTTGGTTCTGCAATGGATCATGTTTGGTTGACGGTGTCGATGTCACTATTGAATATTGGATGCACCCGAACCCAACCCGTTTCTTTGTAGTTCAGAAACCAAACTCAAAACCAGAAGTAGAGTTTAGGATCATTGTAAACCCCTAAATTATCAGGACCGGTTCAGGCCAGGTTGGCGGGTTGATATGCAACAAATCATGCTTGCAAGCATGATCTTTTAATTGGTTAGATTTGAATTGGGTGAAACAGCAAGTATCGACTATACTCCGACCTGACCCATCAATTAATCAGGTTTCGAATGTCAATGGAAAGGCAACCTAAAAGTTTAAGGAAAAAAAAAAGGGTTCACTTGGACCCCCTAAATGACAGGGTCCATTTTCAGTTGGTTTAGTATTTTGGATCAGGAATTGTCTCCATATTCCTCAACCCAAGAAAGAAGAAACATAAGCCCCCCCACTGTTCAGAATTTTTGGTACATGTTTGCTTTCCCAAAAGGTTAAAGGGTTCTATGTAATTCCACTTCTTTTCTGTGTCTGGTGGGTCATTATTAAGCCTCACATAATGCCTCATGCGACCAACTGCCACACATCATTAAAATAGTGCATCCTAACCTCAATCTTCCCCATCAGAAATCCTACTCTTCCATTGAAAATGAACACAATCACATACATTGATCCACACAAATAAAGCATGCCCTGTGTTATGTTCATGATCAATCAAAATGCAATCCAGATATCTATATATTGTGGAATCACCTATGATGAACCATTTCACCGTCCAAATCATATTTCCTACTCCATCCATCCAACTTTTTTTCTGTTATATTTCCTACATAAAGAATAAAAGAAGAGAAGAAAGAGATGTTACATGAACATGGCTGCCCTAATTATCCCCATCTGTTTTAATTGATTCTTATTTTTATCTTCTATTAAATACCTCATTAACAAGCTTTAAGTTGGCACCAACTTCTAGATTGGTTGTGTTTTCAAAAAGAAGGGTCCCAGCTTGGATGGGACCACAATTTGTAAAGCAGATGGCACATGCATTATGTTGAGGGGGTTTTGGACTTTCAAGTGGCCTAGTTAAAAATCAAGAACTCTCCCTTGTATTGATTAGCAGCATATCAATGTCATGCCAATGTAAATTGCAATATACAATTTTGAAGTGGTGAAGAGCCCTCACATCACATCTCTCCCAAGATGGAATTGACTGAAAACTGAACAATCCATAAAATATTTTTGTGGGCCACTACCAAAGAATCTCTTTCCGTTTCCCATCTTTATTTCTTTTTGGAAAGCTTGATTAACCTCTTATTCTTGCTGTCAATAGAATCCCTTTCATCTATCAAACTTATCAAAACAACTTTGATCCTTTCTCATTCATCAAAAGTAGTAATCGTTTATCACTTATCCATGCAAATGGCGCTAGATTTCTCCTCCCTGAAAGGAAGACTACATCCTTGGCATTTTTGTTTTTCTAAAATCATACAATGTTTCTAGTTTGGATTTTTAGGCTGGTTAGTTAGGACCTATTTGATATTGGCAAAGGTGATTAGAGAAATTTCTTGGCACTGGAAAATTTTAAATCTGCGAACAGTTTTGTAAGGCCAATCGATGACTATGTTTGATGTTAATCTCTATTTAGCTTAATTGTTGGGTTTAATGGGATGTCTAAGATCAAATGATTACACAACACCACAAATTACTATTTATTCAAGAGTAAAAGCTTCATTAATATCTCTCAAAGAAAAAGACAAGAATATCTTCAAAATAAAACAAAACAAAACAAAACAAAACACCCATGTTCAAAAGAAGAAAAGCATTGCCAAACCTCTCGTAGATCATTTTGGTGTATGTGGAGATTTTGGCAAACTAAAAGTAAAACCTCCTAGTTAAAAACGACTAAAAATTAAATACCTAACTATAATCTTATTCAGATAAGGGTTTTAACAAGAAGCACATCAATGCATGACTATCACAGGGTGAGAAAATAAATATATATGCATGACTCAATAATCTCAACTGCTCATTTAGGTGCATGTATCTTTTTTGGGTTGAAATTTATGTGGGGTGCATTTTCTGATTTTTTTTTTGTCTGTAAGAACCCTAGATGCTTAACTTGAGTCATGATTCCATACTTGGGGTCTCATTAATATTTTGTTGAAAGTTATGCAACTCTGAGATTCAAGGCCACGCCCATGACAGGAAGTCTGCTGACACACCTGTCTCAGTTGAATTAACTTCTACCCCATGAATCTAATAAACAATGCCAATGTTGTTGGCTTTATATGTTTGGATTCTTGTGTTTTAGGGATTAAGGTTTTACAAAGTTGTATGCATTCTAATTCTAGTCCAAGATGTTTGCATCACCATTAAAGGCACAACTAAAGCCCCTAAAGCTACGGCACTGGGAGAACTTTATTAAATATCCGAATTGGGACTTGCCAATCTCATCACAAACAATTATAGTTTAAATAAATGATGGGCTGTATCCAAAACTCACAACCTGGTTCCATTTCTCGTAACCCCAGACTTATTTTCTGAATGAATTAAACAAAAACACAACCCATTTTCTAATCTGTTGTAGTGGGTTAGCTATCCCTTCTTCAACCTGCAGCAGATGGGTAAGGGACCTGCCAATGGGTGGTACTGATGGGTGAGATTGAGCATTAGACGTCACATGTATAAGCTAAAGAACCCAACTGGAACTGAACTTAAGAATTCAAAGGGTCACATGATACCCTAAATCAACAGATGGAATTGAGGTTGGGATTAGCGGTCTATAGTGAAAATAATTGGTGGGATGAAATTTAAGCTAGAATGATGGGGGGAAAATTGCACTAAATATAATGAACTAGAAGAATTTAAATTAGGTTGAGGGGCTAAATGACAAGAATGGATCTACTTCATACCTAGCCCATCATTAATTAGTTAGAAATGTCAACTTAAACCCAATCTAATACTAAAAAGTATATAAATTCAGTGTAACTTCCATTATTGAAAGTCATCTCTACTTGTATATAATGAGAAAAGATTACTTACAATCTAAAGCTTATCCTCTTTAACCAATTCCTAATTTCTCCAATGCTATGACCCTTGAAATTGACCATTTTGATTACATTAGTTTATCTTAGTGGGTAGTTTGTTAGTCAATCAACAGAATTAGCTTTATAAGAATTATTAAACCAATTGGATAACCTTTAAATAGGTAATTATGATTCTCAAATGATACCATTCTTTTACCACTCTAAAGGTCTTTAAATCTCATTAAATTTATCCTCTTTGCATGCATCAAAGTGACTCTTGCATGCCAATATTCGATTCTAAAGAGCTGTAAGTATCTTCAAGGGGGAGTTAGGTACCTTTATCTTATCTTCAAGGCCATGTACTGACCTTTCCTAGTAAAGAAAAGAAATGATTTTAGTGGAAAGGAAAGAAAAGAAATGGTTAAAAGCAGGTCGTATCAAATCATCAATCAATGTCTTGACTCCCACTTTGGTTTATTCCTACTTCTCCGATTGAACCCATGAAGGAAGGAATGATGCATAAAATTCCGACCCATAAAGCAGGTCAAGAATTCCGCATGCATCATTCACTAGTTCTTATGCACTTCCTGATGCTTCCTCGAGACAGATGATATCTCATGAGCCTTTTTTTTTTTTTTTTGTTTCTTTGGAGAGTGCCTTCTTTGTTTTATTTTTTGAGAATGAGTTCACATGCATCTGTCCTTACAAATGTAGCAATTAATCCAATAGGTGACACCTTTGAACGGGTCACGGTTCAGATATTGTATGGACCCAAACTTGCTAGTTACATGGATGGTTAGCTTGACACAAGGCTCCAGGCCCGGCCCTGGGGAGGGGCAGTAAGTGCGCCCGCCCCGGGCACATTTTTCGGGGGGGGGGGGGGCCAAAATCGATTCCACTCCTCAAGGAAAAACGTTTCCACTTCCACTCTCCTACAAATCCAACGACCCCCTTCTCAAGCCCCTCAACCCTTCATCAATGATCAATCAAACTCTTTGAACCCCAGGTCCCCATCTCAACCAAACAACCAGCCCAAAAAAAAAAAATGAAGAAGAAGCAGAGACAGATCCGCGCAGCACCCTCTCCGGTAGTCCGGTGTCTTCATCGCATCAGCACAGTCAGCACCGCCACCGGACCGCCATAACCACAGCTGCACGCCTGCACCACCAAACAGCAAGCCCAAAAAAAAAAAAAAAAAAGAAGAAGAAGAAGAAGAAGAAGAAGCAGAGACAGATCCGCGCAGCACAGTGACAGCAGCACCCTGCCACCCTCTCCGGTAGTCCGATGTCGTCACCGCCAGAACCGGAGCACAGCACCGCCATCGCACCCCCATAAGCCCATAACCACAGCTGCACCGCCTGACCGCCATCGCCAGAACCGGCTGGGGCTGGCCCATCATCTTCGTGATAGTAGTGATTCAGTGAAGCACCATCGCCATTAGGTCCATCCATGGCCGCCCTTGAAAACCCATCACCCACCCCACCCACCGCATCTCTCTGTTCTGATGAACTGATGAAGCAGGAACGAAATGGAAAAAGGGGCTTGAAACCCTTTTGTTTTTCCTCCAACACGAAGACCGAGGCAGCCCTCTCTTAGTTCGGGTCGGGTTGGACTTGGACCTGTCGACCTGATCCACTTGGCACTTGCATCAGATGATTCAGATTTGTAGACATCACTACATCAGCTTACAAAAAAAAAGCCACTTGCATCGGATTTGTAGACATCGGCACATGGGCCCATAGCTTATAGATCTTCTTTCAGCCATCATCGCTGTCTTGGTATATTAGGGAGATTCTAAAATCCAATTATCCAAAGTGTGGTTTTTTTCGGTATAAAATTGGTCGTTGAAAAATGAATGAGGCCATATATATATAAAGGCCTAATTTTTACCCTTGCCCCGGGCCCTGAAAAACTCAGAACCGGCCCTGACACAAGCTAACATCGTTCGCCTTCAAAGAGTAGAAAGCAACCAACTGGGATATTGAACAAGTTTACAGCAAGCCTATTTAGTGGTTTCAAGTTCAGTTAAAAAGCTACGTAAAAAAGTTTTGAGAAACTATATTTGAGTCAAATTTACCATCACTTTATTAAGAGTACTACAACCTAATTTAGACCAAAGAATAAATCAATTTCTCATCTCCTCTTATCTTTCTTTTCATTTCCCTTCACAACTATCTTCCACATATCGCTAACAACTCTCTTATATATATGTAATGTGAAACCTTCATGTGCCTAAAAGGCAGAGAAAAATCAAGGAATTGCATTTGTGGTGGACTGGGCTTGCACATAGGAAACCAGAAACAACTCCAATATTATGTATAAACTGTTACAGATTCAACAACCAAGGAGGGGGGGAAAAAGACATGAAATGAAGTAGGGATGAGAACATATTACAGTGTGGCCACAGTGAAAATATGATTTTAGAGCCTGTCATTATTTGCATAAAATACATAAAAACTTATGGTAAAATGAATTCCATCAAAAACTTATTAAAAAAATTAGGGTGGGGAGAAAGAATCAAAGAACTATTAAAAAAAGGAGGAAGGAGGGTGGTGGGTGGCATTGGAGATGAGACCTGACTTTCTACGCACTAAAGTGAAACTCATAAAGCCAACACCACATAGTTCATATGAGCCTTGGATGACAATAGTAACTACTTCGACATACATCATATAATTAGTGATCCATACCCAAGTTGCCTCACCCAAATCCTCTCCTTCACACCACCACCATTCCAATAGTTAATGTCAATATATTATATTAAAAATTGAGTCTAGAGATAAAACAGAAGGTAATGGCATGTTTGTAGGATCCAAAGGATGCACTAGATTAAAAGGAGGCAGCAGATCAGGTTCTGTAATAGATAACAACTGTCCATGAGAATGGAAAAGCTTCTGATGAATGTGACAAATAAGATAGTGGGAAGCCCTTGAAGAGCCTTGCATCAATGGTGACCCCCCCATTATGTTATGGACATATGGTCAGTGAAGCATGGCCGACATGGACCCACAGTACGGATCTGAGATCATCAACCGCGGAATATTTTTCTCGGTCTCTTTCTTCGCTTGGTTGGATTTACAAGACGCGTTTTTTTACAAATGCATCACTTTCAGCAGAACTTAATATAATACAAGCGAAAGCTAGTCATTCAATGGAAAGAGAATGTAGTGGGGCCCTGACGTGATAGCCCACACCTTTAACTGATCAGCAACTTGCAACAACAACAAATGGGCACTTAGTACGTGTTACATTACATGGGGGTTTCAATTGTAAGTGCCATGTGATAAAAAAGATCCTGACTTTTGGAAGTTTTGGAAGTCTCCCACATCTCTCAAGATCTTGTTCTCTCTCTGTTGTTGGGCCTGATTGCAAAAAGACTTTAAGGACCATTTAAATATCAATCAATCCCCGGAAGATTGAACACCTTATTTATAAAGTAAGATTGTTTTCTTATGCTTTATTTAATGAAAAGTATTCGTATTTATCTATCTTTCATTATAGCGTGAGGGACACTCTATTTTTTAGGAAGTTTCAAATACATAGAGAGTATTATTATATACTTGAAAAGTCACTTTTGTACTTAAAACTTTTTAAAAATGAGAGTGTTTCTTACCCTATGGTGAGGGATAGATGCACTTAAATATTTTTCTTATTTAATTATAATTTAATATGCTGCTTTTCAAAGAGATAATTTTTTCGGTGGGGTTTTTCTAAATAGTGTTACCATCTAGATTATAAAAAGTAATAAAAAGGTCCATCTAATTAATCGTGATTGTATCCCGATTCGACAGATATAGTTATATATTTAGATGTTATCTTTTTTTTAATGTTTATAATTCTTTCTAGCATTTAAAAAAACAATCTATATATATCGCAATGAAGTTTTATTATGATTTTAAATATTTTCTTCTCCTGGTAGGAAAAATCAGTTCTCACTGAAAATGTTAACATGAGCATCTAGTGGTTTCACTTTCACCCCAAGATGTTTTTGAATGAAACAAAACTTTACCATTGGATTATATTGAAAACTGTCTACCCTTTCTGGATTAATAAAGAAAGAAAACGATGTAGCTTCTTGGGGGGCATACATGGGCCTCCTATGACCAGTTTTGCTTTTTTTCTGAAAATGGTACATTTCAATTCCTTCTAGGAAGATAAAAGATGTCAAGTAATTGATTTACATTTTCCTTCCCTGCACCTTCTTTTCCACTTTCATCTGGGATTACATTTTTCTTCCCTGCACCTTCTTTTCCACTTTCATCTGGGATTCAACGCCTTTAAAAATTATCTCATGGGAAAGTAACTAGAGATAGTGGAGACTTTAGAACATGTACATGTGACCTATCTTTGTGGATGTTGTATTTCAGTATATATGTCACTACCATGTTGCATCATTTGCCGACAGGGAACCAAATGCAATGGCAACGCACTAACGTGTGAGGTTAGAATTCCATTTTGTAATTCGTGGGACCCACATCCAATCTCCAAACAATCATGAAATCGGTCTTTGTGGACCATGTTATTATATATTCATGCAGCTTTTTTGAATTTTTTTTTTTTTTATTTTCTAATGGGTGATTGAAATATCACACATCTATCAATAGTCTAATTTTACTCCATATCAAATGAATCTGATTGACTTGAGAAGGTATGAAGGTATGAAGGTATGAAGTTGAGGAGAAATGGCTATGAGCTTGGTGGTCTTCATGGGCAAATGATATCTACTTATGATTTTAGCAAATTGGACACACTGTCTTTTATTTAGGGTTAATTGAGTTGTTTTATTGGATTAGCCAGAGACCAAGTTTCGGATCAAGAGTATTTTGATAATTATTTCGAACTTTCTTACAACATAAGAAAAAGAGTTTTTATATATATAAATGATGTAACTTTAAGCCCTAAATACTAAAATTGTAAAAAGGAAAAAGTGAAAGTTCTCTTTGCCAATAATCTCTCAAGTGATTTTTTCTTTGTTTGTATGGTTAGGGTGATTTCCTTGTCAATTGTGGGTTTTCGCTTTCGTAACATACATTACACTATCAAAATAATATTCGCATGAGATAATATGAGGATAGTCTCAAGTTTTTTTTTTTTTTTTTTTTTAGATAGTATAGGAAAAATAATGTAAAAGTAGAAAAGTTGAATTAATAATAAGATATAGCAATATATGTCACATGATTTCAATCATGGTGGAAACAGGGAAATAAAAGACCATTTGAATTACAGCACTTATTAAAAAAAAAAAGTAATAACGAATGGATATATAGATTCCTATAGTTGATTGGTAGGGACATTCTACCTAACACTTCATTCCATTGACTATATCTTGCAGCCCATCATATCGGTCAATATCACGATATATCATAAATACCATGATAATTAATAACGTGAGAAAGCCAAATTAGAGAATAAGTTGGAATAATCTTTTTTATTAAGATATCTTCAAGAAAATCCCACAGTGATATCACCATGAATTGATAATATTCGAGATAGTTTCAACAAGGGTATTGTATATGCATCTTAGCTTCTTGACCTTGTTTATATGTAGCTTTGAAAGATCAAAATGGTTTGGTAAAGGAATTAGACCCACATGAACCCATGCACCATGCATATATAACATGCATGTCATATTATTTATTCTTAAAATTCCTGAGTTAGTTATTATTATGTCTTTAACTCAAGTTAGTTTTGCATCACCATTTAAAGAGAAGCACATCTAGACATGATCTAGAGTGCCTAATACCTCCCCAGATAAAAGACAACATTACTTACTATAAGTGTGTGAACCAAAACCACAGCTCCACAGCTGGTTATGGAGTCAAGGTATTATTGAACAATTCTTCATTTGTGGGACCATTGTTCTTACCTTTAATTCACCCGAGTTACTCGAAAGATGGCACCGAGTCAAGCTGTAACTCACCAAATTTTACCAAGTTCTCGATCGAAGAAGACACACTCAAGTCGAGTGCGTTGACAGACACAATTGACTCACCGACTCAGTGCTCTTTGAGTCGAGTCGAGTTGAGTCAGTCGAGACAATGGAGTTGATTGAGCTTTTGAATTATGCAGTGCTTAAACCCAAAGTAAATTCATGCATGAATCAAAATCTTCCTGTAATTATAGTGAACCTTACTAAAAAGAAGTCTGAAATTTAGTGTCTTCTTATGTCAACCAATACGACTGAAGTTGCTTTCTACCTTTAAAAAATGGAAAAACAGACGTCTCTTTGGCCAACTCCTAATAAGCAGTGTTTTTCAAAAGGGCAGTGGACAGAAGGAATTTCCCTTTGGCCAGTTCCTAACGAGTAGATCTTTTTTCCTTGATTTTCGTTTGGACCATGTGTTATGTGATAACAGGTACAATTCTTTTTCTTTTCAGGAAAGAAAGCTCGTCAAAAGCTAATCCCTTCCATAGCTCTATAATTGATGTAAGAAGAGAGAATGTCAATGATGACTTTATATGATAGTGGGCGTGAAAATTTTCCAAAGGGCATTTTCATTCAAGTTCTGTGTGGTATGAGCCCAAAATTTACAGTGACTGTATAATCATAGACCTTTAATTGGAAGAGTTCTAAGGTAAAATCATTGAAAAAGTGCAAACCATGACAAGAAGTGCCAGAAACTTTCCAAGCGAATTCCCATACGTTATCAGTCAAAAGATATATTATTTATCTCTTAAATGTCAAAATTGATGTTCAACAAAGGGATGGAAACTTATTTTGTGCGCTTGAGACAAGTGAGGACCTGTTTGGTAAGAGGATATCTAAGATAAAAGAAAAAAATTACTAGGAATATCTAAAATTTTAAATATAATCTCTTAATTGAAATCACAAGTGTTCAAAAGTTTTTAAATATTTTAAAAATTAAAAAAATCTAATAATTTAGTAAAACAAGAAAGAAAAAAAAAAAAAAAAAAAAAAGGAAAACTATAGATGTTTTGGGGGATTGTAAATGAAATGGAGAGTTCCAAAAATTAAGAGAACAGATACTAATATATTGGGATTCTTGAATATAAACAGACCCTTTTAGAGCAGATTGGATGTCAAGGAACTACCAATTAATTATCATCAAATTCATAGAAATCATCTTGAAAGGGTGTTTCATTGAAGGAGCTAGGGATGCTAATTTGTTTGGACTGGCACCAGTGGAAATTGATGGATACTCATGCTCACTTGCACCTGTTCTGGCCATGATGGTTTGTAAGGATAATGCAATACCGAACTTAATTGCTCCATGATGATTACAATTTGGACTGAGTTTGACTAGCAATTTCAAAATGGTGGACCCTAAATCTTGATTCGATCAGATTAACATGTCGACATTGGATTATGGGGTCAAACATTTTTTTATTAGAAAATGATTCTATGGTTAAGATTTAAAACTGTGGGGTCCAGCGAAATCAAAATGAGAACTCCAAAGGACGGATTCTCCAATTCCGGTTTTGCTTACTGTTGGAGGTGTGAACGAGGCTTGGGATTTTTTAAAATTGTCAAACTAACAGCTGGATGGGTGCCACGTGTTCCAGAGAACGAAACGAACGGATATAAATAGCTTCCCGAGCACGACATCGCTGGGGTTTGTTTGGCTTTTCTGTTGACACTTGACACGTAAGCACATGGGATGGGGGGGGGGGGGGGGGGGGGGGGGTGGGGGTGGGGTTTGAGTAAGTTGCGCCTCGGCGATTTGTACCACTTTCTCTTTATTTATGACGACAAAAAAATCTAATTTTTGGGGGTTAAATGTAAGAAAAATATAAATATTTCATAAATTTTTTTTTTTTTTGGGGCGGGTGATGTTTCAAATTTCTGGGGGTGGCCCCCGCTGGTTCAGCCTAAAGTTTTAATAAGTTAGAAAAAAAATATGAATGTTATATACCTAATCAATACGACAAAAGCTCTAGATGAAACGCGTCAAATTAAGTCTTATAATCATTTAACAACGGAAATATGTTCTATTTTTTTCACTTTTTTTATGATTCGGATGCAATAAATTCCAAATGCAATCTGATACTCACGTTGAGTTTTTACTCAAAATCAAACATGATTTGTTCAAATCCAAACTTGAATTTAGTCTAGGCCACGTAACTCGTATTAAAGTGGGTATTGTACGTGTTTCAATGTCACATAGATACATATTTGGTTTGCTACGTGTATTATTCATAGGTTTCATACAAGCTTCTCTTGATAGTGTAAAATACGGCCACATCCCAAAAAAAAAAGGGGAGGGGCTCATTTGATGAGTTCAGTTTTTTCAATATGTGGGTCTAATTGTTAATGGGTTTGATGAGAAAAAAGTGAGAAGAAAAGGTGAGATTTTGAAATAAGAAGTGAAGATAAATGGATTTTTTTTTCTCAAAAAAAAATAAGAAGAAGAAAGCTTCTCTGCTTCTCCTTCAAAAAAGTAGAAAAAGGAAAAAGAAAAAAAGAGTACCTATCATGTTTGTTTGTTTTATGTTTCCGAATTGGTTCCTATTCTTATATTAGATATTGATTAAAAGGCTTTTAGTCAGCATCAACTCTTGTGTTTTTTTAACAAAAGGACCCAACTTGGATGGGACCATGCACACTTAGCACAGCAGATGGCACATGCATTGTGATGAGGGGGTTTTGGACTTTCAAATGGTCTTGTTAAATACCAAGAACTCTCTCTTGTCTTGATTAGCCCACCGATGTCATGCCAATGTATATTGCAATGAAACTTAGAAGTGAAGGAGAGCTCTCACGTCCCATCTGTCGAAACATGGATTTGACTGAAAACGGAAAAATCCATAAAATATTTTGGTGGGCCACTTCCAAAGAATCTCTTTCCACCCACCTTTTTTTTTCCTCAATGGTAAAGCATCATCTATCTCTCATTCTTGCATGTTGTGACCCTTTTATCTATCAACCTAATCAAAAATACCTCTGACCCTTTCTCATTCTATCAACCTTATCTATGAAAATGGCTAGATTTCTCCTCCCTGAAAGGAAGACTACATCGATCTTTCGCATTTTTTTTTTCTAAAATTATACAATGTTTCTAGTTCTATTGGTAGGCTGGTTTTCTTAAAAAACACCTGTTAGTTATTCTTGTGTCAATTTAAGTTAGGTGATCAGATAAAGAAGGTAACAAGAAAGAAAGGTATTGCTGTGAATATTTTCCAATGGATTTCTATTGATTGTCATGGTGTTTAAATACAAAATACAGCCAAAATTATAGCCTAGAAAAACCTACTCTGTTACAACAATTAGAACCAACTTAGACTAAATCAAGTATCAGAAATCAAGGAACAACAAGACGACTAGCATAAGAATAGGGATTCTGTTATGTATTGTTATCATGCCCCCGCAAGATGGACGGTGCTGAGGTGAGTCCAATCTTGTTTGTAATCGTAGGAATTGTTGACGAGACAGCGGCTTGGTGAGGATATCAGCAAGCTGATCTGAAGCGGAGACATGAGAGACTCTGAGTAGACCATTTTGAACTTGTTCTCGTATGAAATGATAGTCCAAGGCTACATGCTTCATACGCGAGTGAAACACTGGATTTGCACAAAGGTTTGTGGCCCCAACATTATCACAATAAATCACTGGTTGATGGGGAATAGCGATGCCAAGTTCAGTTAGGAGAGAACAAATCCATCGTAGTTCCGCAGCCGTGGCAGCGACTGATCGATACTCGGCTTCGGTTGAAGAGCGAGCAACAGTTCTCTGTTTCTTGGAGCTCCAAGAGATAGGATTACGGCCAAGATAAACAATGTAAGCACTAGTGGAAGTAAAATCATCCTTGTTGCCGGCCCAGTCGGCATCGGAGAATGCCATGAAGAGCAAGAGATGACTCACGACTAAGTAGAATGCCATGATCTAAGGTTGCCACAGAGATAGCGAAGTAAGCGTTTGACAGCAGCCCAATGCTCAGTCGTTGGCTTATGCATGAATTGGGAGAGTTTGTTGACTGTGTATCCAATATCTGGGCGAGTCAGTGAAAGATACTGAAGGCTTCCAACAATGGTGCGATACTCTGTAGGATCAGGTAAGGTAGTACCCGCATGCAAGGTAAGAGGCGGACTCGTTGCTATAGGTGTGGAGGCTGATTTTGCTTCAATCATACTAGTCTTGTGAAGGAGATCAGCAATATACTTTCGTTGACTGAGAAACAAACCATTGGCATGAGGGAGCACCTCAACACCTAGGAAGTAGTGTAGATTGCCAAGATCCTTTAGAGAGAATCGCGCAGAGAGTTGCTGTAGGAAATGATGTACAGCTGGAGTATTGTTGCCAGTAACAATGATATCATCAACATAAACAAGAAGATAAAGAATAACGCCTTGAGTGTTGAATACGAACAGAGAGGCATCTGCTACAGAGTTATGAAAGCTGGAAGTAAGAAGGAATTGGCGCAATTCATGATACAAGCGCGTGGAGCTTGTTTGAGTCCGTAGATGGCCTTGCGAAGCTTGCAGACATAGTGAGGATTATCACGATCAATGAAACCTGGAGGTTGAGACATAAACACTTCTTCTTGAAAGTGTGCCCTGAAGAAAAGCATTGTTGACATCCAACTGGCGAAGTGACCAGCCGTTGCTTATTGCTAGGCTAAGAACCAGACGCACAGTGGTAGGTTTGATTACTGGACTGAAAGTTTCAGAGTAATCAACCCCCGGGCGTTGATGAAAGCCTTTTGCAACCAGACGTGCTTTTGTACCTGTCAACAGAACCATTAGGCAAATATTTTGTACGAAAAATCCATTTACAGCCTACCAAGTTTTGGGTAGGAATGGATGGAACAAGTTCCCATGTGCCATTGCGAAGAAGAGCATCAAATTCGGCGGACATGGCCTGTCGCCATTTGGGGTCTCGCAAAGCTTGATGAACGGTGGTGGGCTCAAGGGTGGGATGGTGAAGTTCAGTATTGAGGTTAAGTTTCTGAATTGGTTTGTGGATGTGTGTTTGGAGCGAGTAATGATACCTTGGGGAGAGGATGGCATTGGATTAGTGGCTGCGGATGTAGTATCATCGGGAGTGGATGATGGGGAGGTGGGTGATAATGTGAGAACTGGGTTATAGTCAGAGCTAGATGCTGGTGTAGATGTGGAAGAATGTTCTTGAGAGGGAGATGGTGTTGAAGGGGGGGAGGACACAGACGGTTTAGGACAGGGTAGAGTCATAGAGCACCACTCGGATGTGGTTGATGAGGTGACACGAGGGAGAGTGA
The DNA here is from genome assembly GCA_012931725.1 of Litsea cubeba. NCBI lineage: Eukaryota > Viridiplantae > Streptophyta > Magnoliopsida > Laurales > Lauraceae > Litsea > Litsea cubeba. The sequence goes on along the minus strand of CM022944.1, from coordinate 10,229,956 downwards.
GATTGGAGGTAGCAAGAGGAAAAATAGACTCAACAAAACGAACATGACGAGAGACGTACAAACGTTTGGAGGAGGTATCGAGACATAGATAAGCACTTGAGTGGACGAATATCCGACAAAGAGGCAAGAAGTTGATCGAGGTTCAAGTTTGTGAGAGGTGTAAGGACGAAGCCAGGGATAACAGAGGCAACCAAAACTTCGAAGTTTGTTTGTAGTTAGGAACGGTTGCCAAAAAGTTTAAGAAAGGGAGACTCATGATTGAGAGTGGGTGTAGGGAGACGATTTATAAGGTAAACAGCTGTGGAAAAGGCAAAAGACCAATAGGAGAGGGGCATAGATGCATGAGAAAGAAGTGAAAGGCCAGTTTTTCAACAATATGACGATGTCTACGCTCGGAATAGCCATTGTGTTCAGGGGTATGGGAGGAGAGGTGAGATGAGAAATGCCATTGAGTGTTAGGAATGATGAAAGCGTTGATATTCTCCACCATTATCAGAGGTAAAGTGATTTGATTACACAGTGAAGAATTTTTCAACCAAGGCCTTGAAGCGAATGAAAACATCACGAGCATCAGATTGCGTTTTAGCGGATACAACCATATATATTTGGTGAAGTGATCAACAAATATAATATAATAACTTAAAATTGTCAATAGAATAACCGGTGTGAAGTCCAAACATCCGAGAAGACACTTTCAAGAGGAGAAGAAGTGGAATAAAGTAGACACAGAAAATGGCAATTTATGGCTTTTATTGCAGGAACAAGAATTACAACTGAAAATTGGAATGGAGGAAGAACTTGAGACATCTAAATGGAATGAGGAGACCTATGTTTGAAGTCGACAGTGATGGGTGACCAAGTCGATGATGCCATGCAGGTAGCGTGGTTTTATTGCAGAGAAAGCCAGTAATGGTGAGGAAGAAGAGCTGGGCCACTCATAGACTCCATTGTAGTTTGGCCTTGAAGGAGAATGGCTCCGGTTTGAAGATCCTTCACAGAGAAAGAAGATGATAAGAATTCAACAGAGACATTGTTAGAGTTGCAGAACTGAGAAATGGAAATTAAATTACGTTTCATGAGTGGAACACAGAGAACATTAGAGAGAGTAAAAGAGTGAGAAGGAGTAGGGAGAGAGATTGAACCGTGTGAGTGATAGGAATTTCAGAACCATCACCAATCATTATTTCATCTGGACCAGTATATGGGTTGTGAATGGCAAGGTTTTGAAGATCGGTTGTAACATGGTGAGTGGCACCACTGTCCAATAGTCAAGAATCATGTGATGGGGAGGTTGTGGTGGTGGCAACATGAGCCTGAGCTTGCCAAGGAGGAGGTGCACGAAATGATGGTGAGTTGACAGGACGGTGTGGTGGTGATGCATGAGGAAGCTGTTGGCGGAAGAGAGAGCACTGAGAGACGACATGACCTTGAGCACGGCACCACTGGCATTTGCCGAGAAATGGACGAGGTGGTCGGTTGGACTGATAAGGAGCGGACTGCGGTGTTGTAGGAGGAGCAGGCCAAGGCGGACGAGTTCCGGGCGACCGTTGATTGGAGCGTTGAGTGTGCATGAGGTGAGCAGAGATTGGAAAACTTGGTGAGGGTGATGAGTTGCGCAAGGACAGCTCCTTGTTGATAAGTTTTTCATGGAGTTCATCGAATGTGATGATCGTGTCGCGACTATTGACAGCATCAATGACAGATTGAAAAGTCTCATCAAGACCATCTAAAACTTTCTCAATTAAGTCTTCATGATCAAGTGATTTCCCAGGGCAGCAAGCTCGTCAGCTTTGGTTTTTATGGCTTGCATATAGTCGGTGACAGATTGTGATCCTTTGGAGATGTTCTTCAAGGTGTCTTTGATCTGTTTGATATGGCCACGAGAAGGATGAGCATAAGTGTTGGCGAGGGTCTGCCAAGCAGCACAAGACGATTGTGATTGAGTAATGAGCGGCACAAGGTTGGAGGAAATCGTGCCAACGAGTGCTCCAAACAGAAGTTTATCTTGTCGCAGCCATGTCTGATATGCAGGATTGGGAGAAACTGCATTGTTGACGGTCCTGGTTGCAGGAGGAGGAGGATGAGAGCCATCAATGAATTTGTGCAGGTCATAACCAATGAGAATAGATTCAACCTGAGTTTTCCAGGAGATATAATTGGTGGAGGTAAGTTTGATGGAGTTGTGGATGGTGATTAAGGTTAAAGGACTGTTGGGTTCATGGGTGTTTGGGAGAACAACTAGAGTATTACCAGTTGTCATGAGTTGTGTGGTGATCGGATATTCAAGGAAGAGGTAAAGAAAGGAGAAAAAAAAAATTGAAGGATCAGAACCTAAACTTGTGTGAGAAAAAGCTCTGATACCATAAAGAAGGTAACAAGAAAGAAAGGTATTGTTGTGAATATTTTCCAATGGATTTTTTATTGATTGTCATGGTGTTTAAATACAAAATACAGCCAAAATTATAGCCTAGAAAAACCTACTCTGTTACAACAATTAGAACCAACTTAGACTAAATCAAGTATCAGAAATCAAGGAACAACAAGACGACTAGCATAAGAATAGGGATTCTGTTATGTATTGTTATCACTTAGCATATACAGATATACTATTGGGAAATCTTAAATTTGTGAACAGT